>OY731401.1:3049411-3410777 GCA_963425845.1 Sphenostylis stenocarpa | reverse complement strand
ATCTTTTCATACTTCTCCTTGCAAGGACTTGATGAAAATTTTCAAAAGTGGAAATTTTGGCAAAGTGTGTCTAGCGAGATGATGAATTTTTAGACATCGAAGGTATGCGAAATATAAATCTTAAAACATCTACGTGTATAGTATGGACTTCGAAGGATGTCAGATATATTTCAAGACTTAAGAGAATGTTAATCTTTGTGGGTATGTTGGATGTTCAAGGATATCGAGTCATATTCGAAGAAAACTAATAGAAGGTGGTAAATGGTAATCTAATCGTTGCTCGTGGTTGGAAGAAAGGAACCTTATACATGGTAGAATTACCTACAAAAGAAGTAAATTCAATTAGTGATGATGCTAGTCATTCTTCAACTTTGTGGCACCATAGACTTGGTCACATGAGCGAGAAGGGTATGAAGATACTAGTCTCAAAGGGGAAGATTCCAGAACTAGAAAATGAAGAAATTGGTTTCTGTGAACCATGTGTGTTTGGGAAGCAGAAATGAGTTACTTTTGCAAAGTCAGAGAGGATGCCCAAGGTAGAGAAGTTGAAACTTGTTCATACAGATGTGTATGGGCCAACATTAGTCTTATCATTGGGAGGATCACGATATTATGTCACCTTCATTGATGATTCCACTAGAAAGGTATGAGTTTATTTTTGAAGCAAAAATCAGAAGTATTTAATACTTTTAAGAAGTAGAAAGTCATTGTTGAGAATGAGACAGGGTTAAAAATTAAATGTTTAAAGTTTGATAATGGTGGTGAATATAGTAGTACTGAATTTGTTTATTACTGTGCTGAGAATGGAATTAGAATGCTTAAAACTATTCCTGAAACACCTCAACAGAATGATATTGCTGAAAGAATGAACAAGACCTTGAATGAGAGGGCAAAAAGTATGAGAAATCATGTAGGATTACTAAAGACATTCTAGGTAGAAACAGTGAGCACAATAACATACCTCATTAATCAAGGACCCTCAGTTCCTATAGGATTTAAGATTCTTAAGGAAGAATGACAAGGCAAAGATGTAATTTCTCATTTGAAAGTATTTAGTTATGCTTCTTATATTCGTGCTAAAGATGTTAACAGGGACAAGCTTGATCCAAAAGCAAGAAAGTGCATTTTTATTGGTTATGGAGCAGATGATATGGGATATCGCTTTTGAGATTATTAGAATAAAAAGATCATCAGAAGCATAGATGTTACATCTAATGAAAATGCAATGTACAAGGATAGACTTGAGACAAAAGCTGAAGCTAAAAAGAAGCCAACAAAGATGGAAAAGATAATGTTAGAGGACATTACAAAAGATGATTTTTTCAGGAAAAGGTGGGACCTTAGGAGACAGGATTGTTGAGGAGACTACTCCTATCACCCTAGTAGTTGAAGTGAGGAGATCCAACAGAGTTATTAGGTTTCCTCACAGGTTTTCTCCTTCAACAAATTACTTGTTGTTGACTGACGATGAATAACCTTTGTGTTATGATGAGGCATTGCAGATGGATGATGCAACTTGGTGGGGGTTAGCCATGCAAGAGGAGATGAACTCCCTTGAGAAAAATAAAATTTGTGTTTGACTAACCTACCAGTAGGAAAGAGGGCATTACAGAACAAGTGAGTCTTCAGGATCAAGGAAGAACATAATGACAACAAGAGATACAAGACAAGGTTAGTGGTGAAAGACTTTCAACATAAAATAGGTATTGACTATAATGAGAATTTTTTTTCTCCTGTAGTTAAAATGACTACCATTAGATTTGTGTTGAGCGTTGTGGTTGTAGAGGATTTACATCTAGAGTAGTCAAATGTTAAGACAACATTCTTACATGGTGAACTTGATTAGGACATCTACATGATGCAACCAGAGGGTTTCCAAGTTGTAGGGAAAGAGAACTTGGTTTGCAAGCTGACCAAGAGTTTGTATGTGTTGAAGTAAGCACCTAGATAGTGGTACCTGAATTTTGATAGTTTTATGAGTAGGATAGGGTACAAGAAATGTGTCATGGATTAGTGTTGTTATATGAAAAATTTTGGTTCATCCTATATCATATTACTATTGTATGTTGATGACATGTTAGTTGCAGGATCTAACATGGATGAAATTAATAGATTGAAGGCACAATTGTCTAAAGAGTTTGAGATGAAGGATTTGGATATTGAAAAACAGATTTTGGGCATGAATATCAGCAGGAACAGATTTGAAGATTCTCTAATATTATCTCAAGAGAAGTATATTGGGAAAGTGTTAGAGAAATTCAATATGCACGATGCCAAAATCGTAAGTACACCTTTTGGAGTTCACTTCAAATCTCACTAAAGAGGAATCACCTAAGACAGATGAAGACAACACAACAATGACTAAGGTTCCTTATGCATTTGCATTCGATAGCTTAATGTATGAAATGGTATGCACTAGACCAGACATTACTCATGCAATGGGAGTTGTTAGTAGATTCATGTCTAATCCAGGAAGGAAATAGTGGAAAGTTGTCAAGTGGTTGTTACGCTACTTGAAAGGTACTTCTAAAACTACATTATGTTTTAGAAGAAATGATGTCATTTTGGAAGGATATTCTGATGCAGATTTGGGAGGTTGTTTAGACACAAGGAAGAGTACTACGAGATTTGTCTTCACAGTAGTAGCACAACAGTTAGTTTGATATCTTGACTTCAGAAAAACATTTCACTTTCAACCACAGAAGCAGAGTACATGGCTATTTCGGAAGTCAGTAAGGATATTATTTGGTTGAAGAATCTTCTTGTGGAGCTAGGCAAGAAACAATGTGACAATGTTCTTTATAGCGATAGTCAGAGCATTATTCATCTTGCAAAAAATCCTATTTTTCATGCAAGAACAAAGCACATCCAGTTGAGGTATCACTTTATTAGAGAACTAATAAGTGATGTTACTTTGTTTTTGGAGAAGATCCTTGGGTTAGAGAATCCTACAGATATGTTGATGAAGGTGGTTACTACTGAGAAGTTGAAGTTTTGCATAACTTCAACTAGCCTTCATGGTAAATTGTTGAAAAGACATTGCACTAGTTTAAGATTGGTATAATGTTGAGGTTTACTATATTTACTTTGGAGTGTGCTTGATGTGATCAGCTTCCAAGTGGGAGATCATTAAGTATGTAGAGTCTGAAGGGTTATTGTGTCTGACCCATTTACTTATTCTTTTATTATAAATACTCATGTAATTGTAAACCTAATTAAGTGAATAAGAACTATCATCTAGTGTAGTCGTGGACGTAGGTTACTAAACCACGTAAATTCCTTGTGTTCTTGTTATTTACTTTCGTCTTGTACTGCATTTGTGTTCCTAACAGATATACTTTTGAAGAGTCACGTGTTACGGCTGAATGGATTATAAGTATTGTTTTTTATTTATGATAATATTTATTATGTCCTAATTACAAAATATCTTACAATTTGAATAAGAACTATCATCTAGTGCAGTCGTGGACGTAGGTTACTAAACCACGTAAATTCCTTGTGTTCTTGTTATTTACTTTCGTCTTGTATTGCATTTGTGAACCTAATTAAGTGAATAAGAACTATCTTCTAGTGCAGTCGTGGACGTAGTTTACTAAACCACGTAAATTCCTTGTGTTCTTATTATTTACTTTCGTCTTGTATTGCATTTGTGTTCCTAACAGATATACTTTTGAAGAGTCATGTGTTACGACTGAACGAATTGTAAGTATTGTTTTTTATTTATGATAATATTTATTATGTCCTAATTACAATATATCTTACAATTTGATTGTGTTGCAGGATTCTTTGGTTGAGGAATGTACCCAGGGTACTTTTACTCTTGAGGGTCGGCATGATATCCTAATAACTGCCCTTGGTCAACCTGAGCACCCTAGTTGTGTTCGAGCTATTGGAGTAGGTATGGGGATTAAAACTTTCTTTGGATCAGCAGCACATAAGTCATATTCCTCATCAAAAGACCCTAATAAGGAGTATATATAGAATTTGATAGCACAATTAAGGGAGGAGATTAGGGATGAGCTAAGGGAGGAGCTCAGACAAGAGGTTATGGAGACTGTGACACAAAACTTGTGGTAATAGTTTAATTAGCTATTGATAAGCCTAAGGCTCTCCCAATAGGCAACTGCTGCAGATGTACCACTAAAGGAGGACATATACCATCCTAGCAGATGTACCATTAGGGGAGGACATATACCATCATATCCCATCCTATCAGGTGTGAGCTTTATGTTGAAGACACTGATTCCCTTGGTTGGAGGTGACATTTGGAAAGATGTTTGAAGGGGTCACTATGTTACATACCGAACCTCTTCTTGCTTATTTGGTTAAGGTCATGGTTGATAAAGTTTGTAATGGTAATGTTATTGTGTCTGTGACGATAGATGAGGGTTATTACTGTAGCACAAACACTTCAAAATTTTATTGCCTGACCTAGACATCTAGCTAGTCCTATATCAGATAGAATGGTATGACAATAACAATCATATGTTTAATTCCTCCTTATTATATTATTTTTAATATTAATGTTATTTATGTGCAGTCACAATGCTAAAAAGATGGAAAAAAGAAGCAACAATATAGTACTATTAACATTTTGACTTCATTATTGGATGTTATGAGGGCATTAGTAACAATCCAGTTGAGGTGCCATGAGATTCTACCATTTTTGGAAGGGAGGGTGATATCCCATTATATTTACACATGTTTGACGTGTTAAAGATTGTAACAGGAAATCTAGAGCTTAACATATCCATTATGCAGTTGTGAATGATGTAAGTTATTTAATTTAAAGTTTTTAGTATTTTAGTTATTGAAATATTAATTATTATGTCACTTGTTATAGGTATCTATCCCAATTACGTGTGAGTAAGACGAAAGATGAAATGTATGAATGTTTAGATCCTTAACTCATTCAATCATTGGGTAATAAGAAACCAGAGATACAAACATACATCACAAATAGTCTCTTATAAGAAAAAAGGATTTATTTTGCACCATATATTTATGAGTAATTAAATTTTCTTGATAATTTATCTTTATTCAATTCCAATTTTAACTATCTTCAATATGTTTCAATGTATAGTCATCATTGACAATTGCTTGTCATATATATGATTGACAACACGATCGCATGATTTTGTTCATTGCATAAAAGGTCACCACTCGTACCTTAAACAAATAGTAGACTGGTAATTAAATTTGCTTATTTTTATAGAAATTATTATATTACAATTATATTTTTTATATATGTTTTAACTAAGTGTACCTTTTATTATTGTTTATTTTGGATATAACATAATTAGCAGTAGGTTAAGTGAAATACCACAAAAGCTCACATGGTTGCATCTAAAGGTATAATCTATGGTATTTATTTACTTATTTATGTTACTAACAAGCTAATTTAATTTTTATATTTTAAGAAACGAGTTGTAATCGACAATCTGGAGGATATGAGTAGGGTTATTATGTAATGCAATGGATTACAACCATTATCCAAGTAGAAATAGATAGAGGTTGAGATCAAGTAAGATAATTAATATTTATTTAAAAATGATTAGGTACTGTAATTATAATTTTAAAAATTTATTTACCATATTGCAGTGTTTTATAAACACATCTCCCATGAATACAAATTGTATACATTATATTAGATGCACATGAGCATCATACTTCATTAACACGATTAATTCATTACAATAGCTTAGTTTCACGACTATATATATGGTTGAACCTTAGGATAGTTGACTAATTAGTCTTGTACGTTTAGGATAATTTACTAATCATACTTGTAGAATTTATAATGACTTTATTTTATAGTAAACTAATATTATATAGTAAATATTGTATATATTAATGATTATGTATTACTGTATATATGTTTAGAATTTGTATTGTACTAGATTTTGTATATTTGAATACGTAGAAAATGGAAAAAAACCTAAAATAGATTTCAATTTAAAAAAAAAACAATATACAATAACGATTAATACCATACTCATGTCTGATGCAAGGCTTCAATGACGAGTATGACAACAAATGTCGTTGTATTGTACGAGACAACGATGAGTATTTGTAATTAATTGTTATTGTATGTCATAAAATGACAGGTAAACACCTGCTGTTGTACCTCTCACATACAACGACAACTCCATCAACAACAAATTTTTAACCGATATGGTAGGTTAAATTTAATCATCCTTAATGTTCTTTTTACTTTAGTGTCTCTATATACATTAATATTTACGTTTACGAATCATTTTTAAATGAGCAAACTTTTTTAGGTAGAAATTTAAATTTTTAAAACGTATGTACCTACCTATCTTTTCTGGATGAGATAACTTTTTTTTCTTTAGATAGAAATTACAATTCATCATAGTTACTTTAGATTTGATATATATACATTTAGTTTTCATGAGATTAATATCACTCTTTCGAAAAAATCGAACTGGTTGGTCTAATCGAAATTGAAATCACCACGAGAATACCGAGAATATGTTATTTTTAAATAATCAAAATTTATTAAATAATATAAAATTATAAAAATTGGTATAAAAGGATAAAATTGAAAAAATAAATTGAATTTTTAAATTGAACATATTTTTATAAAAACTTATTTTAAATATCAAATTTTAATTTTATTTTAATAAATTACTTTATAAAAAATATAATATTTTTCAATTTTTTTATCTCATAATAACATTAAATTTAAATAATAATAGTTTTATTATATTTTATTTTATATTAAAAATTATTTATTTTTACTCTTTATTATATTTTATATTTATAAGTATTATTTTAATTTACAATAATCATAATAATTTTATTATTTTTCTATTTTAATAGAAATTATTGTAAATATAATAAATTTATTATATATTTTATATTATAAAAATATTATTTTAATAAATATGATTAAATATAAATTAAATATTGATTGAAACTTCTAAAACTATTTATTAATATATATTTTTATTTAAAAAGTAGTATATATAGATAGAGAAAAAGTCTTTGAATGACTCGTCCGAGTCGGAAGAGGAGCACGAAGATCAAGAGCCAAATGAGGTTGGTAATGGAGATCTCCGACATTTAACACGAGAAAAAGTCAGACATCTTGACATTCACAATATGTAATGACAAGTCATGATGGGTATTGTCTTCTAAATGAAGAAGGAAAACCTTCAACTTTTCAAGAGGTTATGAGTTGTTTAAATGCTTCTTTGTGTATGACTGCAATGCAGGAAGAAATTAAAGCTCTTCATAAAAATAAGACATGAAATCTTGGGAACTTCCGAAAGGTCGAAAAATCATTGGTTGCAAATGGGTCTATAAGATCAAAGAGAGATGACAATGATCAAGTAGAAAGATATCGTGCTAGATTGGTGGTAAATGGATATGTTAAGAAAAAAAGGTATTGATTTCAATGAGATATTCTCATTGGTTGTTAGATTGATGTTCATCAGAGTTGTCCTAGCTATGTGTGCCGCATTTGATTTACATCTTAAACAATTGGATATAAAGACTCATTTTCTTCATGGAGATCTTGAAGAGGAAATTTATATGCTCCAACCAGAAGGCTTTAAAGAACAAGAAAACTTGGTTTGCAGGTAGATCAAATATCTATACGATCTAAAGCAGACGTCCAAATGTTGGTATAAGAGATTTGATTCCTTCATTATTTGTCTTGGTTACAATAGACTAAGCTTAGACCATTGTACATATTACAATAGGTTTGGTGATAATGATTTTGTTATCTTGTTATTGTATGTGGATGACATGTTAGTAGTAGGCTCCAACATAGATCGAATCCAAGAGTTAAAGGCACAACTGGCTAGGGAGTTTGACATGAAGGAGTTGGGACCAGCAAACAAGATTTTAGGAATGCAAATTCACAGAGACAGAAAAGATAGGAATGTTTGGCTTTATTAAAAGAATTACTTACTGAAAATCTTGCGGAGCTTCAACATGTAAGATTGCAAGCTAATTTCCACCCCACTTCCTATCAATTGTAAGTTAACCTCAAGTATGAGTCTGAACAATGAAGCGGAGAGGATGAAAATATCTCGAGTACCGTATGCATTAGTAGTGAAAAGTCTTATGTATGTCATGATTTATACAAGACCAGATATTGCACAAGCAATGAGAGTAGTTAGTAGATTCATGGGAAACCCTGGTGGAGAGCATTGGAGTGCATAAAGAGGATCCTTAGATACATCAAAGGAACCTCAAGTGTTACATTATGTTATGGAGGATCAAAACTAGTTGTTAAAGGCTATGTTGATTCAAATTTTGCAGGTGATCAGGATAAAAGGAGATATACTACTGGTTATGTGTTTACAATTGTAAGAGGGGTAGTAAGTTGGTTATCTAAGTTACAGGAGGATGTTGTAGCTCTGTCTACCACAGAAGCTGAGTACATGGCATCCACCCATGCATGTAAGGAGGAACTCGGGCATAAGCAACAACAAATTGTTGTGTATTGTGATAGTCAGAGTGTCTTGCACATTGAAAGGAATCCAGCCTTTCATTCCAGGACAAAACACATAGGAATAAAATATCATTTTGTTTGGGAAGTAGTGGAAGAGGGTAGTGTGGATATGCAAAATATTCACACGGATGAGAACCTAGCAGATGTTATGATAAAGCCAATTAATGTTGACAAATTTGTATGGAGTCGATCCTACTATGGCCTAACGAAAAAATAAGCAACATGGATGACAAGAATAAAGCAAGTATGGTGTGAAGATTTGATTAATTTAATCAAAATCTTCAAGTGGGAGATTTTGAGAAGAAAAGTCTCACATACGGGAAATCTTAGTTTGGTGTTTACTTTTCTTATTATAAAAGGAGCACAGTGTTTACCTTGTAAAAAACACCAAAATGACTTCCTTTTCTTTCTTTTATTGCTTTAGTACGAGATAAATTAAGAGAGAAAAATAGTTTTTCCTTTTAGGTTCTCTTAGAGTTGTTTTTCCTTTATTTTCAGGAGAGGGTGTTATTGTTTCCTCCTTGGAGGTAGAGAGAGAAGGGTTGTAATTTCTTTCATTTGTGGAATTACTCTTTTGCCTATTATCGGTGTTTTTCTCATATTTTTATTTTAGTTGTGTGTGATTATGCTTTTGTTTGATACCTAACAAGTTCATTGGTGTTATTTCTCTCTTGTGAATCCCCCTTGAACGACCCACCAAGTAGTATCAGAATATGACCCAAAACCTTAAGGCAGGTTATGGGTCTTTCGAGAGGTCCTAACAACAAGGAGATTTCTACCAAATATGGGACTTCAAACTTACACTTGAAAAGTATGACCCATATAAGAGAATATGACATTACCTTCAACCCAAAACATTAAGACATTAGGTCTCACTTATAAGTTACTCAACTTATTAGGTTATGGATCTTTCTTACTTATAAGTTAGTCAACTTTCTCATTTCTACCTAATGTAGACATTGATTATGGGTCTTTCTCACTTATAAGTTACTCAACTTATTAGGTTATGGATATTTCTTACTTATAAGTTAGTCAACTTTCTCATTTCTACCCAATGTAGACATTGGTTATGGGTCTTTCTCACTTATAAGTTATTCAACTTTCCCATTTCTATCCAATGTGGGACTTCAAACTCACGCTTGAATTCTCAGCAAACCTAATGCCTTAAGGTTTTGGGTTGAGAGTGATGTCAATTCTTATGTGGGTTGGGCTCATGCCTCATGGGTTGAGAGTGGTGTCAATCCTTATGTAGGTTAGGTTCATGTCTCATTGGTGTGCGGTTAGTGTTGAATTATTGGTAAACGTACCAAAATTATCAATCGCAGTATAGTATTTCGATTAAATAAAAGTCGATCCCACGAGGAATGGTGTCAATGGAAATTCCCAATTATATGCTTACTAAGTGGATTAAAATAGAATGTGTTTTTCATAAAGAGTTGAATTGAAATTAAATGACAAAGAACTATAAATTGTTTAGAAAATATCAATTAAAGGCACTTAGGATTGACTTCCTTCCTTTTCCCTCTTTTGTAATGGTTATATCCAATTAAGATAATCAATTAACCTAACAATGTTGATGTCACCTACTCAAATCATCCATTTTGATTCCTCACACATGAAATTTATAAGAAAACCTAATAAATGTTGATTTCGCACACAATTAAGAGATTTTCCAGCATTAGGTTTAAGGTGTTAAGCAATTGATACATTCATTCCATTATTGACAATTAATGTAACAAATCTTCTTACCATGATCTAGGGTTCAAGATATATTTTTCAATCATATCCCAAACATCAAGAATAAATCATTCCAAGGCATAAAAGATAAGAATAACAACATCAAAACATAGATTAATATCTCAAAATATCACCATGACACAAAATAGTTTCAATGAAGTGCACTCAATCCTAAGAGAATGAAGTTAGTCACTCATGATGGACATTACAATGCTCTAAAATGAGGAAGAATTGAAGAATCCTTGAAGAATAGAATAACAACTGCACCTCTTCTCCAAAAACATAAAATTATATCTCAATACGCGTCTTATCTTTTTATAAGAAAATTTAGGTTGGGCTTTGCGTCTTTCGCTCAAGCGAAAGTTCAGTATTTTCGCTCAAGCAAAAAAGTGCTCGCTTGAGCGTGAAAGTGATGAAGATATTATTAAATCATTTGATAAAATAAAGATCTTGTTGATTTGATGAAGTCAAAGGCTATTCTGATGAAGCCAAAGGTTACTTGATTAAAAGGGTAGAAGTGTTTAGTGAGTCTGCATCTATACATAGGTTTAATCATTCATATCTCTCTGCTGCATGAGGTTTCATCATTTAAAAGATTTTGAAAATGCCTCTAAAGATGTTTAATCTGTTAAAAAAACAAAAGTAATTGGTTAAATGGTTTTTAAATTGTTTTAATTGATATTATATGAGCTTATCAATTAAAATGTTCTTAACACTTACATAACAGGTTTTTAACTGATAGGTTTTCGAAATAATCGATTAAAACCTTTTAAAACATTCACTGGAACTGTTTTAATCGATATACCTTCGAATTAATCGATTGTTTTCATTAAAGGAGTTTTTGAAAACCTTCTGCTAATGTTTTAACTGATATAGTTTCAAAATAATCGATTAAAATCACTTAAAATGTTTTAGAAAGTGTTTTGGTAGTATTTTAATCGATAAAAACTCAAAACAATCGATTAAAATAACTTGAAGTGTTTTGAAAGATGTTCTATTAGTATTTTAATCAATGTAAAATCAAATTAGTCGATTAAAACAATTTAAGGGAAATTATGCTAACTGTTTTAATAGATTAAAACTGGTTGTTATCAGTTAAAATCACTTAGAAAATTTTATGAAAATATTTGGCAGAATTTTAATCGATTAAATTGCGAATTAATCAATTAAAACAACTTAAAGAGATTTTTTACAAAGTGTTTTAATCGATTGAAACATTGTCGTATTAGTTAAAAAAAATCTGCAAAATGATCAAGAACCTTTTAACAGATTAAAAGAAGTTTTATCAAATTAATTCAAGACTTTTAACAGATTAAAAGATTATTTTAACAGATTAATTAAACCAGTAGTTAGAACAAATCTCTATATAAACATGGTTGCTTCAATCTTTTAAAGTATACCTTTGAGCAATCAATCAAGCAATCATAAGGGAAGTTTTTCAAGAAAGAATCACGCAAGTTCCGTGGTGTATAGGTTTGTATAGCGGTACAAAATATTGTATAATCGAACTTCCTATATTTAGTCCTCGATTTGTTAGAGTAAAATATTATAAAATCATAGTATATGTGTACAAAAATAATATGAATAAAAATTATAGAATGAATTCTATGTTTTTCAATTAAAAGTTAATGTAATTATGCTCTTAATTGTTATGTAACCACTTAAATTATATTGATTTTAATCTATTTTTCTCCTAATATAGGATGAATTTACAGAATATCTTGGTACAAAGGATTATAATTCTAAAGATAATTAAAAGATATGAAACTCAAAGATCCAAATTCTCCTATAAAAAGATAAGACGCATTTTGAGAAAAAATGAAGTTTTTACACACGAGAGATCATAGAGATTAAAATTTCTTTTGCGTGAGTCATAGATGAAATATTAGTTAAAGATTGTTCCACTTGAGACATGTTTCCTGTGATTACTAAGTTTTTTTGACATTAACACTATGATAGATATTAACAACAAGGAAATGTTAACAACTTCTAAACTTACTATATGGGATCTTTGACATAGAATGATACTTGTTGTTTTAGTAACGATAAATGTCATCAATTATAAACTTTTAATAATGGTTATAACAATGATGATCATCGTTATTTTTTTTAAAGCATCTTTATATCACTTATATGTAATTATAATTATGACGGGAACTTTAGTTATAAAATATATTTAATTTATATAAGATTTATTATATAAGAAAAAAATAATTAAAAATTATATATAAAATAATATGATTAATCATACATATATTTTTAAATAGTTTATTATTTAATTTATTTATTAAAATAATTTTTAAGTAATAAAATACAAGATATAAAATGAAATCATGTATATAAAATAATTTAGTTTTAAAATTTATTATGATTTTTTTAAATATCATTTTCAAAGTTTATTTATTAAAATAATTTTAAATAATAAAATATTATATGTATATTCCATATTATTTAGATATATAAAGATAATATATATATATATATATATATATAATTTATTTATTTACTTTGAGTATCTATGAATAATTATTATTACCATACTAATAAATTTAAAATGCATCATGAATAATAATAATAATAATAATAATAATAATAATAATAATAATAATAATAATAATAATAATAATAATAATAATAATTCAAAATACAAAAACATGTAATTCACGTATTATAGAATTTTTTAAAGTAATTAATTTGACAGTTCATAATTTATAAAGCCGGTTAATGTTTTAAAAAAAAATCAATCATAAATCTAACTAATTAGATTTCCTTCGATATCTAGAAACTTATTTGTACTTGTAATTTCACCGGGAGACTTCTTAAGAAGTAGATTTTCAAACGGATCCTTGAGATGACAATGTTAATTGAAAGGGTGTCTATTTATAGATAACCATCCATAAATATACATCAAGGAGATAATCGATTATATTAATATTAGATAAATAATAATAATAATAATAATAATAATAATAATAATATTATTATTATTATTATTAATTATTATAATATAAATATACAAAGTTATTGAATGGATGTACAGGAGAAAAAGGGTTGTCAATCTATCCCAGTAAATGCTTTGATTAATTATTTTTTATTGTTACTTTATTATAAATCTCTTTTCTCTTATAAAGACATTTTCCCTATATAGAAGATAGTTTTATCAAATATTAAGGATAACAACTAATTTTATTAAATGATCTTCTTTTTAAACATACATAATCATAATAAATAATAATAAGTTCATAATTAACTATCCTTTGTTCCGAAGATATTATTCCTAACTAGGTGCATAAATAGTTCATTCGGATATTCAACGTAAAGCGTCGAAGATATTGACAGAATTACATTTCTCACAATAAAGTGAAGTTTAAAAACTACAGAGAATCAAGTTCTTGAATAAAAAGGGTAGTATAAAATCTTCATCTCACGTTTATTTAACACCAATCCAATCTCAATTCCTCCTCTGATATCTCTGCTTTCATTAAGAGAAATTGTTCCCGTTTCGTCTATTAAAGCCATATCCACCTTCTTTGGCCTTCCCCACCCAAAATCAATATCATAAAACTCAAACCTGGGAGATCCAGCAGTTGATATTCTACCCTCCAGAAGCTCATTCATATCCGAAACCCATCTTTCTGCTCCATTCAACACTCCTTCATCCTTCACTCTATTCAAAGCCTCACTTATCCCCTCCAAAGCACAAATGAATCCATCATTTCCAACCAACTCCTTAGTCAAAGCCACAACCATTTGTTTTGCAACGCAGTTTCCAAAATACGTGGCGGGAATTGGAGGGTCCAAGCGCGATCTACAGTCAATATAAAATATGAAATCCACGGTATCTTTTTTCACTTGTCTCACTTTGATCAAACACGCCAACACATAAGCACACGTAACAGAAAATGTTGACGGGTGAACATTCACTGTCACCTTAGAGTTTGCATGTTGTTTGAGCTTTAGAATCTGTGAGGGGGTCAATTCAAACAAACCTTTGAGTCCATCACTCGGCTTTTCACAAACAAACTCCCACGGCTTGAGACTTCGGTTAGTCGAACCATTATGATTCATCCACGTGTCAGTATACACTTCAGAGATTCCAGAAGGTTCGCTTATCAATGATCTGTCAAAGAAAGGTGTAAGATGTGGAGGTAAGGATGGTGTTGGTGTAGGTGTATTAGGGTTTTGAAGGTTAGAGCACATATAGGCCCATGATCTCATGAACATTGTTATAGTTTTTCCGTCAAAAGCTGCATGGTGTGCGTTTATTCCAATGCAAAAGCCAGCGTTTGGGAACACAGTGACTTGAACTGCCAACAGAGATGCTTTATCATGGGAAATGGCCAAGTCGGGTCCCAAACCGTGTCGTTGTGATGCTTCACAGAGATGGGAGGAAAGATGGTTGAAGTTTTGGTTGGATTCAGCAACAGTGAAGGAAACAGTGTCGCCGGGTAGATAGTTGATGATGGGTTTGGGAGAGTGAGAGGGCCATGTGAGGGTGCCAGCAAAAGGAAGAAAGTGTTGGAGAGTGAGGGAAAGAGAGTGTTTGAGAGAGGGAAGAAGAGGGTGAAGGAATGAAGAGATTGGGTGGGGGAAGGGATAGAAGTAGAGACATTTTACGGGTGGAAGGCGCAGCCATAAGAGGTCAAAGAAGGTTAATGGAAGAGAGGTTGGAACAATGGTGGATGGTTGATTCATGAAGTGGTGCCACTGAAAGAACTTGGATGACCTTGAAAGGTGTTGATGATGATTCAGCCATTGGTGAAAGGAATAGAGAAGTAGTGGTACAGTTGAAAAGAAAGTGAAGTGTTGCGTGGTGATGATCCGTGTTTTGGATGAGTTTTATAGAAGGGTTTTGATTGATTGATAACCAAACAATTAATAGATTACCTGGGAAAAATATGTTTTGGGACATCGAAGATTTTTTCAACGACTCCATTTAATAATTTAATATTAATTTTTAATTATTTTTATTTTAATTAGTTCTTTTTTATAATTATAATAATAATAATAAATTGAGTTGTCTAATAAATATGTATGTTGTGTATCTCCCTAAGATAAGATACACAATATCAATAGAGACTAATTGTTTTTTAATCATTTATGCGTATTAAATATTTATCAATTTTGTTAATAACTAATTTTTATTCAACAATTTGACTAATTATCTGTTAATGAGGTATTATTTATCAAATGAGATGTTGGTTGTATAGAAATTATATGAGAAAAAGAATATTCACTTAGATTAAATTACTTGCATATTTTTATTAGCAGCGCTTATATTTAATGTTTTTTTTATCGTAGTTAAAATTAATTTGAAATGCAAAAATATAAATGTATAATTAATAGTAAAATACATTTTTTTCTCATCACAAAATTAGCGGAAATACATGTTCACATATGAGCTTGTGTTCGCATCGTACTCTTTATTATTGGAGACAAAGTGATAAATAGGGAGATAATGTGTGGTTGAAATAGTGAGAAAGAAAAATGATAATTTTTAATTAATTTTATTTATATTCAAAGTGATAAATACTTTTAAGAGTATGTGTGGTTGAAACAGTGAGAAAAAAATTAATTTTTAATTAATTAATTTATATTTAAAGAAAACTTTATGAAATTGAATCTATGGTTTAAATTGAATCTAATATATTTTGGTTTGCTCATGATCTACATAAGTTTAGATATTGTAGATTTATAGAATCATCTGTAATTATTTTAAAATAAAAATAATATTACTTTATTAATATATATATATATATATATATATATATATATATATTATAAATAAATTTGATAAGAAATTTACTTATTTTAAGAGTAAATATATCAAAGTAAGTATCTAAAAACTATTTATTTTAATATTTAATAATTGAAATTAAATAGATTCATTATCTTATAACTTCTATATTAAATTATTATATCTTAAATAAAAATTAATTTTATTAGTATAATTTAAAATTAAAAATTTATAAATATATTTTTTATTTTTATTTAAATATTTTTAATTATTTATTTTGCTATAGATATAGTAATAAATTTTTAATTTGCATTCAAGCAGTTAACAAGTGGTTAAGTCTAGGCTAAGTTGACCTTATGGGACAAGTAAAATAAATTGCTATATAGTCTAACCTACGTTTGTAATTCTTTAAAACATTTTCAAGAAAATCAAATTCAAAGAAGAGGTAGTATTCCAAAAAGTTAAAGTGAAATCGTTCTTGTCTTTCTCTTTGTAAATCTTTATTGTATTCTGATGTATGTGAGGTGAGCTACATCAAATTAGCTTGAAAATTGTGAGGATTAACATTTTCAAATGTTTTGATTTATTTTTAGATTTTGATTAAAGGTTGTTGTAATCAAGATTTGTAGATTAGGTTGTAATCTCGTACGTTACTAAACAAGTTTTAATGAAAAAATCCAAGCTGCTTGGTTAGACTAGATATAGATTCGAAAGAATCAAACCAGTATAAACTCTTATGTTCTTCTATTTCTTTCATTTATCTTGATATTTTTGTGATCTTAATATTGTTCTAGTTCTTTAAATATGATTATTAGAAAATATTTTTAATAATTGATTAGATTTGAAAAAGATCTACAAATTCAATTCACCCCCCTCTTGGGTGTGTTTAGACATTCAAATTTTTCTAACAATTGGTATCAAAGCTGGGTTATCAAAAGTTAATTGATTTTGTTCCAAAAAGAATGGCTAACATTTCTCAAACTTTTGCTGAAGGGGCATCTATAAGCATACCTCTTTTATTTTTTGGTGAAAATTATCCATTTTGAAAAATAAAATGAAGATTTTTCTTAAATCTGTTGATAAAGGAGTTTGGGATGTTGTTGTTAATGGTCCTTTTCAACCCACCAAGATTAAAGATGGTATGAAAATAATCAAAGATTTTACTCGAATGGACTCTGATGAAAATAAAAGAGCTCACTATGATGTTAGAGTTAGGAATATTATTTCTTTTGAACTAACACTTGATGAATTCTATAGAATCTTTGCTTGTGAAATACCTAAAGAAATGTGGAGTGTTCTTGAAGTCACTCATGAAGGAACTGAAGAGGTAAAGAGAGCAAGAAAGAATATTCTTATTCAAGAGTATGAAATGTTTAGAATGAATATTGGAGAAAACATATATGATGTTCAGAAAGGATTTACTCATATTGTAAATCATTTGATGACTCTTGGAAAAATCTTTGACAAAGAAGAATTAAATATTAAAATTCTAAAGAGTTTATGAAGAAATTGGCAACCTAAAATGACTGTTATTTCATAATTAAGAGATCTTACAACAATGAATATGGCTACAATGTTTGGGAAGCTATGAGAACTTGAGTTAGAACTTGGAAGACTCAAAGAAGAAAAAGAAAGTGAAAGAAGACACACGGTTGCATTAAAGATTGCTACAAAAAAGAATGATTTTATGTAGGAAAATGAAGATGAGGATTCTTATAGTGAAAACTTGAATATACTGGTAAAGAAGTTTTCTAAATTTTTGAAATATAAAAACAAATCTGCTAACAAATCTATTGTCAAACCATTCAAGAAACAGTAATAGGGGAATATCCCTACATGTTATGAATGCGTGAAACCTGGACACATCAAGCCAGATTGTTTAATATTCAAAATGAAGCAAAAACTAGAAGACATAAAGGAAATCAATAATTATAAAAAGAAGACGACATGAATTGCTTGGGAAGACAATGTTTCAAGTACTTCCAGTGAGTCAAGTGAAAACATAAATGAAGAAACAAATCTTTGTTTGATGGTAGATACAGAAACATCAAGCAAATTCAGTGTCAGTACCTTTATATCTAATGATAAAAATAGCTATTATCAATTTGTTTGATTTTTTACAAAGTGTTTTAATCGATTGAAACGTTGTCGTATCAGTTAAAAAAAATCTGCAAAATGATCAAGAATATTTTAACAGATTAAAAGAAGTTTTAATAGATTAATTCAAGACTTTTAACAGATTAATTAAACCAGTAGTTAGAACAAATCTCTATATAAACATGATTGCTTCAATCTTTTAAAGTATACCTTTGAGCAATCAATCAAGCAATCATAAGTGAAGTTTTTCAAGAAATAATCACGCAAGTTCCGTGGTGTTTTTGAAAGTTCTTTCTTGAAGCATTTTTGCATTGTTTTTGTGAAGAAACTCATACTGCAGGGACTGCATAATCCGGGTTAGATTGTTCTGGTTTCTTCTCTTTCGTTTTCTTTCATTCTTTGTTGTTCTGTGAGTGCCTGGAATTGTTAGGCACGATTTTTGTGGCTAGAATTTGGTTGTAGGTTGGTTCAAGAACTGGAAGTTGGTTCTTGGTGAAGGTTTAGGTGCAAGAACTGGAATTTTAGTTCTTGTGGTAGATTGAGTGTGTGATTGGAATCTGTAATCTGTAAAACATTCAATCTAGTGGAACTCAGCTCGAATTTAGCTGAGAACTGGACGTAGCCCTGGGATTGGGTGAACCAATATAAATTTTGATTGTATTTCTCTAAACCTTACTCTCTTTAATTCTGCTATTGCCTTTATTTTAATTGCTTGTTTTGCTTGATTCAAGAATTGGTCAGAGCTCTTAATCTTTGAAATAGATAATCTGTAAAATTGCGAAAATCTTTCAAAGATCAATTCACCCCCCCCTTTTGATTTCAGCCTCTTTTTCTAACAATTGGTATCAAGAGCAAGGGTCTTGAAAAATACTCAAATCTTTCGGTCCAAATCTTTCATGGCTGAAAACAAATTACCTTTTTCTGATGGAGCTTCTATTAATAGACCTCCACTGTTTTGTGGTACAGATTATCCATTTTGGAAGATTAGGATGAAGATCTTTATTGAATCTATTGATAGAAATTTTTGAGATGTAATTGTTAATGGTCCATTAATTACAGAAAAAGAATGGTCTAGCTTAAATGATGAAGAAAAAAAGAAAAGTTCAAAGTGACTGTACTGCTAAAAACATAATTACTTCTGCATTAAACATGAATGAGTTTTTCAGGGTTTCTCAATGCAAATCTACCAAGGAAATGTGGGAAGTTCTTGAGGTTACTCATGAGGGAACGACTGACCTAAAGAGAGCTAGAAAGCATACCCTCATCAGAGAATATGAGTTGTTTAAAATGCAAACCGGAGAAAGTATTGCAGATGTGCAGAAACGCTTCACTCACATCATCAATCATCTAATGGGCTTAGGTAAGACTTTTGATAAAGAAGAATTAAATATAAAAGTTTTGAAATGTCTTAACAGGTCATGACAGTCTAAGGTCACAATAATATCAGAGTCAAAAGACTTATCCATCATGACAACACCCTCCTTATTTGGCAAACTCAGAGAACATGAGATGGAAATTAATAGATTCAATGAGCAAGAAATCTCTGAAAAGAAAGGTAGAAGCATAACGCTCAAAGCTGAAGAGAAAGATCAAGAATCAGAAGAAGAAAGTGAGAATCTTGGATTGTTAGTCAAAAAGTTTAACAAGTTTCTCAAGAGAAAGATCCAAGATAAAGGAAAACACAAAAGGTATGAAAAGAAATCTAATTATTTTAACTATAAGTGTTATGGTTGTGGTAAGAAAGGTTATGTAAGAATGGAGTGTCTAGAAAAGAATAAACACAATGACAAGAAAGAAGAAAAGATCAAAAGAAGAGCATATATAGCATGGGATGACAATGATACCTCATCAACAGAAAATTCTGATGATGAAGAAGCTAACTTGTGTCTAATGGCTAACCAAAATTATCAAACCAGCAATGTAAGTTCTAACTCTTCTTCTAATTTTGTGAATTATAACTCATTACAAGAAGCATTTAATGAAATGCATGAAGAAACCAAGAAACTTAAAAGAGAAAATGATAGGCTAAAAAGCATGAACAATTGACTAGAAAATAGAGTTGATTCTCTTGAAAAGAAAATTCTTGAAGATGAAACTGATCTTGATTTCTTAAAATTAATCCATGATAATTCTGATTGCTTATGTAATAAACCATGCAATAATTGTTCAGATTTACAAAAGAAGATTGATTTTTGGTTACAAATTGTTTCTAAATTTACACAAGGTCAAGCTAATCTTGATGTTCTTCTTGGGTCACAAAAACTTATTTTTGACAAATCTGGCATTGGATTTATATCTAGCAAGAAAATCATAAAAACTGTTGGAAATAGGAAATCATATTCATCATCTGTTATTAAATGCTTTTATTGTATGAAAAGATGTCATTCTGTTAAATTTTGTAGAATCAAGAAGTATGCTATACCAAGAGGAAGAATGAAGTGGGCTCCCAAGAATTCATTTCAAATAACTTGATTGGACCCAATAATTATAAAAAGGGTATTAGATATATACTAAATCTGTTTTGCAGGAATAAAATATGGAAATTCTTTGGTATCTAATCAACAAATATTGATTCTGGATTCATGGACTGTGTATTTTAATTGATATAAAATTATTTTAATCGATTAATTTCACTTACAGAGAATACCAGAAAAGTTATCCGTATAGTTTTAATCGATTATTCTACAAATTAATCGATTAAAATGTTATCAGGATTTTAGTATAGTTTTATCCTCTCTCTGTTTTAATCGATTAAAAAGGATTTACATAAGCTAAAATCATTAAAGAGTTAAATTTAATCAATTCTTTTTCGGTTTAATCGATTAAAATTATGTGATCATTTCATTAAACATATACAGTACAAGTTTAATCGATTCTTTTATGCTTTAATCGATTATTATACTGTTATCATTTCAAACCTAATATTTCAGATCAAATTAATTGATTAAATTGTTGGTTAATCGATTAATTTGTTCTTAAAAACTGTTTTAAATGAGGTTAATTGAAGAATTTTTAGCAAATCAAGATGAGATTTTCAAGATTCATTGCTAATTAAAAACTGTGAAAACCATTTATTGTAGTGTTTGACTGAGTCAATGTTTATCCAAGAACACTTTAGCTGATGTATCCACTGCCCAAAGCATGTGATTCTGCACTCAGTCAAGGGGACACGGCCAATTAAGACTAAAATATTACAGGTCTGTCATTCAGATTTCAAAAATTTGGAATCCAAACTTCTATTCATCAAAGAAAAATCAGGCTTTGCATTTTCAATTTCTTCTCTTCTTTTCTTTTATCTTCTCTCACTCTCATATACTGTATCAATCAAATTTCTTCTCAAATATCTGCTACAAGATGCTTAAAAGATCAAAATCAAGGAAGAAACAAAAGGGGGAATCTTCCTCTGCTGCTGGTCACGCTGGAGGACACGTTGAAGCATGGTTCAATGGAGACATTGACAAGATGAACAACTTCATTTCCAACTTTAGCCAAAAGCAACTGGTGATTCCTAAATATATTAAGTTTGCTTGGTTGGATGAAGAAGGATGTACCTCATTGAGAAGAAAATTGAAAATACAAAAGTTAAAGACTTTTCTGGAGCACACTGGTAACATCCAACCTGATCTAGTGAGGGTATTCTTTGTCAATCTTACAGTCAGCGGCTCCACTTTAAGGTCTCAAGTCAAAGGTATAAATCTAGTGATCACTCCTGAGGTGTGGGAAGAAGTGGCTAGCCTTCATGATGTTGGTGTAAAGGTATCCAGAGGTAACACTACAGAGTTACCTGATTTTAACAAAATTCAATTTTTCCGCAGTTGTCTCAAAAATCAAAATGATTCTGTAAGAACTCTTAACGCTGAAAAAATGGAGCTTGAACCAAGAATTCTTGCCTTCATCATTGCATGGATGCTTACTCCAAGGGGGAGTAATCATGCTTTACTCAATGAGGGTGATTTAACTGTTATGTACTGCATTGAAAATAATATCCGTGTAAACTGGATTTTTGTTATTAAGGATCACATGATAAAAGAAAAAAGATTGGCTGATTATAAACTGCCATATGCTATGCTAATTAATCAATTTTTTAGATACTTTGAAGTAGATCTTGCTGGAGAATATGTGGAAACTCCAAAGGCCTCTAATAATATTGATGATTCCACTTTGCGAAAGATGGGATTTATCAAAATTGATGGAGAGTGGATCTCTAAGATTGATGCTGGGATGTTTGAAAAGAGGAAGAAGATGAAGAAGAAGTTGATCAAGGTCAAATTCCTTCTTCTCCGGCTACTACTGAGGTTCCTGAGTCCACTGGTGGTAATACTTCTTATGAGAACATGGAGATCATACCATACATAGAGCAACCTGACCGTGGAACTCCTCTCTCCCAATTTGAAAGAACCATGCTCTCCCAAATGTCCTCACTACAAGAAAATCAAAGGAGACATATGCATATGACCTACCAGCATTTTCAACAATCCAATACTCAATTCACCAATCTAGGAAACCAGATTGCGGATCTTTATACTAAGATGGAAGACATGCAGCTCAATCAGGGAAATTGGGATGACTAGTCTCATCAAGAAGGGTCCTTTCTATCATTTTTTTTTTCTTCTTTTCTTTATCACTACTTTTATCTATTATTTTTATCTTGCTGGTCTGTAATATTAACTGGTATTTGACCAAAAGCACTCCCTAAACTACGTTTAATATGATAAAGATGTTTAAGAACTGAGTTAATTGATTAAAACATTTTAAAACATTCACTAGAACTGTTTTAATCGATATACCTTCGAATTAATCGATTGTTTTCATTAGAGGAGTTTTTGAAACCTTCTGCCAGTATTTTAATTGATATAGTTTCAAAATAATCGATTAAAATCACTTAAAATGATTTGGGAAGTGTTCTGACAGTATTTTAATCGATACAAACTCGAAACAATCGATTAAAATAACTTGAAGTGTTTTGAAAGATGTTCTATTAGTATTTTAATCGATGTAAAATCGAATTAATCGATTAAAACAATTTAAGGGAAATTATGCTAACTGTTTTAATCAATTAAAACTGGTTGTTATCAGTTAAAATCACTTAGAAAGTTTTATGAAAATATTTGGCGAATTTTAATCGATTAAATTGCGAATTAATTGATTAAAACAACTTAAGGGATTTTTTACAAAGTGTTTTAATCGATTGAAACGTTGTCGTATCAATTAAAACAAATATGCAAAATGATCAAGAACATTTTAACATATTAAAAAAAGTTTTAATAGATTAATTCAAGACTTTTAACTGATTAAAATATTGTTTTAACAGATTAATTAAACCAGCAGTTAGAACAAATATCTATATAAACATGATTGATTCAGTCTTTTAAAGTATACCTTTGAGCAATCAATCAAGCAATCATAAGTGAAATTTTTCAAGAAAGAATCACGCAAGTTCCGTGGTGTTTTTGAAAGTTCTTTCTTGAGGCATTTTTGCATTGTTTTCGTGAAGAAACTTATACTGCAAGGACTGCATAATCCGGGTTAGATTGTTTTGGTTTCTACTTTTTCGTTTTCTTTTATTCTTTGTTGTTCTGTGAGTGCCTAGAATTGGTAGATTGAGTGTGTGATTGGAATCTGTAATCTGTAAAACATTCAATCTAGTGGAACTCAGCTCGAATTTGGCTGAGAACTGGACGTAGTCCTGGGATTGGATGAACCAGTATAAATCTTGGTTGTATTTATCTAAATGTTACTCTTTTTAATTCTTCTACTGCCTTTATTTTAATTGCTTGTTTTGCTTGATTCAAGAATTGGTCAAAGCTCTTAATCTTTGGAATAGATAATCTGTAAAATTGCAAAAATATTTCAAAGATAAATTCACCCTCCCTCTTGATCTCAACCTCTTTTTCTAACAGAGCGAGTGATTTCCAGAGAAGTTTAACTAATTTTCACTTAAGCGAGAGTCTATCTCGCTCGAACAACTTCCATGTTGAAAATTTTCTTCTTCCTTTCAGTTTTGGCTTCAATTATGTTGACAATTATGCTCATTGTTCTTGTATTAAGGTATTCTCGAATTCATCCTACATTGGGAGAAAAATAGATTAGAATTGATATTAGTTAAGTGATTTTATAACAATTAAAAGCATAATTATATCAACTTTTACCACTTAACAGTTAGGTAAATGTGTCCCGTTATGATGAATGACGGTACATGGAAGGACTATTAGTGTGTTCGAGTGGATGTACCAATGTGGAGGACTCATACTTAAGGGAGAGATTGTTAGGTAATCCAAGTGTGAGTTAAGTCATATAAGGATGTATGACCCATAACCTAATTTCTTAAGGTTTTGAGTTGAAAGAGGTGTCAATGAGAAAATTGAGTAACATATAAGAATGTATGATCCATAACCTAATGTCTTAAGATTTTTTTATTAAGAATGGTGTCAATCATTATGTGGGTTAGACTCATATCTCATTGTGTGTTGTCTCTCTCCAATGAATCCCCTTGAAAAATCCAACAACAAATTCAAAGTTATTAACCACTTAGTGTTATATTCTATTTAAAATTTAAAATGTTAATTTTTAAAGTAATAATTATAATTACATTTTCCAAAGGTTCAAATCAATTTTATATAAATATCATTCTAGTTGTATGATGTAAGAATTTGTATTTTTAATTAATAAGTATATGTGATAATTTATAAATGATAATTAAATTTAAATTATATATAATACTAGTTTATTTTAAGAGATGTTTAAAGGATTGTATATAATTTATATGAATGGTATGGTTAATGAAATAATTTGGGCTGACATTAGGCTTTTTACACGAGTTGAATAGATAAAAGTTTTGACATTTTATTTTATTTTCGTAAGAACATCATTACACATTTTTTTTACCTCCTCAATTTTTCATTATTGTGTCTTCTACTATGTTTTCTCATTTTTTCTTTACTATTCACCTCTTAAGTAAGATCAAATAGAGTTTATATTTGGATGACTTTTTTATTCTGTAAATCATCTCCCTTTAGGGTTAGTCGAAAAAAATGAGTTTTATGAGTTGCAATTTTGATTATGGGTATTTTATAATCAGGTTTAACATTCTTAAGGAATATAAAAACTTATTGAATATTAATCTTAAATTTATATATAAGATGATAGAGAAAATTTAATAATAATAAATTAATTATTTTTTAAAATTATTATTAATTTTTAAATATTTTGATTTGAATTTTTATTTTTTATTTCTAAAAACATCATAGTTGATAAATAAATTTAATATGCAATAATGGTTGTTTGTCATACAAACTCATGTAGGTTATAAAAACCTAGAACACCATGGGTGAAATTGTAAGTAATAGCACCTTTATGCGCCAGACACCATGTGAGTTATGTCTAGAAGTACAATACTGTGCAAAGGTGCGGTGGCAGAGGGTCCTTTCGCTCACTTTTGTTATTCAAAAGTTCTATTATAATGTTCACTTTTTTATTCAAAAGTTCTATTACTCATTCACCTTTTTTTATTCAATAGTTGTATTATAATGTTGTTCGTACTACATTGTATTATAATGTTGTTCGTATTAGATTTGGCTTTTTATTTATTTATTTATTTATTTATTTATTATTATTATTATTATTATTATTATTATATTATTATTATTATTATTATTATTATTATTATTATTATTATTATTATTATTATTATTATTATTATTATTATTATTATTATTATTATTATTCGTGGAGATAGACATGTTCCTATACATGTGGTGTGGGATGTTTGTGGATATCATGAATTAAAAGAATATTTTTTTCAATTGATTTTTTTACTAATTTAAAATAAATATAATATATAAGTCATAATCTTATAAAACTAATTAAGTAATTAATAATATCATGTATATATTTAGAAAATTAATTATAAACTAAATATATGTTTATTAAAAATGACAAAACATATTTACATATATTTTAATACACCCTACAATTAAAGCAGGAGGACGATGAACATTGAGACTGTCCCTAAAATCATCAAACAACACACGCAGAAGTCCCTTAATAAAGATGTCCACGATTTGATATCGTGAAGACACATGAAGAACTATAATCTGACCACGTGCTACCTTTTCTTGTACAATGACCACGTGCTACCTTTTCTTGTACAAAATATATGTTCATCTCAATATGTTTAGTATGTTGATGTTGCACCAAGTTGCCCGACAAATAGATAACACT
Organism: Sphenostylis stenocarpa; assembly: GCA_963425845.1. Taxonomy (NCBI): domain Eukaryota; kingdom Viridiplantae; phylum Streptophyta; class Magnoliopsida; order Fabales; family Fabaceae; genus Sphenostylis; species Sphenostylis stenocarpa. The sequence continues at coordinate 3,384,501 of OY731401.1, read as the reverse complement.
GAGAGAGTGTAAATTGACATTTGGATGACCATTACACCAAGTTGTCACCCAAAAGCACACAATAATTCGAGGTGAAACGTCTCGTATCAGAACACCCACCCCAACCAGTATTAGTATAAGAAACAAGAGAGATCAAGTGTACCTTGTAAATACCGAATAACACGTTTGAAAGCTTGCATATGGTCCACCCTCGGATCATAGTATACCTTGTAAATACCGGATAATGCGTTTGAGAGCTTGCATATGATCCACCCTCGGATCATGTATATATAAGCACACTTAGTGTTGGTGTCAACCGATGTTGGAGACGACTTGCAAGAAGACATACCGGCCTGGTCAATAATTGTTTCGACATATTTGACTCTGATACCATAAAAGAATATTTTCTTCAATTGATCTCATTGACTGACATGAAATAAATACAATGTACAAGCCGTAATCTTAGGAAACTAATTAGGTAACTAATAATATCATACATATACTTAGGAAACTAATTATAAACTAAATATATGTTTACCTAAAATACAATAACAAAATATATTTACATATATCTTAATATGTACATAGAAGGACATTAATATATTGAATTGGACAAGAAGAACTCACATACAAGACATGGCAACAGGTGGGCGGGGCTAGGGCGGGGCGGGTTTTGCCTCCATGATCCCACCCCCGACTTTTTTAACCACCCTCTTCCCCGCCTCGATCTCCGCTGGGATTATAAATTAAGTTATCATCCCCATCCCTGTTGGGTTTTTTGGGTTTTTCCTACTCTGTCCCGTCCTTTATGTATATTATTTTTTTAAAATAATTATATTTATAATAAATTAATTTTATGTATTTTTTACACATAAATAAATATTTATAATTTTATAATTTGTAATTATTATTAATTAAATATATATTTTAATTTATTATATTTATATTAAAATATGAATGTAAAATAAATATTCAATTATTTTTATTTATACATATATAGAATATTTATAACATTATTATTATTATTATTATTATTATTATTATTATTATTATTATTATTATTATTATTATTATTATCGTACTCAAATATTTGAATACTTATAACATTATTATTATAATATTGTATTCAAACATTTGATTATATATATAAGTTAATTCATTTTTAAGTTATCATTTAAAAATATGAAATATATAGTTTATAAGGAAACATTTAATAAGTTAATTCTTATTTAATTAGTTTAAAATAATAAAAGTTTAAAGTACCAAGTCTTTTTAATCCTTTAAAATATAATTATTTTATTAAGATAAAATTTGATATATGACAAATAAGAAAAATAACATCCAAAAAATATGATATAATAAAACCTAATAAATATAAATTATAAATAAAATAATATTAGTTACTACTAATATTCATGTAAAATATTTAGAAAAGGATAAAAAAGAAAAAAAATCAACTTTGTGTTCATCAAATTAGTTGAAAAGATTGAAAAAAATAAATAAATTGATTGAAGAGATTAAAGAAATGTAAAAAACTGAAAGATAAGAGAAAGATAATAATGTAATAAACTAGTTTATATAAAAAATTAAAAAAGACAACAGAATTAAAAAGTGGATAGAAAAAAGTAAAAAAATGATGAAATATAAAAAAATGACCGTAATAGAAAAAGATGAAATAGTTTTAAAATATTAATATTTTAAACTTTAAATTTAAATATAAAGTTGGGACAGAACGAGGACGAGACCGAGGTGAGAATTGCATTATCCATCTTTGTCTCCGTCCCGACCCCGACTTTTTAAAGTACAAAAACCCAAATTCACTCCGTCTTCGGTCAATTCGGATTTTTCCTATCGAACTCGGAGCTGGAGACAAATGGGTTCCTACATGTACGAATTTAATTGTCATCCCTACATACAACCTAATTTATTAATATAATAAATATGCAAACACTTAAAAAAAATAAAAATAATTTTAAATTATTATTAATATCATTGAAAACGGTTGTAGAAACCGTTGTTTGAGAGGAAGGGTTGTCCAAATAGTTTTTTCCTATGTAAAACCATTTGTCCTATTTTTGTTCGTGATTTTTTGATAGTAGTATTTGAAGTCCTCAAACTAAGAACAAAACAAGAAGTTATTTCAGGTGGACAAGCTTTTTTTCCCCTCTTTCTTTACTTTTATATATTATTATATCTGCACATTATTTTGATATGTAATATAATGGATCATATTCATATTTAGTTTCAAAATCCAAATAACGACTGAGCACCCTGTATTTTTTTTTTTTAACTTCAATTTCATGGATTTAGACTTCCTTTCCTCAATGTAATTATAAGCATATTTCCAGATATTGCTTGTATGAAAGGCCTAGGCAGATAGTTAGAATTGTTATCACTAATGCAATACGAGAGAGCTAAGTCATTAAAAAAAACGTGTAATTAGACTTGAGAAAGTACATAATTAATCGAAATATTGATGAGATATTTGTCTATACAGTTTAATTTGCAAAGATGCAAGGTTTTGTGAGAATACAGTACAAAATTCATTAGTTACAAGGTTAGCATCTTGATTAATGATTAACACCATGTTCTAGATAATGTAAAGAATCATGTATGACAAACTATTATCAAATCTTAACTTATTTAATTTAGATGTAAATAAATATATTAACAAAATATATAATCTTAATTTTTTTTATGTCCCCCATATAAATAAAATGGATTTCATATATTGGCTAATGATCGAAGAAGGTAGGATAACAAAATGAACTAATTTGTTTTATTTTGATCTGTCTCACTTCTAATGTAACGAGTGAGACGAGTTGACCCACCATAATTAGGATACGCTACACACTCTAACATGTTCGCTAAAGGATAGATTGACAGATCAATGATTAGTTTGTCAATAATTCTTTTATATGTATTTTTTAAAATATACCTTTAATTATATAAATAATTTTTAAGTTTTTATTTATTAATTAATATTTTTATTAAATAAATTGAAAAAAATACTATATTTACATATTAAAATAACTAAATATAATCAATAATTTAAACTTAATTGATTAGTTTTAATAATTTAAATTATAATATTATAGTATATACATATTTTAATAACATAACACAAAAAATTTGTAATATCTTTAATTATAATTTTTTTTATTTTAATTATATATATATATATATATATATATATATATATATATTATTAAAGTGAGCTTGTGGTCAACCCGTCCTGTTTCATTCTTGGCCCATTAATTAACAAGCTAGGTGAGACGGACCAAAACAAACTGACAGACTAAAATTACAAACTCCTAGCCATTTTTGAGGCAGGCTAGCCTAATCCTTTTTGTCATCCCTAATGAAAAGGTTTTAAGAATAACCTTACTAGTTATCATATCTATAGTAAGCTCAAAAGAAAATCCATTTGAACAATACCAATTTCTCAATTAGGAAATGTGGCATATTGTCAAATAGACGACTAGATCCTATCTTTCAGGTGAAATAAGTGGTTTATTATTTTGTAACATGATTTTATGAACTAGTGTTACAAGTAAAGATGAGAGTTGTTTAGGACAATGAAAAATTAATGTCCACCCCCACTTATGATAGGCTAGAGTAGACCATAATAGGAGAAACATCTTCTAGTGCTTCTAACCAATCTAATATAAGTATGATTTCTCCACCTCCTCCTCGTGATGATAAATGAAAGAGAGCACGTCAAAACCATACTGGGAGTGCACATCTCGAAGAAGCTTGGACCATAGTGAATGTAAGTATTTTATTTTTATATGTTTATTTTATTATTACATTTGAGACGTATTTGCTAATATGTGTATTCAAATATTTGTGTTTTAAGATCAATTGGTGAAGCAAAGTACACAAGGATTATTTATTCCACAAGAGCGTGAGGATATTGGTTGTTGCCACTAGTAGGACTGTCAAAACGGGTGACTCAATTTGGCCTGGCCTAGCCCTACAGGCTAAGTTAAAAAAAATCTAATGGCACAGACTCGCTTATCTTTTAAAATGGGCCAAAATTTTTTGTTTAGCCGGACCCTATATTAAACCAATGGACCATTTTTGGCCTAATTAAAAATAATTTTTTATTTATATAATTTATTTTAATTTTGTTTTAAAAAAATATGTCATTTATTTGTTTATTAAAATTACCTCATAACCTATTTAGGTTAATAAAATCAAATGTATAAAATCATAAAAATGAGTTGTTATATGTAGCATTGAGGAATTAGAATTATCCATATATTAGAAGTCAAACATATCCTACCAAAAATATTAGATAACACATCTTTTAGTTTTTTAAATACACGTTATAAATCTCTTTCCGAAATATTAGATAATACATCTTTTAGTTTTTTTCTTTTTTGTTAAATACACGTTATAAACTTCTGTAATTGAAGTATTTTTAATAATTGGTTTAAAATCATGACTCAAAATTTTATTTACCTCCCAAACTTCCTCATACTCAACATAGTTAAATTGAAGATCATGTTTAATAATGCATCTAACAAGTACATCTTTCTAAATTTTAGAGTCGAATTTTCATTTCTTCAATAAGTTAACCTTATTATCCAATATAACTCTCACATCATAATACTTTGGAAATACATTATATTTAAGAATATATCATCTTAAATTATTGATACTTAAAAGGAAATGTGACAATAGAAGGAAGAAAATGACTAAAGTAAATGAAAATTATGTTTCGAGTTTATTATTCTTTCTAAATTATATATATAACAAAATATATTATCAAATTAATTTATTGTGCATATATTTTCTAATAAAATAATTTCACTTTTATTTTATTGATAAAATAATTATTATTTTATAAAACGGATCAGTCCATAAGTCGATGGGCTAGCCTGGCCTAAGCCCATTTAGGTTTGACCTAAATAGATCGGGCCAAAATTTGTCTAGTTCTATTTAGGCCATAAATTTTTGGCTTAGTCTAGCTTACATTTCGGGCCTTTCGGGTTGGTTCATCGAACTAAGCCTATTTTGACACTTTTAGCCATTGGTCATCCAAAGCACTCAGGGTGTGTTTGTGTTGTTGGACGAGAGGCGGGTATTTGACAATTCTTTAGTGATCCATCTTAACATATTGAAAAATCACAACTCAGTGGCGCCCAAAAGAATTATCTCAAAAATGAGCTTAAGAGTAGAGTTAATGTTGGACATGCGAGCAGAGTTAGCATCCATGAGAGTCTCCACTCAACCTTCTACTACCCCTTTGCTTCCACATGTTAACCTCGACAAATAAAGGGAAACTGGTCTTTAATACTTCTATTAATTGTGAGTTGTACATTGATTACCCTTGCTAAAACTTGATTGTCTGAGTTAATATTACTATGATTATATTTTTCATTAGCATTTGATCTATTCTAATTAAACTTATGTGTTTACTTTAGATAAAATTTATAAATTGGGGTCAATCATTCACCACCAAACGATTGAATACAACATGATACGAGTGGTCGTTGTAAGTGTTTGAGATGCTACTAGTTGAGTCCCTATGCCCATTGACGTGGTTCAAATAGTTGCACAAGTACTATGACATTTTATTTTTTAACCGATTAGACTAGGAAAGTTGATTATAGCAAATGTAAGTTAACTTATTAAATTTAATTATGTATTTTTTTTCTTTACATCATTTAATGAGTTAAATATATGCACATTATTAAATAGGATAGTTCTAATAAACAAAGAGAAGTTGTTTGAAATTCAAAATCGTAATTGTCTCGTACGCTAACGACTTGATGAAATTGTAGTAATTTTAAGGAAGTGACCTGTACATCGATATGCCGCAGAAGTAGTAGGCAAAACTAATATCTTCCTTTCTTTAGTTGTAAGATATCTTCCTTTCTTTAGTTGTAAGAGAAATTTGTTTGATATTCTTAGTGGTATTAATCTACTATGTGTATAATACAACTTTGGTCGTTGTAAATATATTTCTATTATTTTTTTTAATACATTCAATATGTTATTATAACATTATTATTTTTAATATATAAGGTATTTACATGCGAGAGGAAGAATGGTTACATTTATCGATTTATTGACCCTATTATCATTCAAAGCACATGGAATAAAGTTAGTGTGAAATCATATTTGATACAAACATTTCAAAATTTAGGTGAAGAATTGTATTTAGCACTTTACTTGCATCAATAAGTATATAATTTTTCCTTGACAATTATTTATATCTTTTAATTGATACTTTCACTATTAGAAATATAATAGACTCGTAATTTTCTTATTCAACTATATTTTCTTTGTTATATATATAATTTAATATTAATAAATTAAAATATTTAATAAAATTTAATTCACATTATTTTATTTAGAGCTATTGATGCACATATGATGAGACTGGGTTTCCATAAGTTGTTAGAAAAATATTTCAATATATTATACTTAATGTAGGTTATTTGTTTGATTCTTATTCAATTATTTAAATAACATATATATTTAATTATTTATTTTATATTTGTAGTGTCCATGTCAATAAGAAAAAAATCATAAGGATATATTATATGATGAAATACATACACATATAATCATTTATGCTAACATTATTTACTATTTGAAAATGATAATATAAGATAACTAAGCCAAAACGTGAACTCACACCTAAGTTTTTTTATTTATTGATTAAATCATGTTAATTTTGTAGATATTCCATTATTTATATCATCATTGAAAGAAAAAGGCATAGAAGATAATTTCTTATTTTTTTAATAAATTGTATATTGTTTTAAATTAAAATAATGTAAATTAAGTAATTATATAGTTAATATTTTTTATATACTTTTGTATATTATTATTGAAGATATTATGAACTAAATTTATTTTTCAATCAGTATACCATTTTACTTTTTATATATTTGTTATGTAAAGAGATAAAAGTATAAATAAGAAAAAAAGTATTTTAAAAAAATTGTAATTTCCTATTTGATTTAAACTCCTATTTGAACTCCTCCAATCTCAACCCCTCCATGGATATCCCTACTTTCATTAAGAGAAAATGCTTCCTCTCCTATTGAACTAAGATCCACCTTCTTTGGCCTTCCACACCCAAAATCAATATTGTAAACCTCAAACCTAGGAAATCCAACAATAGATATTCTACCCTCCATAAATTCATTCATATCCGAAACCCATCTTTCTGCTCCATTTAACACTCCTTCATCCTTACTCTGTTCAGAGCCTCACTTATCCCCTCCAAAGCACAAATGAATCCATCATTTCCAACCAACTCCTTAGTCAAAGCCACAACCATACGTGGCGGGAATTGTGTAAACTCTCAAGTATGCACACACTCACGCTTTTGTTAATCTGAATCCCCTGATTTGAATTATCAGGGCTGTTTCTTTATTAAATAGATTTGTAAAATAACTGCTTCCATGATCTGCCGTGATCTATGGGCAGTTTGCAGCAAACAAAGTGGCTAATATTTAGCCTCCATAACCCTGGGTTTTCGGTCAACATAGGACCGATTATTATGCCATAAAAAAACAGAACAAATAAACTGCAAAACTTAAACATAAATACTAACAATCCCTCCCTTAAACTAGAGTTTAAAACAAACTTTAGTTTACTTTACTTCTGATGCTTCAATCATGCCTAACATACGTCTGATCTTCATGAATTGCTCCAACTTGAGTGGCTTTGTCATTATATCAGCTATTTGACTTTGGGTGTTGCAGTAACTCAGCTTAATCTTCCCTTCTTTGACTAGATCTCTTAGAAAATGAAATCTAACATCAATATGTTTACTTCTTCCATGGAATACTGGATTTTCTGATAACTTAATAGCAGAATTGTTGTCACACAGAATGAGAACCTGTGTTTGTTCTTTAAAACCAATGGTTTCCAAGATCCTCATTATCCAAATGCATTGGCATGCACATGAGGCTGCTGCTATGTACTCTGATTCTGTAGTAGATAGTGTCACTATTGGTTGTTTCTTGGATGACCATGAGACTGCCCCGGTTCCTAAAAAGAAAACAAGTCCTGATGTGCTTTTTCTGTCATCTATATCACCTGCATAATCACTGTCTGTATATGCCACTAATGTTATATCTTCTCCTTTCTTATAAAATATTCCAAGCTCAGTAGTTCCCTTTAAGTACCTTAGTATTCGTTTGATAGCACTCCAATGTATCCCTGAGGGATTAGTCATGAATCTGCTAAGTAAACTCACCGCATACATTAGATCAGGTCTTGTTGCAGTCAGATACATAAGGCTTCCTACAGCTTGTTTGAAAAGAGTGTTATCTGCTTTAGGCCCTGTATCTGTTTTGGCTAGTTTAGTACCTGGAACAATTGGATTTTTCACTGCATTGCTCTCCAACATGTTAAACCGAACTAGAACTTCATGTGCATACTTCCGTTGACACACAAAAATGCCGTGTAAACTCTGCAACACTTCAATTCCCAGAAAATACCTCATTTTCCCCAAATCAGTCATGTCAAAAAACGTCATCATGGACTCTTTGAACTCATCACACATGCCTTTATCATTTCCAGTGTAAATTAAGTCATCTACATATAGACTTACAATGAGAATTTTACCTTCCTTTGCTGACTTTGTGAACAAAGTGTGTTCACAGAAACATCTTTCGAAGCCATTGTGCAGGAAGTATGCTTCTATTTTATTATACCAAGCTCTTGGTGCTTGTTTGAACCCATAAAGTGCTTTCTTCAATCTGTACACCTTGTCTTCCTGCCCCTTTTCTATAAATCCATCTGGTTGCTGAACGTATATGTCCTCTTTCAAGTCTCCATGGAGAAATGCACTTTTAACATCAAGTTGAAATATGATCCAGCCATTATGTGCTGCCATAGATAAAATTATGCGAATGGTATCTAATTTTGCAACTGGTGCAAACACTTCAGTGTAATCTACTCCATAGTGTTGTGCATAGCCTTTAGCTACTAACCTTGCTTTAAATTTGTCTATCTCACCATTTTCTTTGAGCTTGGTTTTGTAAATCCACTTTACTCCAATCGGCTTTATTTCTCTAGGAGCATAAGTTAATTCCCAGGTTTGGTTCTTTTCTATAGCCTCTATCTCTTTAGCCATCGCTTCTCTCCATTTCTTGTGCTTACGAGCTTCTTCAAAGGTTATTGGATCTGTGTCTGCAACCAGCATGGCACTGGTGTTGTTGTCACCCTGTATACTTCCTCCTTCTTCATAATCTGCCATCCACACAGGTTTCCTTCTATTTCTTTTTTCCCTCCCTGCAGTTGGAATCTCACTGGTTTGGGTGGGAGTTTCGTTTCTGTGCGTTGGTTCTGCTGCCGATTGTTGTTCCTCTATTTCAGATTGTGTGTCACTGTCTTCATCTTCTGTCTCATCAGTTTCTTGATGGCTCACTGCTTCATTCTGCTCCCACTGCCATCTTTTATCCTCTTCAAACACAACATCCCTGTTGATTATTATTTTCTTGTTGATTGGATCAAACAGTCTATAGGCCTTGGATTCATTGCTGACTCCGAACAGGACACACTGTTTGCTTTTGTTATCCAGTTTAACTCGTTGCTGATCTGGTGTATGAACATGAGCTAAACACCCGAACACGCGAAAATAACCAACAGATGGTTTTACTCCACTCCATGCTTCCTCTGGAGTTTTATCTTGTACAGCAGCAGTAGGACTCCTATTTAGAATATGTACACACCATTTTGTTACTTCTGGCCAGAAGATTTTTGGAACCTGCCTTCCAATCAGCATAGTGCGGACCATGTTCATAATTGTTCTGTTCTTCCTTTCAGCAACTCCATTCTGTTGAGGCGTATAAGCAGCAGTCAGTTGTCTTTTAATTCCTTGATTTCTACAGAAAACTTCAAATTCTTTAGACAAGAATTCTCCTCCTCTATCTGTTCTTAGACAGATTATGTTTTCTCCCACTTCCTTCTCAACCAATGTCTTAAAGCTCTTGTTGCTGTTCGAAGTTGGTGAAATTGGTCCGCATAAGTCTGCATGTATCAGCTGCAGTTTCTTGGTTGCTCTCCAAGCACTTGTCTTGGACATGGTGTTTCTGTGTTGTTTTCCTGCCATGCATTGTGCGCATATACCTTTTGAAGCTGTAATCTGAGGCAAACCTGTTACCATTTGTTTAGAGGCGAGGGTGTTTAGACCATCATAGCTTAGATGTCCGAGCCTCGTTGTGCCACAGCTGAGCATTGTTTTCTGCATTCACCCGGAGACACGCATCCGCTTCCATGGTTGCCGTTAGCACAAACATCCCGCTAGCATTCATTTGAACCTCACATATTACTCCTTTCTGCGAATGCATAATAGTGCAAGCATTATTCTCGAATTCCGATACTCAGTCCCTTTTGTTGCAGCTTGTCCAATGCTCAATAAGTTATTTTTGAGTTCAGTGGACATAGTATACATGTGTGATAACATGTATTAAGCCATTCACCTTCATTCGAATGCTTCCTTTCCCCATTACAGCCTATGTGTGTGTCGTTTCCCAGCCTTCACTTTGCCTCGAAAATTCTCATCTAATTCGGTAAACCATCCTTTGTTACCACTCATGTGGTTGCTACATCCAAAATCTAAGAACCACTCCTTTTTCTCCCCTTCATTAGTTTCGTGAGAGCCATCAGTAAAATCTCCTCCTCTCGGTTCCTCTTTATTTTCAATTTCGCATAATTGACTCTCTTTTCCCACATAGGACATTCCCATTGAAAGTGTCCAAGTTTATGGCACTTGAAGCATTCGATCTCATTCTTGGAAATCGTTTGTCTTCCCCTTCCTCCGCCACGAAAAGCTCCCTGCGTTCTCCCTCTCCCGCGTCCTCTTCCATCTACAATTGTTTGCATAACCTGTTCTTCTTCAATTGAGTGTGTCATTCTCTCGCTCATGCACCAACAGATCGCTTTGCAACTCATCTATAGTCATGGTCTCCATGTTGTTGGATTCTTCAATTGAACACACTACATAATTGAATTTAGCCGTCATAGACCGTAGTATTTTTGCGGTTATGACGCTTTCTCGCATCTGTTCTCCCACCGCTTTCATTCCTTTGGCTATTATTAAGGTGCGACCAAAGTATGAAGTCACCGATTCTCCTTCCTTCATTTGTAGTGTCTCAAAGTCTTTGCGGAAAGTTTGCAATTGAGCACGTTTCACTCGTGTGGATCCCCGAAACTTTTGCTTCATGGAATCCCATATATTTTTGGAGGTCTCATCATTTAGAATTGTATCTAAAATCTCTCTCGTCAATAGATTGATAGAGATAATTTTTCACCTTCAAATCCTTAAGTTGTTGCTCTTCCAGATCGTTTAAATTCTCGCTTCACTAGCTTTGTCCGAAATTGCATCAACACCCTTTTCAACCAAACTCCAATACTCCTTGGAGCGTAGGAAATTCTCCATTAGCTTTGCCCAATGATCATAATGGCCATCAAACTTTGGAATGGCAGGTTGGACGTATTTATCGGATTCAACCATCTCAAATAATGCGTCTAGAAGAACTCAATATATCACTCTTATCTAACCCAACTCAGTAAAAGCAGATCACTCTTAGTGTTTTTCTCTTTCCCACACTTACGAAAAAGTCTCTCTCTTTTTCTTGGTTCAGGCCCCTGTGAAGGAGCTCTGATACCAATTGTAAACTCTCAAGTATGCACACTCACGCTTTTGTTAATCTGAATCCCCTGATTTGAATTATCAGGGCTGTTTCTTTATTAAATAGATTTGTAAAATAACTGCTTCCATGATCTGCCGTGATCTATGGGCAGTTTGCAGCAAACAAAGTGGCTAATATTTAGCCTCCATAACCCTGGGTTTTCGGTCAACATAGGACCGATTATTATGCCATAAAAAAACAGAACAAATAAACTGCAAAACTTAAACATAAATACTAACAAATTGGAGGGTCCAAGCGTGATCTACAGTCAAAATAAAATATGAAACCCACGGTATCTTCTTTCACTTGTCTCACTTTGACCAAACACGCCAACACATAAGCACACGTAACAGAAAATGTTGACGGATGAACATTCACTTTCACCTTAGAGTTTGCATGTAGTTTGAGCTTTAGAATCTGTGAGGGGGTTAATTCAAACAAACCTTTGAGTCCATCACTCAGCTTTGGAGTAACAACATTGAAACTTCGGTCATTATGATTCATCCACGTGTCAACATACACTTCAGCAATTCCAGAAGGTTCTATTATCAATGATCTGTCAAAGAAAGGTGTACGATGCTGAGGTAAGGATGGTGTTGGTGTTGGTGTAGGTGTATTAGGGTTTTGAAGATTAGAGCATATAGAGGCCCATGATTTCATGAATCATGAACATGGTTGTAGATTTTTCGTCAACAGCTGCATGGTGTGTGTTTATTCCAATGCAAAAGCCAGCGTTTGGGAACACAGTGACTTGAATTGCCAACAGACACTACTAAAAATTCTCATTTTTTATGGGAATATTTTTGTAAAATTTTTATAAAAATTGTAAGAAATAAATTTTCTATAAATTTAAACAATTTTTTACAAGAAATTGACAGAAAAAAACTAGTTTTCTAGTAGTGAGAGATGCTTTATCATGGGAAATGGCGAAGTCGGGTGACAAACCGTGTTGTTTTGATGCTTCACAGAGATGGGAGCAAAGATGGTTGAAGTTTTGGTTGGATTCAGAGATAGTGAAGGAAACAGTGTCACGGGTAGATAGTTGATGATGGGTTCGGGAGAGTGAGAGGGCCATGTGAGGGTGCCAGCAGATGGAAGAAAGTGTTGGAGAATGAGGGAAGGAGAGTGTTTGAGAGAAGGAACAAGAGAATGGAGGAATGAAGAGATTGGGTGGGAAAAGGGATAGAAGTAGAGACATTTTACGGGTGGAAAGCGCAGCCATAAGAGGTCAAAGAACGTTTGTTAGTGGAAGAGAGGTTGGAAGGATGGCGGAAATGGATGCGACGGTGATATGAGCATCAACATAGGTAAGGATATACTAAAAGACTTGGAAGACCTATAACAAAAACTAGAATAAAGGAAGCAAAATAAACTCTTCAATCAATGTTATAAACTCATATTTAAAGAGAAAAGATAAAAGTTGTTAATTACATCATTGTCATCATTGTGCAAAAGAAGGAGGACTAATATAACAATTTGTTTCAGGTTTGTTTAAATAATGACTCAATCCTTTATAAAATTGGCTGACTAAATTATATTTTAGGTTAATCAACTAATGATTTTTAGTTTGATGTTGTTTCAAGTTATAATAAAGATTCAATTAGAAACTTAGACATCAGCTCTAGGAGATTAAGAGGATACATAACTGATTGAATTTTGCTTAGCACAATTTCAATTATAATAAGTCATTAAGTAGTTTTCAATTCCTAAGTTAATGGATCATTATTAATATTTATTTGTCTCCATTAAGTAATTTTTAATTTCTAGGTTAATGGATCATTATTAACATTTATTTGCCTCCATTAAGTAGTTTTCAATTCCTAGATTAATGAATCATTATTAACATTTATTTTCCTTTATTTAATTTTTATAAATATGATGGTAAAGTTTCTAGGGATGGCAAAACGGGTCAACCCGCCCATTTTGGCCCGCCAAAAGCGGGCGAGAGCGGGCTGGCTTGTTATAATCATGACGGGTTGTAGACCTTGGCTCGCTCCGCCAAGGGGCGGGTTGCGGTCGACCCACCATAATTTAGAAAAAAATAATTTATTTTTAAAATACATTTTTTTAATAAATTTAATAATAAGATTATTATTTGTTTGTCAATAATTCAATATATATATATATATATATATATATATATTATTTCAATTTAATAATATAAATCAATACATTGTTTTAAGAAATTATAATTTAGAACAATAATAAAATTTACATAATAATAAATAATAACAAATATATATATATATATATATATATATATAATGTTAAAACTTATAAAATTTATATTTTTATATTGAAAAATTCAAATACCTATATCTTTTTTATTTGATAAAACTTCACATTATTCTTGATTAAGTAATTTTTACACCTTTAATTCAAGTCATAAGGATAAAATATAATCAGTGCTTAGGATGAACAAGGAGAACATGAGAGAGAAGGTTATGTTTTAGTAATGAGAACATTTTCTGTGAGAGTGAAACTTTTTTAATTCTCTTTTTAAAAATTTTAACTTTATATATTATTTTTATAATTAATTTTATTATAATTAAAAATTATTTTTTTATTAATTAGGCGGGTCGCGGGTCGGTCCGCCCTATCTCGTGGGCAGTGGCGAATCTTGACCATTGATCTTGGGGGGCCAAATAATATATTATTAATAAATAATAAATAAATATAAAAGAAAGAAGATGAAAGGATAAAATTCTAGATATATACTTACATATATTAAAAGATCATTAAGTTTGAGGAAACAAAATCATAAATTATATGAGAGTTACAAAACTGAGGAGAGGCTGAGAGGATAAAATTGTAAATATACAAGTAAATATATTAAATGTTCATTATGTTTGGGGGGCCAAAATCATAAATTACATGGGAGTTACAAACCTTTGGGGGGCCACGGCCCCCTCAGCTCCCAAGAAGATCCGCCACTGCCGCGGGTTGGCCCAGCGGGTTGGCGGGCTTGACGGGGCGGGGCAAAGTGGGCTGGTGAGCTGAAAACACCAACCTGCCCCGCCATATTATGGTGGGCTGGCGGGCCGACCCGCCGGGCCTAGCCCGTTTTGCCATCCCTACTTCTATATAAGCTGAACCATTTTTATCAAAAATACAAGTTGAGTTTTATTCATAACTATTAGAGTTTAACTTTTGTATCTTGGCGTTTTGAGTTATTCAAGAACCATTGGCTATATCAAAATAGTTTTACATCCTTTATGAGTTTCCTCCCTTGGAAAGAGTGATTCTTTCATTCGACCTTTCACATTCACCTCTTGTCTTTTTTTTTACCAAAACCCATAAAACTCAATTCTGCCCAGGTTTATTTTATGGTCATAACTTTCGTTCTACTCGTCGAAATTGAGTGTTTTATGAGTCTAAATTGAATTTCAGAACAAGAACTTTCACCTCATTTTTGAATCACTTCAATCGGAGTTTTATACCTTGAAATATCGACATTTCTAAAATTCTGCCAAACCCTGAAACTTTCAATACTTTCTAACCCACCTTCTCACATTTCCTATAAAATTCTAACCCTAAAGATCCTAAGTTAGCTCTTGTGCAAATGAAGTTCATATCAGATTAGTTCTTGAAGTACTGCCACTGAACAAACTTGGATAATTTTGAAAGGTGTTGATGATGCTTGTTCAGCCATTGGTGAAAGAAACAGAGAAGTGGTGGAGTTGGAAAGAAAGTTATGTGTTATGTAGTGATGAC
Source organism: Sphenostylis stenocarpa (assembly GCA_963425845.1). Taxonomy (NCBI): domain Eukaryota; kingdom Viridiplantae; phylum Streptophyta; class Magnoliopsida; order Fabales; family Fabaceae; genus Sphenostylis; species Sphenostylis stenocarpa. Next base: position 3,369,139 of record OY731401.1, on the reverse strand, counting down.
ACAGTGTTTTGAATGAGTTTTATACATAATTTGTACTTTTTCTATTTTAAATGATTATAGTTTTTATGAAATTAATATAAATATTTTTTTTACAAATAATAGTAATTATATATATATGATTTGAGGAAACATGATGAATAAACCATTATAATTAAAAATTAATTTAATGATTTTGAGAGGAATCCTAAAAGTGTTCTCAATATTCTCCCTGGAAACTTCGAGTCATGTCATCTTCTATAGATGCCACTAAACTTGATGAAAAAGTAATGTTATTTTGTCCCTAAAAAACCTGCAAAATACATGAATATCTAAGCCTTATGTCAGTTGTAGTAACATTGTTATAAACAATTTTCACGTTCGGAGGATATATATGAACTATTATTGACTTCGACTTCTAAATAATATGAGATTCATGAGTGTACCAGAACATAAACTCTTCAATCAAATATTAAGGGGTATGTATGAGTGGAGTAGAGCGAGACTCTACTAACATCGTTAGAGTCTATTCCTACATTCGAGATATTGTCCGCTTTGAAACTCTTGCCAATATTTTATCCTTAAAATGCATCTCGGTGGTGGATTAAGAGAGGAGGGTGTATATGAACTATACTTACCTCGATTCTTAAGCAACGTAAGACTTATGAGCATAATGGAACAATGAGATTACTTTGATAGAGATAAAATAATTAACTTAATTTTATAAAATCAACTTTAATATAATTAAAAAGATATATTACTTAATACAATTAATTTAATACACTAGTATAGAATGGACTTTTTACGTCACCCAGATAACATCGGATCCAAAAATAACCGACTTAAAAATAATGCGGTGACAATTTTGTAAATACTAGATTCAACTTTGACGTTGGACCTAGAAGGGACCGACGTAAAAGTCGCTTTACGTCGGGTGTATAGTGGTCCGACTGACGTAAAAAGTGACTTTTGTTTCGGTCCTTTCTAGGTTTGACATAAAAGTCACGTTGCGCAGTGACAATTTTGTAAATGGTGGATGCGCAATTTACATCGGACCTAGAAGAAACCAATGTAAAACTCACTTTTTACGTCAGTCCCTTCTATGTCCAACGTAAAATTCACATTTTATTCTTTCCAACGCCACTTCTTCATCGTGCACAACAAGGGTTTTTGAGGATCACGACGACAGCGACGACAATGACAATGTTCAACTCCTCTCAATTTACATTTCGACCACAGTGAGTGACGAAAATACTTTCATTGTGTCCCATTTGTGGTGGTGAACATTTCTCTCCGATTGAATTCGAGTTTTACATTTTTTGTATATTTGAGGTTAGTGTTTTATGTGTTTCGTCTCCTCTTTTATGTTGAAATTGAATGTTTCCACTGGATTATTATTGATATTGAATTATTGTAGTTAGTGTTTTATGCGTTTGAATCCTACTTTTTTGCTATTGTTATTGTAATTTGTATATTGGGGGTTTAGGTTGTTGTTGTTGTTTTGTGTATTAAGGTTTTATGATGAAAAGAAAACGAAAAATGTTCGAAGCAAGATTACTTTTGACTCAGATATCGGATTTTGATGCACAACATATCAAAGCGAAGACAAAAAGAGAAGAAGAGAGGGTAAATACCCAATGGGGATTTGTCCTAACAATTTTTCCTAAATATACTCCTAAGCACATGTAATGCACAAAAGTTTGTGCGGGTATAACTAGAGGTAATTGCTTTCAACATTTGTTAAGTTCATTTACCTTTATGTCTATTGCATGTTAACTGAAGTCAAATTAATATTTCAGGTATTTCAACATCCATTCATCTCCATTATCAGAACATGATATTACACAAATTATAGAACAAATAATAAGGTTTTTCGTTCAACATTTCTAGTTTGTTTTGTATTGTTTTTGTATTATATGCTATTGTTTGTTTTGTATTGTATGCTTGTATTGTTTGTATGTTTTGTATTGTATGATATCTGGACTCGCTGCAAAAAACAAAATAAAAACAAAAACAAAATGAAATTTACGTCGGACGAGAGGCATACCTGACGTAAATTTACGTCAGTTACCTCCAGGGTCCGATGTATATTTACATTGACTACCTCTAGGGTCTGATGTAAATTTACATCGGTTGCGCCAGGATCCGACGTAAATTTACGTCGATTATCCCTAGGATTCGACGTAAAAATGTCAAAATAAGAAACGTAAAAGTCTAATTTTGTCCTAGTAATAAAAAATTATTTATTTATATTTTATATAATATTAGTGTATTTCTAATTAGGATTGTCAAAATGGGCAGCCCGACTTCGTCGACCTTACGAGCCAAGTAAAAAATAATTAATTGTCCAACCTGACCTATATTTTAAAATGGGCCAAATTTTTTTGTATGATCCTATATTAGGTCAACGGGCTAAAGAGTCATTTTTTGCCTAGTTAAAAATATTTTTATTTATATAATTTTTTAAATTTTATTTGAAAAAACTATGTCATTTATTTGTTTATTTAAAATTAACTCATAACTTGTTTAGTCAAAATAAAATCAAATATATAAAATCATAAAAATAAGTTGTGAGGAGTTATAGTTGACCAAAAGTCAAACATATTTTATAAAAAATATTAGATAATGCATATTTTACCTTTTGCTATTTAATTAAATACACGTTATAAATTTGAAGTATTTCTAGTATTTGGTTTAAAATATCCTACCAGAACCCATCTCTTTAGCTTTTTGTTTCTTTTTAATACATTTTGTAAACCTTTGTAATTGAAGTATTTATAGTAATTGATTTAAAATCGGGATTCAAAACTTTATTTACTTATCGAATTCTCTCATATTCAACATAGTTAAATTGAAAATCATGGCTTAATGATATATCTAGCAAGTGCATCTCGATAGATTTTAGAGTCAAATTTTCATTACAAGCTAGCCTTATTATCCAATATAACTTCCACATCATAATATTTTGGAAATACATATAAAAATATGGCATCTTAAATTATTGGTCCTTAAAAGCAAATGTGATGGCAACAACGGAAGAATATGACCAAAACAAATGGAGATTATGTTTAGAGTTTATTATTATTTTTAAATTATATATATAATATATATATATATATATATATATATATATATATATATATATATATATATATATATATATATAACAACATATATGTATATATATATATATAACAAAATATATTATCAAATTAATTTATTATACATATATTTCTAATAAAATAATATTATTTTTATTTTATTGGTAAAATATTTATTATTTTATAAAATGGATTAACCCATAAACCTCCGGACTAGTCTGAGCTAAACTCATTTAGGTCCGACCTAAACTCATTTAGATCTGACCTAAATAGGTCAGACCAAAATTTGTCCGATTTTTTTAAATCATAAATTATTTTGCCTAACTTAAGCTATTTTTTGAATCTTTCCGGTTGACATAATAGTAAGCCTAGTTTGACACCATGATATTTTGGATAGAATATCTTGCAAACTTATTATGTTGAATATCCGAATAAATTATTTATGTACCTACTTAGGAATAATATCTTCGAAATAAAGTTTAGTTAATTATGAACTTATTAATATTTATTATGATTATGTATGTTTAAAAAGAAGTTCATTTAATAATATTAGTTGTTCTTCTTAATATTTGATAAAACTATCTTCTATAAAGAGAAAATGTCTTTATAAGAGAAAAGAACATAAAGTAACAATAAAAAAATTAATTAAAGCATTTACAGGGATAGATTGATGACCCTTTTTCTCTTATAATCCAATAACTTCGTTTATTTATATAATAATAATAATTATTATTATTATTTTATCTAATATTAATATAATCAATTGTCTACTTGTTGTATATTTGTGGATGGTTGTCTATAAATAGACATATTTTCAATTAACATTGTCATTTCAAGATCCGCATTTGAATATCGACATTCTTAAGAAGTCTCACATTGTCATTTCAAGATCCACGTTTGAAAATCTACTTCTTAAAAAGTCTTAGCAGTGAAATTACAAATAAGTTTCTAAGGAACCTAATTAGTTATGTTTATGATTTATGATTGATTTTTTTTTTAACATTTACCAGCCTTTTAAATTATGAACTTGTTGGTCTTTTGACAAGCATATCAATATTATCAATAGTAGTACATTATTTCAATTAAATAAAAGTTGATCCCACGAAGAACGATTTCACTGGAAATTCTGAATCATATGTTTACTAAGTGTATTAATGTAAAATGAGTTTTTCATAAACGTTTGGATTGAAAACAAACAATCAAAAACTATAAAATATATTTAGAAAAGATGAATTATGAGAACTTATGATTGACTTACTTCATTTTCCCTCTTTTGCATAATGGCTAGGTCAAATTCAAAACATCAATTAACCTATCAATGTTAATACCACTTACTCAAATCATTCACATTGATTCCTCGAACGTGAAATTCATAAGAAAATCTTGTAAACATAGATCCCTCCTACATTTAATAGATTTTCCAACATTAGGGTTACGATGTTAAGCAATTGAAACATTCGTTACCATCCCTAGCAAACAATGTATCAAATATTCTTAACCTAACCAAAGGTTTCAAGATATATTTTCCAATATATATGAACATCCAAGATAAAAGCATTAATAAGCACAAAGGATAAGAATAACAATATCAAGAACATAAATTAATATCTCAAAATATCACAAGATACAAAAGAGTTCAAAGGAAGTACACTCAATCTTAAGATAATGAAGTTAGTCACTCATGATGGTCATTACAATAATCCGAATGAATAGGAATTGAAAATTGGACGAAAACTTGATCAGTTGTCGTGTCTCTCTTCTCAAAACCCCCAATTCCCTTTCTCAAAATGTATCTTATCTTTTTATAAAAAAAATTTCGCGTCATTCACTCAAGCGGAACTTTCGCTCAAGCGAGTAATGATGATCTTCGCTCAAGCGAGAATTGTTCGCTTGAGCGGTTGAATTTCTGAGAGTTTTAACGTATTCTCACTCAAGCGAACGTCTGTCTCGCTCGAGCAAATGATTTCCAGAGAGCTTTAACGTATTTTTGCTCAAGCAAGCGTCTGTCTCGCTCGAGCGAATCTTAGGCTAAAAATCTTATTTATTTTTCCAATTTTTCTTTAATTAACTTGATAATTATGATCCTTGATCTTGTACCCAGGTATTTTACAAATTCATCCTACATTGGAAGAAGAATAGATTAAAATTAAAATAATTTAAGTGGTTAAATAACAATTCAAAACATAATTACATCAACTTTTACTACTTAACAGAATTGTCCACTTATTTACTTTCAAAAATTCTATAATACGTGAGTTATATGTTTTTATTTTGAAATTATTATTATTATTATTATTATTAATGATGCATTTTAAATTTATTAGTATGGTAATAATAATTATTCATAAATAATCAAAGTAAATAAATAAATTATAATATATATATATATATATATATATAAATATATATATATTTACATTATCTTTATATATCTAAATAATATAGAATATACATATAATATTTTACTATTTAAAATTATTACTTTGAAAATAATATTTAAAAAATCATAATAAATTTAAAAAATAAATTATTTTATATACATGAGTTATTTCATTTTATATCTTGTATTTTATTACTTAAAAATTGTTTTAATAAATAAATTAAATAATAAACTATTTAAAAATATATGTATGATTAATCATATTATTTTATATTTTATTTTATTTTTTTATTATATAATAAATCTTATATAAATTAAATATATTTTTATAACTAAAGTTCATGTCACAATTACAACTACATGTAAATAGTTTTAAAATCATTAATATGACAACCATTATTAAAAGGTATAAAATTGATGACAGTTTTGATACATCATTCTATCAAAAATCCCGTATAGTAAATCTAGAAGTTTCTAATATTTTCTTCTTGTTGCTTTCTAGCATACTATTAACATCGACAAAAACTTTAACAACCACATGAAGTATGTCAAGTAGAATAATCTTTTAACTCATTTTTCATCTATAATTCATGCAAAAGAAACTTTTCTAATGTAATATGATCATTTTCTTCCCTAGCAGAAAATGTTAAAAATACATAGTAGCAAAAAAAAAAAAAAACATTGCAAAAGAGAAAAAAAAAAATAAAAAAAATGAGGAGAAGTACATTTTCATTATCACTTTCTCTTATAATGGAGTTGAGCATATTAGAGATATCTATGAAGAAGAGAGACACTTAGCAAAGAAAAAAGAAGAATGGAGAAGAGGAGGAGAAATTTGAATCCCAATAAAGAAGAAGAAAAGAAGAAATACAATCGAAGAGAAAAGAAAAAAAAAAAAAGGAAGAGAAATGAGAGTTAGGAATGAACTATAATGATATATACAATGATAATTTTGTTTATAATTATCATTGTATATATATCATGATAATTATAAAAAAAAATCACCGTTTACATATGACAATAATGATAAAAGAACCATGAAAAAGTTAAACATTTAATAATGATTATATATATAATTGTAGTTGCATGTCCCATACAAAGATGATTATAAAAAAATCATAATTAAAAAATTATTATTTACACATAGAACGTTGATCCATTTTATAATTATTGACATATGTCTATATGATAATAATTACATACAGACTATCGTTTTAAAGTTAAAATTAATTTCAAAATTATCTCTAATTGTCGTTAAAAAATTAAAATTAATTTTAAAATTGTGATTATATCTCGTTCAATAACAAATTTTAATTAAACATAATTGAAAAATATAGTCTTTTATCTATATTATCTATTGTATTAGTGAATCTACAATATTGATATATAGTTTACCTATCATCTCTTATGTATGATATGTAAACGTATTAAGTATAGTCTCGCCATATTTTATATTGTCTAATAACATAAACTACAAAAATTTAAAACCAAATTACCAATCATTACAAATCTTTTGTCAAGATTTTATATTGCGAATGGAAATATACAAGAGAAAGTTCAATTATTATATGTTTCAAATGTTTTGCTAGTTATAAAAAATAAATAACTTAAAATAATTATTATATATCTTTATTTGATTTTTGGAGAAAAATAAATATTTTAAAGCTACATAATTTTACATATTTAATTAAACCTAATTGTTTTAGGAGGTACATTGTAAAATATTAATACCTTCCTGAGCTTAAATTTCATTACAAATACCATTATATTTAAAAAAAATATTTTTTTCATAATAATTTAAGATAGTGACTCCTATCTATTTTAGGTAAAAATTTGCTTACCTTCGTCATTTTTCATATCATATCAATAACCGGTTTCCTTGTTCAAAATTCAGTTGATATCCTCAATCCGATAAAAGAATTTGTTATAATTAATATGTATTAGAATAATTTTTAAATTTTTTCTTTATTGATCAATTTTAAATGAATTTATATATAAATAAGAAAAAATATATTTTATAATCCATTTCCAACTAACAATTAGTTTTATTAATATAATAATAATAATAATAATAATAATTTAAATTAAATATATAATATATTGTGTTAGTTTGAGTTGTATTGTTTGTTTGAGTTATTCAACAATTCTTTTTTAACTTAGAAAAAATATATTTTGATATTTTTTTCTAAATGAAATATCATTCAATAATTCATTTTAATATTATAATAATATTATTAATAATTTAAATAATTTATTATTATTATTATTATTATTATTATTATTATTATTATTATTATTATTATAAATTATGCACATTTCATTCTCTATTATTATTATTATTAATGTTGATGGCTTAATTTACCTAACGTGTTCTCGTGACTTGTCATCACTTACATCGAAAGCAAAATTTCAAGTGTGTTTTATTACAAACTGTGGAGGTTGTTGTTTTTGGTATTTAATATAAATTTTAGGTCCATGTTATGTAATTATATAAAACATATGTAATAAATAGATAAATTTTGATAATTATATTTTAATATATGCATAGTATACAATCAACTTCTATTTCTTTAGTGACAAATCATAGTGTTATATTGTACATCAGAGTATACGTACCGATCTCTAGATTTAGCAAGAAGAAATTAATATTGATTTTAAATAGATTCAAAATAAAATGCGATCAACAATATTCTCACTAGTGATGGATGTAAGATGCTATATCAGTGGGATAGTTTATTTTTCAAGTGAAGTATTATATTTATACACTATAATTACATATAAGATTTATCGTAAAATAACAATTAATGGATTTAGATATATAAGATTAGAAGGATAAAATAAAATAAAAATTAAATTTTTAATAATAATTTTAATAAAATTAAGAATGCATTTCATTTTTACATTTTTTTTTGGAAAATATTAAGTACATTAATTATAAGCTTATCTCTTAAAAATAAAAGATAAATTTTATCTTATCTTATGGTTTTTCTTTCTCAATATATATATATATATATATATATATATATATATATATATATAATTATGATTTTTAATTAATAATTATTTTTTAATATTTTTTAGTTTTAATAATATTTTTTTTAAGATGAGTCTTTTATTATAAAAATATTTAAATTACCTAAGAATATTATAATTTAATATCATGTGATTAGAAAAAAATTTCATGATAAATCGTGAGGTGTCACATTTCTCCCATATTTATTGAAAGTTCCTCCTCAAAAATTGTATTGACTGGAAAATATGAAAGTAATTTTTTCATATATTTTTTTCTAATTTTAACGTAGCATCTCCATTAGGGGTGATGGTAAGATTTTACCTTATTTTATCTTTTTTATTTGATTGGGATTCAAAATATTTTGGTATGTTATTATGATTATTTTTAAAATCTTCCAAAAATCTACGTTTGTGAATAAGTGTAGAGAAATAAAAATTTATAATATTTTTATTATTTTTCTCAATTCACACCTTAGTCCATTCTCAAATTTTATATACTTGTTCTTTTATCTGGGTGATAAAAGAATGCACAATATTTTTCTAGTTCTTCAAACTTAGAGGTATATTCTCTTACGTGTCATGCTCCCTTGCTTCAATTGCATAAACACTATTTTTTTTGCTCTCCTTATATATAATTGGTAAAATATTTGTCCAGAGATTTTGTACTAAACACCTTCCAAGTAATGATTATTATTTCTCTTTCTCATAATCTTCTGGTATTATCTCATCAATGTTCAATCTCTCCTAATAATATAAATACAACACAGCGTAATTTATCTTTTGATTGTCAGGACAATTCATAACTCAATATTTTTTTCAATTCTTTAATTCATAATTAAGCCTTTTCTGGGTTATAACCTTCAAAAATTTGTGGAGGTTCTTTTCTCATGAATTCAACTAAATTTTGTGATTCATGAGTTCCTTCAAATCTTTAGTTCCTTTATAATGTAGTGGACATGAATTTGATAAATTCATTTCATAGGATTTCATGATAAATTCATTTCACAGGGCACACATGAAACATTGCTTTGATACCATCTAATGTAATATCTCTTTTTATCACGTTAATTTAACTATATTTTAAGAGATTATTATTTTCTATTAAATCTTGATAAAAATAAGACATGAGATAAATTTTTATACATTTAGATGTATAAATATATGAACTTTATAACTTCTATATTATAAACAATTATTAAAATTGATAAACATTTTTCTTTTAAAAGTTATTGATTTATCAATGATACTTTTTTTCTCTTAACGTTTTCATCTATTTAGGTTGATATTTTTAGTTGTAACATGCATAAGAGATAAAAATAGGAAAGTAAGAATAATTATCATATAAAATAATATAATCTCAAAATGATACATAAAATTGACTTCCCAGTTTCATCAACATATTCTATTTTATAATATAAATATTTGAATTGATTTTTGTAGTGGCTAATCGGGATAAATGAGCCTAAATTAATAACTTTTTAAGTGATATTTACTCATTTCAATCCCCTAGGTCCAATCCTTATCTACAAGGTCGTTAAATATTCATAAATAACTATTATTATTAAAAAGCAATTAAATAATATAAATATAAATTAATAAACAAGAACCAGTGCATAATTAGAAGTAAATAAATAAATAAAAAAGGATAAGTACGTAACTAGAGATAAATAAATAAATATAAAACAAGAACAGTATGTAACTAGACGTAAATAGGTAAACAAATAATATAAAATAGGATCAATTAGTGATTAGAGATAAAATAAATAGAACCAATATATAACTAGATAGAAATATAAAACAAGATCGGTATGTAATTGGAGATAAAAAATAAAAATAATAAAAGGATTACTTACGCGAAGATAAATAAATAAATATAAAATAGGATCAATACGTAACTAGAGATAAAATAAATAAGATCAATATATAACTGGAAATAAATATAAAACATAATTAAAAATAAAATAAATAAGAATAGTGCGTAAGTGAAGATAAATAATATAAGACAGAATAAATAGAATGAAGTTAAAAACACCATATCTCTTACTTTAATAATGACAGATAATATACCAAAATTTTATAGAAATTACTTATATTTTTTTTCTATCTCCCTTTTCCTCTTTCTTTTCCTTTCTCTGTTTTTTTTTTTTTCCTTTTTCTCATTCTTCCTCTTTCCTTTCTCACTCCTCCTTCCTTTTTCTTCTGTTTCTTCCCTTCTACTCTCTTTTTTCTCTCTCCCTCCCTATTTTTTTCCACCTTACCCACCTATTTATACTCACTTATTTTATTGTTTTTTATATAAACCTTCATCTTTTCTAGTTTATTGTATTTGATATCCTTACTCTTGTATCTTTTTATATATATATATATATATATATATATATATATATATATATATATATTTATTTTTTTTATTTTTTTTTTTACGTCAAGTTGTCTATTTTGTATTTTTTTCTTGAATTAGAATGGCTTCTACAATCCTTTCATAGATTAGAATAGTTCTTGTTGTTTCAACCAATAAGAGACTTGACAGCTTTGTGTTTAACTAGTCGTGTTTAAAACAATAGTAGATTTAAAATAATTCCATTGTTGTACAACAGCTAGTGCTAACTGTCATACATGGCTAAAATTGTTGATCATAATATAAAGTCATTGAATAAATGTGTAAGATAGGATTAAAATAATGAATGTGACGTAGGAATAAAATGTTTAGGGTAAGATGATTGAATAAATATAGAGTAGAATATGTACATGTATATATATAATGGAAGAATGAGGGTTAAATATGTTAAAAATTGATAAGAAGGAATGAGGAAAAGTATACTGTTTTTATTATTTCATTCAATCATCAATACATAAGTTTATATAAAGGTTTCTAGAAGCGTGAGTCGCTCTGTATGACTAATAGAAAGAATAAAATGTAACAGAATGAGTACAACGTGTATATAAAACAGAATGGAGAGAGAAAATACAAAGGACAAAATAGATAGATATTCTACTTATATTCTCTAAGAATCCCCCTCAAAATCAAGGTGATTGAAGAAGTTCAATGACATTGAGTTTGTCACGAAGAAGGCAGAAACAACTTCTAGATAGTAGTTTGGTGAGGAGATCAACAATTTGATTAGCGACAAGGATGTGAGATCAACAAATAATTAAACAGATAAATGTAGTATTATAAAACTTTTCTAGGTTGCGTCCCAAAGACAACGAATTTCTATCAAAGCTTGTCAATTTTTCGAATTAGAAAAGCAACAAAAAAGGAGAATTTTCATATTTAAAATATTAGACGAAACAGAACAAAAGCATATTATAAAAATGCGGATTAAAAACATATTAAAATGCAATTGATTTCCTGATTCCAATGCAGTGTCACTTATCCTAGGTTACGAAATTAATTCGAAATTAACCAACTAAGCGAAGATAAATCCCAAATTATATTCCAATCCAAAATTAATCAACTAAGTGAAGATTAATGTCAAATTAGCTTTAACCCTTATTCCAATATGAAATTAACCAACTAAGCGAAGATTAATCCTAAATTTTCCTTAACCCTTATTTTAACCTGAAATTAACCAACTAAGCGAAGATTAACCTCAAATTATCCTTATACAATTAATCATTGCATACATCACATAATCTCATCTCTAACACAAAATTAAGCAAATTGTGATATTAGTTTCCGTTTATTAAGTATAAATAGATTATAATTCAACACTGAGATTAGAAGATGAAGAGTTAAGAGAACAAACGAAATGAAATTGAAGAACAAAACCTTAAAGATCTACTTGCATTCTCCTCAGAAAATTAATACAAAGATTTAACTATCCATGGAAAATCGAAAACGCAGAAGAAAAGACATAATTAAAATCGAAACAAGAATTTAAAATAATGATAGAAGAATAAATAAACTTGAATACAAATTGAAGAAGATGAAAGACGGTTGTGTGGCTGCTGCGTGATGGTCCTTCCCTCTCAACCCTACATCTCACTTATATAAATAGCTTTAACCCTAATCTTAATTTAGGTTTGGGCCTAACTGGTACACAAAACACATCATAAGTTGGCTTCAGTGCAGGTTTGTGAACTTCAAAACACGTGCAATATTTTCAATACTTATCCAAATTAAGCGATTCTAGTCTCATTTAAAAGCCTTTTAAGTTAGATTTAAAATGCCACCATTTCTACTAATTTCGGAGGTCTAATGAATTTAGGAGACTTAAATTACTTAAACATGTCCATTGGGTCGGCCTGGTGCGCTTGACCCCTTTTGAATAATTTATGTAAAATCCAATTTAGCTATAAATTGAATAATTCTGGATCCTCTAGAAAGATGAATGTGTCTAGTTTATAATTTTTCCAGAATCATGATTTTTGGAGCTCTGTAGAAAAAATGATAAATAAAATAGTAAACCAATGTTAGTACCCATATAGAATACAATATGACAATTGACCTAATTTTCTAAGCCCAAAATTGCTTTAATCTGTCTTGAAAATAATAATGAGTAAAAATTAGATCAAATAAATTCAAATTAATTAAAATCTAAATTATTGGCCCAATGAAGCCCAATTAATAAAAATTTACTAATAACATAAAGTTAAGTCCAAAACACTAATTAAAATAAGTTCAGAAAGGGAAGAAAATATGATAATATAATGACTCATCAAAGAACCCCACATTTAGCCTTTTGCACTCCTGGGCAAAATTAAGAAATAAAGCAAGGAAATAAATCCAAAAACATTAAAAAAAAAATCATGCAAAGGACAGAAACAAAAAACAAAGACAAAAACAATGACAAACAAAAACATAAACAAAATTACATACTCCTTAATGAAACTTGGGAAACGAAAGGAATAGACAACCTCAACACTCAAAGAGTCAAAGAAACCAGACATCTATGGACATCGTCTAAATAATTCAAAACATGTCAAGAAAATCAATCTGCTAAAGAGGTGAATGAAAATAAACAGAACCTCACAAGATATGCACTATATCACTCAAGTGTGTAGGCTACTATTTACTCTCAAGCACCCATGAAAAACAAGCACCATATAGACTTGACAAGCCTCTAAAATCAACAACCAAAAACACATGCACATAAAGATCAAAAGGACTTTCAAAGGTTGTAATGGCGCTAAGGACAAGGTATGAAATGTATGGATAAGTAGCTTAAAGACCAAAGAAAATAGAGGAGCAATGGGGAATGAGTAAAAAATACACATGAAAGTAAATTCACCAATTTCAATTCTCATACAATGCCCAAGCCCAACATATTTCTTTTCTTTCTTTCTTTTTTCATTCTTCTTTTTTTTTCAATTTTTTTTAAAACCTCAAAGATAAAAGAAAACGACATAGCGGCTCATATATATACAAATGAAGAATCCAAGAACCAACACAACTAGGTACAACCCCCCACTATTTGAGCACTCATTCCCAAAACAATTCCAAAACTCCAAAATTTCCTAAGGTAGGGTAATCATGGTTTTTCAGGCTAAGGGCTTGTAATGAGCTATACAACAATGAAAAAAGGGTCATCAACTCAAAAGGGCTATCAAAGGGAATGATTCAAGGTAGGCTCATTTGGCTAGAGGCTTATAAGAGCAAAAGTGTCTAAATCATCTCCAACATGCATGTGAATCAAGAAGCATAAAAAAGAGTCAAGTCAAGGCCACTGTGCAAGCAATCAATAGGCATAACACACAAGAAAGAAAGAATAGAGAGTGACTCAAAACCTCACACAGGGTAAATCTATCACTTCCAAATCAACCTCTCAAACCTCAAAATCAACTTGACATGCAAAGAAGAACAAGGATTTCAATCCATAGAATATTAAGCAACTCATATCCAAGAGTGAAGTAAGTGCCAACTACCTATACAAAACCCAGAAATCAAAGAAAAATATGCAAAACTATACACAAAACATAAAATATAAACCTACAATCCTACATTTCCCACCCCACACTTAAATCAGACATAGAAGAACTCCTTGATCATGGTGGGTCCCGGATCTATCTTCTCAGATGGTACAAGTGTTGAGGTCATCAAGTAGCAACTTTGTTCAGCTAAAATAAACAAAGTCTTCCTGAGCATGGTAGGTCCCGAATCTATCTCTTCATATGATACAAGTGTTGAGGCCATCAAGTAGCAACTTTGTTTAGCTAAAACAAATAAAGTCTTTTTCTACATTAAGCTGGAAAGAGGCAATGTCACCTTCTTGAAGTCTCAAATGATTCTCTGGTAAAAACATGTCAATATCTCAATCATTTGATTTATGAATGAAAGGGAAAAGTGATCCTTCCGCATATCAATTATCTCACTCCTTTTTGGAACAACTTGGACAGTAGATACCCAAGTATTGTCTGAGATGGGACATATGATGTCAGCCTTCAATAGCTTGTTCACCTCTCTTCCTTCCTGATTAGGAAGGTGCTTACTAGATATGATCACAGGTAGCTTTTCAGACTCCTCCAAATGAGCATACTTTGAATGGAATGGAAGTGGTTTCAGATCTAACTCCTCCGATTGCTACTGTGGTGTACTTACTTCACTTGCTTTAGCAACTATTTGCGCTCCTACAAAAGATTCATCGCTAATCTTCTTACAGATGACACAACTTCCATTCGTACAATCACATTCAGGAAACTCTTCTTGGCTTAAATTTAGAGATTTTAAGGGCTTATCAAGATCAAAATTAACTCCTACATCCAACTCTTCATCCTCTCAGCCTTCATCTGAGCAGACGTCTGTTAAGAATAACTCTCCCTCATCGAGCAAAGATGTGTCAGGGTTCTTCTGCTCTATTTGAAATTCTTGGTCACTTCTCAGAGTAATTGCATGTACATTCTCATTAGGATTAATCACTATTTGTGAGGGAAGTGCATTCACACCTTGCTGCTGTAGTGAATTCATGGTAGTGACCACTTTCCCAACTTAGGTTTCCAAGTCATTGAAGCATTGCTTTAGTTGTGTGTTCTGCATTATCATTTGTTGTCTGAGTTGCTTCAGCAGATCTTCTAGTGTAGGCCTAGTGTTACCCTGTTGCATAATACCACTTGGGCTTTGATGTATTGACATAAGGTGTGGATTCGCCTGTTGTCCCAGTGAGGTAGATTGATACTCTCGTTGTTGGTAAATGCCTTGGTTGCTTGATTGGAAATGGATCTCCGGTGGTTGGTTGAAGACAAGATCATATTCCAAGTTTGGATGGTCTCTCCAGCCAGAATTATATATGCCCCGGGTAGTACTCCTGTTGTGGACTGTATGAATATAATTGCCTGTAATATTGTTGTTCAGGGAATATACTGCCCATTGTTTCCCTAATTAAACTTGGTGTCTCCTGAAGTTGAGGGCATACATCAGTGGGATGATATATGGAGGTGCATATCCCACATACATATTGTTAATGTTGAAATGTGTATTGGTTTATGACCAATTGTTGTACCCTAGATGTTTGCTCATCCAATTTTATTTCAAGGTTCATATCCTCAAAATCACTTGTTTACTGGAATGACAACGGTAGACCATGAACAAGTACACCAGGTAGGTTCCCAAGAAAGAAAGGTGGGTCACTAATGGACACGCTTAAGTATCAAGTCTTTCCTAGCCAGAACCCTCCTAAACATGCACTCTCACACTACCAAGCTATATCCGAATTTCTTATAAGAATGTTTTTCAATAATTTTCTTGTAAGGATGACTTATCAAAATTCCTGCAAGAATGGTTAGGGAGCACACAAGAACAAATTATAATAATTTTTTTTAAATATTTTTTTAATAAAGCTAGAAAAACAAATTAGAAAAAAAAATTGAATTTTTGAAATTTTTTTTTTCAAAAGAGTTTTTGAAAGAACCTAATAGTGGGTTATTAAAATAACATTGAGAGAAGTAAGAATGTTAAATAAAATATTCAAATAACTGAAAATAAAATAAAATATTCAAATAAGAACCCAATTATATACTTATGGTAAAAACTCTTTCCAACGCACCGCTTATAGGGATTTGAATAAGAGAAATTAAAGCTAGAAAAACAAATTAAGGAAAAAAATTGAATTTTGAATTTTTTTTCCATTTTTTTAAATTAGGGATGAACACCCCCTATGAACAAATCAAAAGATGAACAGAGAAACACACTTCTCAAAAAATAGTGCCCACAAAAGAAAATCCTTAGTTTGTAGGCTAAGAAATTAAGATCCACCACCTAACCCCACACAAGATGACAACTCAATAGTTCCCACAGAGGAAATCCCAAATGACACAATCAATAAAATAAGAGTAGTTACCTTGATGTCCTTATATCCTTAATTCATCTTGATGTTTGATCAATGTTTGGCTTTTGGCCAACCCAATTGACACAGAATATGAAAATTGAAAATAGAAAATAAAATAAAATATTCAAATAACTGAAAATAAGATAAAATAAAAATAGAAACAAAAAATAAAAATTGAAAACCTAGACAGAAATCTTGATTCCGACAATGACGCCAAATTTGAGATGTCATACTCGGTCATAATTAAAATAGATAAATATAGTACTAGAAAGCTTTCCTAGGTCGTCTCCCAAACACCGCAAATTTCTATCAAAGCTTATCAATTTTTCGAATTAGAATAGCACCAAAAAGGGGAAATTTTCAGATTTAAAATATTAGATGAAACAAAACAAAAGCAGATTATAAAAATGCAGATTAAAAACATATTAGAATGCAATTGATTTCCTGATTCCAATGCAGTGTCACTTATCCTAGGTTACGAAATTAATTCGAAATTAATCAACTAAGTGAAGATAAATCTCAAATTATATTCCAATCCAAAATTAATCAATTAAGCGAAGATTAATCCCAAATTAGCTTTAACCCTTATTCCAATATGAAATTAACTAACTAAGTGAAGATTAATCCCAAATTTTCCTTAACCCTTATTCCAACATGAAATTAACCAACTAAGCGAAGATTAACCCCAAATTATCCTTATACAATTAAGCATTGCATATATCACATAATCTCATCTCTAACATAAAATTAAGCAAACTATGATATTAGTTTCGGTTTATTAAGCATAAACAGATTATAATTCAACTCTAAGATTAGAAGATGAAGAGTTAAGAGAACAAACGAAATGACATTGAAGAACAGAACCTCAAATATCTACTTGCATTCTCCTCAGAAAATCAATACAAATATTTAGCTATCCATGGAAAATCGAAAACGCAGAAGAAGAGACATAATTACAATCGAAACAATAATTTAAAATAATGATAAAAAAGTAAACAAACTTGAATACAAATTGCAGAAAATGAAAGGCGGTTGCATGGCTGCTGCGTGATGGTCCTTCCCTCTCAACCCTACATCTTGCTTATATAAATAACCCTAACCCTAATCTTAATCTAGGTTTAGGTCAAACTGGTCCACAAAACACATCATAAGTTGGCTTCAGTGCAGGTCTGTGAACTTCAAACAAGTGCAGTATTTTCAATACTTATCCAAATTAAGCGATTCCAATCTCCTTTGAAAGCCTTTTGAGTTAGCTTTAAAACACCACTATTTATACTAATTTCGGAGGTCTAATGAATTTAGGCGACTTAAATTACTGAATCATGTCCATTGGGTCGACCTGGTGCGCTTGACCCGTTTTGGATAATTTATGTAAAGTTCAATTTAGCTCCGAATTGAATGATTCTGGATCCTCTGGAAAGCTGAATGTGTCTAGTTTATAATGCTTCCCGAATCATGATTTGTGGAGCTCTGTAGAAAAATGATAAATAAAACAGTGAACTAATGTTAGTACCCATATAGAATAAAATATGACAATTGGCCCAATTTTCCTAGCCCAAAATTGCTTTAAACTATAATATGACATTTGGCCCAATCTTCTAAGCCCAAAATTGCTTTAAACTATCTTGGAAATAATAATGAGCAAAAATTAGATCAAATAGATTCAAATTAATTAAAATTTGAATTATTAGCCCAATGAAGTCCAATTAATAAAAATTCACTAATAACAGAAAATATGATAATATAATGACTTTTCATGAGTTACGTATAAGGACTGATTAAGAACTTTCTCACGAACGAAGAAAATGTCAAGCTCCATATGTTTAGTGAGAGAGTGCAGGATAGGATACTGAGTAAGTGTTACTGTGCTTTGATTGTCATAGTGAATCACAGGAGTAGTACAACTGATGTGAAGTTCCTTTAGAACAAACTACAACCAGATGATTTCAGATGCAATGATAGCAAGGCTTCGATAATCTGCCTCAGCGATAGAACGTGCAACCAGAGTACGCTTTTTAGACCACCAGGAAACTAAATTAGGTCTGTTAGACAAATGACATCTAGAGGGAGGTGAATAGATGCACAAATTTTAATAGATGTCAAATAAAAAATTTATTAATGAGTCAATAATTTGTTTGAACATAGATAAAGCGGAAGCGATAATATAATCAGGAAAAGAGAAAGAGATAAGGGAAAGAGAAGAGTACACAATGATTTATACTGGTTCGGGTATAGCCAACCCTACATTCAGTTCCCAGTCAACTCTTAATACAAGAGTGACTCCCAATTCACTATCTTTCAAATTCAGTTTACAAATTACAATCAACTCAGCAGAAGAATCAGTAAAAAGTAAACTAATTAAAAAAATAATCACCTCCTTAGAAATCCACTAAGGATGAACACCTCCCTAGAATCCCACTAGGGATGAACACCTCCTCTGAACAAATCAAAGGATGAAAAACACCTCCTTAGAATCCCACTAAGGATGAACATCTCCCTAGAATCACACTAGGGATGAACACCTCCCTGATCAAATCAAAGGGATGAAAACACCTTCTAAACCCACAAAGGATGAAGAAGTAAGATAAGAACAGTCACACCTGTGTAATTGTTAAGTGGTAAAAAGTTGATATAATTATACTTTGAATTGTTACGAAATCACTTAACTTATATTAATTCTAATATATTTTTCTCCCAATATAGGATGAATTCGAGAACACCTTGATACAAGAGCAAAGATCATAATTGTGAAATAATTAGAGAAAAATTAAAAGAAAGAAGAACGCTTAAGCGAATGAATGATGCGAGGCCCGACCCAAATTCTCTTATAAAAAGATAATATGTGTTTTGAGAAAGCAAGCAGTCTTGGAGGAGAGGAGACACGACTACTGCTAGGGTTTCGTCTAATTTTCATTAATTCTTCACTTCTTCATCAATTAGAGCATTGTAATGGCCAACATGAGTGGCTAACTTCATTCTCTTAGGATTCAGTGCACTTTCTTTGAACTCTTTTGTATCATGGTGATATTTTGAGATATTAATCTATGTTTTGATGTTGTTATTCTTATCCTTTATGCTTTGTAAATGATTTATTCTTGATGTTTGGGGTATGATTGGAAAATATATCTTGAACCCTAGATCACGGTAAGAATATTTGTTACGTTAATTGTCAGGAATGGAATGAATGTATCAATTGCTTAACACCCTAAACCTAATGCTGGAAAATCTCTTAATTGTGTGAGTGTTGCCGCCGTCAAAACGAGGCGGTCAGAGCGACGCGATGGTTTCGACTTTTGGTTTTCGCGTTTTTATGGGTGTGGTTACAACGCCTTTAGGTTGTCCGATAACCGGGCTGAACCTAGAGGCGAGGTTTTCGAAAGGGCGTTCTTGGATTGTCCGATAACCGGACTAACCCAATAACTAATTTTGAAGGGTTCTTATGGAGTCGCCATCGATGTTTTTACCGGAAACATCGAAAAAAGAGTAAAAAGGCGTTAGTTTTAAAAAACTAACTTTGGTCGTTAAAACCAGAGTTTAGGTAAGGGAGTTAGTTACGCGTAAGGGAAGTATTAGTTCCCTTACGACGCCCCTTTCGGGTTCCCTATGATAGGCCAGCTATTTTAATAAATAAACTTATGAAAAGACGCTTTTATCCTTTTATTTGCGAAATTAAAATGATGACTACATGGCCCTAATATCTATTACGCAATTTAAATATAAAAGTAAAGGCAATAAAGAGAGGGAGAGAAAGAAGAAACCTCCGAAGCAAGCTCT
Source organism: Sphenostylis stenocarpa (assembly GCA_963425845.1). Taxonomy (NCBI): domain Eukaryota; kingdom Viridiplantae; phylum Streptophyta; class Magnoliopsida; order Fabales; family Fabaceae; genus Sphenostylis; species Sphenostylis stenocarpa. The sequence continues at coordinate 3,348,632 of OY731401.1, read as the reverse complement.
TTGATTAATTTCTTGAGAATTAGGGTGTGTTTTGGCAGCCCTTCACTCTTTACAACGCTGGAAAAACTCTTGGAAACGCTATAAAATCTCTAAGAAACTCTCAGAAACTCCGGAAATGCTTCGGAGGGGTTCTAAGAAGAGAATTTGAAGAAGTTGCAAGAGAGAGAATGGAAGAACTGTGTGAAATGAGGGTGAAGGCGCAACTATTTATAAGGATTCGCGTCTGTCAGGTCGAGACAACCGTCTCGTCTGACAAGGTCGAGACGGCCGTCTCGCCTTGCAAAAATGGCGAGAAGACCGTCTCGCCATTCGCAGGTGGCGAGACGGCAATCTCGACCTCTGAAGGCGAAAATCCTTATTTTAAAGCAAAAAAACCCTCCTTTCCTAGTATGTGGCCTAATAATCTCTCATAATGGCTTCTTAGGCTTCATCCATCTTCGAAAAGGAGGTCTTCTGGTCTTTATTATAAGGTCAGGCAAGATTTGGGGTCTACAGTTGCCCCCCTTTACCCGACTAGTCGGCTGTTGGCTTTGTTGTGCCAAGAAGATCGACTGGAGGGTAAAGGAGTTGACCCTCCTGCCCGGCTGCCCCTCAGTTGTTCCGTCTTTGTGGCGGTTGATCTTCTGGGGAAAAGTGCGCTTCCAGGATGCTCCTTCTGGCTGTAGCTGATCCTTTCGGCTGATGAGTATGACGGGTATGAACCCCCGCCTGGTAAGCCCCCTTTTGTAAGGCCTGATGAGTATACACCCCCATCTGGTGTTTGATGAGTATGAACCCCCGTCCAGTAAGCCCCCTTTTGTAAGGCTTGATGAGTATACACCCCCATATGGTGTTGTGCCTCCGGATACTCCTTCTTGCGGTAGCTGATCCTTTGGCTGTGGTGGCGGCTTACTGCTCTAGCTCATGCGCTGAGTGTTGAGATGTGTTCTCTTGTCTTTGTCTTTTCTGATATTGGTCGTTCGGTCTGTGCCAGGGACTCTGTTGGTGTTCATCCAGCTTGTTGGTTGCTAGGGATTCTTTGATTTTGATCTTTTTTATGATGGTCATCCGACTTTGCTGGTTGTCGGGTAGTCTTGTTTGTTGTTCGACTCTCGCTTGGTCGTCAAAATTTGTTGGTCAGGATGATTGACTTGTTTTAATCCTGCCTTTTTCCGCGGTTTTATCTCTTTTTTTCTCACGATTTTGGATTTTGGCTTTTTTTTCTTTGAGCGTAAGTCTTTTTACTCTTAACTTCTTTTTGTTACGCTGACTTTTTTTTGAAAAGGAGAGCAAAATGAATGAAACAAAATTTTATTTATGATAAAAATTTATTACAACAGTTTTATTTTCTAAGCCATATCCCTAAGGTGGTGAACTCGTGTCTGGAGACGATCCGTAAGAGGGGAACTGTCGGTACATATGCCTTCGGAACTCTGCTGGTCCCGGGCTTCGTCGATGTACTCCTGCCAGAATGCCGCCAGGTCTTGTCTCATTCCCTCTTGGTATTGGGCGAATGCCTCCTGCCTTGTGTCGAGGGCATCTTACCTTAGGGATATCTGCTCTTGTCGCATAGACATTTGGTCGAATTGCTTGCGCAAATTGTAAATGTTGCGGTTGATGCCAGCAAAGTCGTCCGTGTACTGCTACTGTTGTTGTTGTTGTTGTTGGAACTCGGGAGGTGTCGGGAGATCGTGCATTGCTACGAGATCCCAGAGATCCAAAGATATATCCAGTGAGGGGTGGAGGATCAGCCGGGTCCCTTGGCGTAGCAGCATCCCCATGCTGACTAGGACCGACCCGTTGATGGTCTCGGGTCGGAGGCTGGAGGCCAGTTCCTCCCTGCCACTGCACCCCCATTTTTCTGCCAGGGGGTAATGAGGGGAGCCATGAGGACGGCTCCCACGGGCCGGCTCCCGAAGTCCTTGAGGGCCTTCAGGAAGAAATAGTCAGGGTTGCACCGACACCTCTGGCTCATGCAATAAAGGACAAAGAGGTCCGGAAGGGTTACCTTTCACTGACTCTCTTTCCGCCCGTGGATAGTCCCAGCCAACAGCTTGTGGCAGATGCGGAGTGCTGGGGGAAGTGCGGAGCCCTTCATCAGTGTGGACAAAGTGTGCGCCCCAGTGTGCAGATAACCTCCTGGTAGTCCCGAGTTAGCACGTCCTCGAGCTGGACGAACCCAATGGTCACATTGAATTCGTCCAGGGTAGTGGTCTGGTACATCCCACCCATGAAGTATGTCACCATTTTTGTCGGTGACAGACCTGGTACCATGGTGGGAGTCTCGGCATAGGAGATGGAGGCGAGGAACTCCAACACCGCCTGGGGATAGACGTGGGTGGGTGGCGACTAAAGGAGGAAGCGCCACCCTATGCTGTCGATGTGGGTGCGGACATCGTCTTCCCACCCGAATTTGGCGAGGATGCCGAAATCCAATCTTAGCATGGGGTGCCATGTATACCCCCGGATGTGCTCTAGGCGAGCCTGGTGCATTGGCGAAAGCTGTGTGGGGTCCTGCGGAGCGGGAGCTGAGGAGCTGCTAGGGCTGGCAGAGCCTCTTCTCTTCCTGGACTGATCTCCACGGTGCATTTTGACTGTAGGGTACTTGAGAGTGAAAGAATAAAGAGTGGGAGTGCAAGAGGAGGTGTGGAGACCCCCCTAGGCCCCTTTATTTACAGAAATTTTTTCGAATTCGGGACCGCCGTCTGGGATGTCGAGACGGTGATCTTGATTTTGCGCTGGCCGAGACGGCCGTCTGGAGCCTCGAGACGACGGTCTCGACTTTGGCCTTAAGCGAGACGACCGTCTCACCAAGCGAGAAGGCGGTCCCTTTTTGGTCAAGTCGAGACAGCGGTCTCGTTGGTCGAGATGGCGGTCTCGTTTTGTTGAAAATCGAGACGGAGGTATGGACATACGAGACGACCGTCTCAATTCTAAGAGTTTTTTTTTTTTGAAGAAAATAGGATCTGGTTCAAAAACATTTTATGCATGCAATGTTTTCATGTTTGATGTCCTATTATGCCTATTTCATTTAGTTTTTCAGAAGGATTTAACTGACGTGTCTTGTAGCGACGAGTATCCTCTGATATGTGTTCTTGTATTTGGTTGTACCATTCCGGACTTATTGTGACCGAAGAATAATTTGATTTTTCTTTCTTTCTTTTCCTTTGCTTTTTCTTTTTCTATTTTTTTGTAGAGCACACTATGCCATGTTAGTGTCCCTTTTTCTTCGCTCTAGGGATTTCAATCCTCTTGTTGACTATACGCCTCCATATTCTCAAATTAATTATTAGAATATTGTTGTGAGGGTCAAGAGAAGAGAAGTAAGAGGACAAATTCAACGGCTTGTGTTTTAGACTGTTATCTTTTAGAAAATGGTTTTTGTAAGAATGATTGGCTAAGGTTAGGTTTGAGTGTTTAAGCTTTTGTCTAAGCAAACGTTTCCCTTCTTTTTGTACTTGCGCCTTAGTTTATTTCCATTGTTTTTTATGGCTAGTTGATCTCCCTAGATCGCCATTTGGGTTTTCGAACTAGGATATTGTGTTTTAGCCCTATCTTTTGTCTAGGTTCCTTCTTTTTGTATTTATTTGGGGAATCTAGCGGACCTTATTTTGTAACCCTAACTTTTGCCTAGGCTACCCTTTATTTTGTTCAGGTGTCCTACTGGGTTGACCCTATCTTTTGCGTAGCCCCCTTAGTGGGTTTCCTACCGGGTATTTTGCCCTTCTTTTTTGGCCTTTGGCTTCTATAGGCTTTTTCTTTTTTTATTATTATTATTTTTTTTCACAATATTGGCGAAACATGACTTTCTTTATGGTGAAGTAAAGCCTTATTTTGTGCTTCTAATCAACTAGCTTGACTGTAATGATAATGGCAAGTTTTGATTATTTGGATGCGTTTTTTATTCTTCTTCTTTTTTTGTTTACTTAGCCATGGTTATTGTGAGGTCTAGTCATGAAATAGTAAGAAGAGAAGCAGATAGTAAGAAGTGTATTCTTTATTAATTAATAAGGGAATATGTGCCCTAAAATGCTCGGGGGTCGGGCTAGCCCCGGGGGATAATCTCTAACAATCATGGGGTTTACATCCCTTAAGTGAAAAAAAAGATCTCCTAATGACTAGGGTAGCTCTTGACGCTTGCATCCCTCTGCTTCAAAATATTTGCTTGAGTGTGCGGAGGGGAGACTTCCCTTTTCTTCCTTCTGTTCGGCCCTTAGTAGGGTCATATCCTAGGCCACACTTAAAAGGATTATCTTTGAATTCTGGGGGTTCCCTCATGCCTTGGGAATCTGCCCTCAGTCCTTAGTCAGGATGGTAACCATGCTTCATCAACATGCAGGCTACCTTCATGTTTTTGGGAAGTCTCTCTACGTTGGCAATTTCGAGCGCTTGAAAAGATGTTTCAAGGGCCTCTTCAGCCGCATCCACAAAAGGTTGGGTGGACAGTCCACTAATCAGGATATCATCTTCTGCTTGGACTGTGATCAATTTGTCATCCACTATGAACTTGACTTTTTGGTGGAGCGTTGAAGATACTGCCTTAGCGTCATGAATCCAAAGCCTGCCAAGGAGACAACTGTATGCTAAAGTAATATTCATTACATGAAAATCGACGTGGGTCCGACTTGAATTGACAAGTTAACTTCTCCCACTATTTCTCGTTTTGATCCATCGAAGGCTCGAACGATAGTGCTGCTTGGGCGCAGACGGGTTCCTTAGATAGTCAACTTGTCTAGTGTGCACTTGGGCATCACGTTCAAGGATGACCCGTTATCCACAAGAACTTTGGCGATGAGGTATTCCTTGCACTTGATGGAAATGTGCAAGGGCTTGTTGTGATTTGATCCCTCGAGGGGGAGTTCTTCCTCTGTGAAGGTGAGATGATCGCTTGCCATAATGTGACCAACGATCCTCTCAACATTTTCTTGGGATATGGTGTGAGGTACATGCGCTTCGCTCAAGACCTTCATCAGGGCATTTCTGTGCGGTTCCGAGCTCATAATTAGAAATAACAAGGTTATCTTCACAGGTGTATGATTGAGCTGGTCAATAATGGAATACTTGCTTTGTCTTATAAACTGGAGTATTTCCTCTATCTCCTCCTTGGATTCTTTATTTTCTTTTTCTTCGATCTTTTTATTTTTTCCTTTATTCTTGGGGAAGTCTTCTTGTAAGTCCTTGGGGGAGTAGACTCTTCCACTTCTAGTCATGCCCCCAATGCTGGCTAAATTCGAGATATCCTCCTTTATTGGTGAAGATTCTCCATATCTCTATGGTACAGCTTTATTTGACTCGTAGGGGAAAAGACGTGGCATAAATAGTCGCACTGGTGTCCTTGCCCCCTCTTCCTTATTTTTGAGGACCAACGGTCGAGGCTTATTATCCTCTCGTGGTGAATCAACCGTTGGGGCAAACTTGATTAGGAGTGACTTTCTCTCCATTCTTCTGATTTGGAAGACGTGTCAGTTAATCTTTCCTTTTTATTATATTATTTATTAAGAGTGAAGGAGGAAAAATTAAATATGCAAATAAATGATATGCATGCAAGTAGACAATTGTTGAATAAGGAAAAATTTCATTTATCCGTAGAAGGTGTACATTCTCCTATTCCATACTACGAAGCAACTTTTGACAGAAACGGAAAAGCCTAAAGAAACCTATAGGCGGGTCTTGATCTTTATGTAATTCCCTTTCGGCTTCCCGGACGTGACGAGTGAGTGTTTCGCTTTGCTTCTGGACCGCCTGGCTCATATCTTCACTGTACTTTTGAGTCTCTTTGATCTTTGCCTCTTGATGGACGACCAAGGCTTGTAGTTCATCGAGCTTCGCAAGGGTTCGGTCCTTTTCTTGTAGTACTTGGTCGTACTGAGCTAGCTCATCTCTTTCTTTGCAGCGTAGCTCAGCGAGACTTTTGTTGAGTCTCTAATTGGCCTCTCGCTCTTGGCGTATTTCTGCCCAAGTCCTAGTGAGGTCTTGCAACAAGTCCTTGATCGTTTGAGCCTGTTTTGCTAATTCGGCCTCAAGGCGTGCTGATTTGGCGGTTATTTCTTGAAGTTGGCTATCCGAGCTGGTTCTAGCAGCTTTGGATGCTCAGATAACTTGCTCATTAGAGTCAGCACACTGATCCTTGGGGCACTCTATTTCATGATCATTTTTCTTACATTGCCTTTGCAGACCATCAATGGTGAGGATAGATTCTTGTTCTCTTTCCTCAAGGGCCCTCATCTGGACTCCCATGATTTCTATCCTCTGGGTCAAGGCATCAACTTGAGCTTGTAGCTCTTCACTATTGGCGCTTGTGAGGAGTGAGGTGGATGGTTGAGATATTCCTCTTCTTTTTCTCCACACCTCAGTCACTGGAGACAACCACTCAAGCTTTTCCTAGCTCTCTATCTCCCATAAAGACTGGATTCTCCCATGCTCTTCTCACGGCTAGTGAGTTGGTAATTGTGCATGGGTCTCCGAAGAAACACAGTCCTCCGAGTTCCCCTCAAGAAATTGTAGTTTGAGTCCTCATGAGTTGTCTCATAGCTACTCTAGGTGAATAGGTTATGCAACCCTTGAGTCCTATCAAGGGTACGTTCGGATAATCTCCACATCTGATGAGGACTGGACCGGGTCGGAACCAAGGGCAGACCCAGGATAAATGGTTGGCGTCCCATTGTTCCAACTCGTCCTTCCATTCTGAGGTTAAGCGTCGTTGGAGAGGGATTTTGGAGAAGCTCCTCAAAGGGTCGGGGAACATCCCCATGTGACTAGAGGCGTAAAAATGTGTGATGCCCCACACAAAGAGTAGTGAAGAGCAACAACGAAGTGTTTTTCCTTGCTTCTAGCGGCAGAATTCCACCAAGAGCAAGGTGTCGACAAGAATTGCAGGCAAGGGACTCTTCGAGTTCACGTCCCAGGCGAAGAAGGCGTCCATGACGGCTTGATCCACTGTGTCAATGTGGAAGGGAAACAAGATTGTTCCAAATATGATTAAGGGTAGGGTTGTGTTGAAGGTGACCCATTCTGCCCTTTCGGCCAAATCGGACAGATGGTCCTCTAACATTGAGACTTTCCAATCCTGGATGTTCCCTTTTTCTATCAGGGTAGTCTGTCGGAATGACAATCGGATGATGACAGCGACTTGTATTGCAGGAGTTTATGCCCCGTGGAGGATATGGACCCCAGCTGATTTGGGTCATTTCAGCATAATTTCGTACTCCTCCAAGGTGGGCACCATGTCGAACTGTGGAAATTCGAAACAGCGCAAACTAGAGTTCCAGAAGTGAACTAATACCCTGACGAAAATTTGATCGACATAGATCTTCAGCAGGTCGAGAATTCGTCCATAGGATTTTTCAAAGTCGGAGCGGACCTCTGGTGGCATTATTGCGCAAAGCCGTTCCAGCTTCTCAGTATGGTGCCGGGGAATGTCCACTTCTTCAACTGTCTACTAGTCCCCTCCATTTTTTAAAACCAAAATACATGTTTTTATGAATATGATGCTTATTGTAGGTATGAATGTGAGTGCTTATTTTCCTATTTATCATGTTTTATTTTTACATGATGTATGATATTTGCGTATTTTTTAAAAAATAAACTACCTATATGAATGATTTATGAGTGTAATGTTTATGAACAAGGTCTCATTTATTGTTTTGAAATTGGATTTTTTTTTTATAGTCTTTTATCTCTTCTGTTGGATGAAAGTGATGAAGATCTTATTGAACTACTTGGCAAAGATCTTGTTGATTTAATGAAGTAAAAAATAAAGTCAAAGGCTACTTTGTGGTAGTCAAAGGTCACTTAGATAAAAGAGTAGTGGGATTAGTGAGTCTACATCTCTGCTTAGGTATAATCATTTTTATCTCTCTGTCGCATGAGGTTTTTCATTTAAAAGATTTTTGTAAAATACCTCTAAAAAACGATTAAACGGTTAAAAACAAAGTATTTTAATAAAAGGTTTTTTAATTAACTATTTTAACTAATAGTATACAAGTTTTATCAACTAAAATGTTCTTAACACTTTTGTAACAAGTTTTTAATTGATATATTTTCGAAATAATCGATTGTTTTCATAAGAAGGTGTTTTGAAAACCTTCATCGAGTATTTTAACCGATATAATTTCAAAAAATCGATTAAAATCACTTAAAATGTTCAGGGAAGTGTTCTGATAGTATTTTAATCGATATAACTTCGAAACAATCGATTAAAACCACTTGGAGTATTTGTTAATCGATGTAATACAGCATTTGATCGATCAGAATGAGTTTTTGATCGATCAGAATAATTTTAATCGATTAAAATGTGATTTAATCGATTAAAACATCTTAAGAGAATTTCTACTAAGCGTTTTAATCGATTAAAACAGATTGTTATCAGTTAAAATCACTTAGAAAAGTTTATAATAATGTTTTACAGTATTTTAATCGATTGAAAGACGAAACAATCAATTAAAACAATTTGGAAGATTTTTTACAAAGAGTTTTAATTGATATAAACGATGTCGTATCAGTTAAAACAAATCTGGAAAATAATTAAGAACATTTTAACAGATTAAAAGAAGTTTTAACAGATTAAAACAAGACTTTTAACAGATTAAAAGATTATTTTAACAGATTAAATAAACCAGAAGTTTTGAAAATCTTCTATATAAACAGAATTGCTTGAACCTTTTAATATACATCTTTTAGCAATCAGTCAAGCAAGCATAAGTACTACTTTCAAGAGAGAATCACGCTAGTTGTTGTGAAGTTCATAAGAGTTCTTTCTTGAAGCAAAATTGCATTCTTTTGGAGAAGAAACACATACTGTAGAGCTGCATAAATCTGATTTGAGCGTTCTAAGTTTCTTCTACTTGTTTCTTTAATTTCTTTACTGGATTGTGGGTGCCTGGAATTGTGGGCACTGGTTTCTGTAGCTGAAATTTGGCTGCAGGGTTGGTCAAGAACTGAAATTTGGTTCTTGGTGAAGGTTTAGGTGCATGAACTAGAATTATGGTTCTTGTGGTAGATTGAGTGTGAGATTAAAGTTGTAATCTGTAAAACGTTCAATCTAGTGGAACTCAGCTGGAATTTGGCTGGAGACTGGACGTAGCCCTGGGATTGGGTGAACCAGTATAAACCTTGGATGTATCTTTCTAAATCTTTCTCTTCTTTAATTCTGTCACTGCATTTATTTTTTATTGCTTGCTGTGTGTGATTTAAGAACTGGTCTGAAATCTTAATCTTTGAAATAGATAATCTGTAATTTGCGAAAATCTTTCAAAGATCAATTCACCCCCCTCTTGATCTCAGCCTACATTTCTAACACTGGACTGCGTAACTACTTACCTTACAAAGAACCTGAAATCAAGCTAGCTAAAAGGTAGATTGTCCGAGATAAAAAATGGCTTTATGCGAAAGAAAAGTATTTAACGTCCCTTATCTCTTCTGTCGGACTGCGTGACTACTTAGCTTACAAAGAACCTAAAATCAGACTAGCTAAAAGGCAGATTGTCCGAGATAAGGGTGTTTATTGTAAAAAATGTTTTTTGTGATTTTTCTGTTGTTTGGTTATGCTATGCAACAAACAAATGCAACAAATAAATGCGCACACAATTCAATCATCTACGAACAGGCGAGAAGTCATTTTAATCACGAGGTAAGGTTTTCTTGCAGAAAAGTGCATTGGCGAAGGTAGGTTCTAACTGTTCTCACCAAGGCTAAGACCCCAAGGTGCCCCCATTATAGGGTCCCCACTCTCCAGTCTTCCGACCATGCTTAGCACTAAGACCATAGTCAGTCTTTGTGCCAAAAGAGGAAGGTTATCACCTTAAGTGGTGGTTTTCGATCACACTGGTGGACACAAAGCCATCACTACAGCGAACCGTACCTGCCACCCACTCCCTATGGATTTCTCACTTGCCCCCGAGTATAGAGGAAACTGTTGTGTGCAAGGGTTTGTGTACAGTTTGTATTTCAAACAATTGCGTAAGTATAAACAAACAACAGTTATTAAAGTCAAGCATTAAAACATGTTATAATACAAGGTAGGGTAAAAGCGTAATTTCTTGGTTTATTTATTTAAGTTAGCTCATCACTAAATGGGATCAACTCTCTAGGTTTCTCCAGTGGAGTCGTCATCTGTCGCCGTCGTCAAAACGAGGCGGTCGGAGCGACGCAATGGTTTCAACTTTTGGTTTTTGCGTTTTTATGGGTGTGGTTACAACGCCTTTAGGTTGTCCGATAACCGGGCTGAACCTAGAGGTGAGGTTTTCGAAAGGGCGTTCTTGGATTGTCCGATAACCGGACTAACCCAAAAACTAATTTTGAAGGGTTCTTATGGAATCGTGATCGATATTTTTACCAGAAACATCAAAAAATGAGTAAAAAGGCATTAGTTTTCGAAAACTAACTTTGGTCGTTAAAACCAGAGTTTAGGTAAGGGAGTTAGTTACACGTAAGGGAAGTATTAGTTCCCTTACGATGCCCATTTCGGGTTCTCTATGATAGGCCAATTATTTTAATAAATAAACTTATGAAAAGACACTTTTACCCTTTTATTTGCGAAATTAAAATGATGACTACATGGCCCTAATATCAATTATGCAATTTAAATATAAAAGTAAAGGCAATAAAGAAAAGGAGAGAAAGAAGAAACCTCTGAAGCAAGCTCTTTGATTAATTTCTTGAGAATTAGGGTGCGTTTTGGCAGCCCTTCACTCTTTACAACGCCGAAAAAACTCTTAAAAACGCTATAAAATCTCTAAGAAACTCTTAGAAACTCCGGAAATGCTTCGAAGGGGTTCTAAGAAGAGAATTTGAAGAAGTTGCAAGAGACAGAATGGAAGAATTGCGTGAAATGAGAGTGAAGACGCGACTATTTATAGGGATTCGCGCCTGTCAGGTCGAGACGGCCGTCTCGTCTGACAAGGTCGAGACGACCGTCTCACCATTCAAGACGGTCGTCTCGCCTTGCAAAAATGGCAAGAAGGCCATCTCGCCAAACGAGAAGGGGGTCTCGCCATTCGCAGGTGGCGAGACGGCGGTCTCGCCACTTTTGCAAGGCGAGACGGCCATCCCGAATGTGAAACGACGGTCTCGACCTCTGAAGGTGAAAATTCTTATTTTAAAGCAAAAAAACTCTCATATCTTAGTATGGGGCCTAATAGTCTCTCCTAATGGCTTCTTAGGCTTCATCCATCTTCGAAAAAGAGGTCTTCTGGTCTTTATTATAAGGTCAGGCAAGATGTGGGGTCTACAGTGAGGAATCAACATTTATTAGGTTTTATTATGAATTTTATGTGTGAGGAATCAACATAGATAATTTGAATAGATGACATCAACATTATCAGGTTAATTGATGTTCTTAATTAACATAGTCATTACAAAAGAGAGATAAGAAAGGAAGTCAATCCTAAATACCTTTAATTGATATTTTCTCAACAATTTACAGTTCTTTGTCATTTAATTTCAATTCAACTCTTATTTACAAAACTCAACCTGTTTAATCTACTTAGTAAGCATAATTGGGAATTTCCATTGAAACTGTTCCTCATGGGATCGACTTTTATTTAATTGAAATACTATACTGCGATTGATAATTTTGGTACGCTTGCCAATAAATCAACAAGTATTTCTGGCATCGTTGCCGGGAACGGTGTTCTTTGAGAATTCTTTGTTTAGCTTATTGAGTATTTTATTTTTATTTCTATTTTTTGCTTTATTTTTCAATTTTATTTTGCTTTATTTTTGTTTTGTACTAATATTTGCTTGAGTTAGTCTTTTGATTTATGCGTTTAAGAGGACAGGTATCTTCAGAGTAGTTAGAATTTAATCTAGAGATTGAAAAAATAGCTCGGTGGAATCAGGGTAGAAGAAGAAGGGAAACTCAAGAACAAGCCATAAGAGAATCTACTAATTCTTCTTTCACACTTGATTTACCAGACCCAATTATAGAAGATATGATGGAAGAAGGAGCAAATCTAAATCCGAATCCAGATCCCAATATAAATCTAAATCAAAACCCAAATGCAAATCCACCTAGAAGAACTCTTAGAAATTGTGCTATACAGCAAGGTCCAAGACATTTTTCCAGCATTGTTATTCCGGATTATCATGCATTGCAAATGAATCCAGCTTTCTTAAGTTTGATTAGTGCTCATCAATTCACTGAATTGGATCATGAAGACCCTTATATTTATTTGTCTACTTTTTATGAGTTGATTGGTACCATAGGATTTAGAGCAGCAAATCTTGAATATGCATACTTGATATTATTTCCTTTTTCTTTGGCAGGTAAGGCAAAGGAGTGGCTGAAAGCACATCCTAATCAGAGTTTGACTAATTGGAGTAGTATAAAAGAGAAGTTGCTTAATAGATTTTTCCCACCATCCCGCTACATCAAACCAAAATCTGACATTACTTCTTTTAGACAATGAACAGATGAATAATTTTGTGATAAAGACATTTTTTCTTTGTAGTAGATTTAAATCAGAGTCAAATAGTTAACCCTGCATTAATTTTAGGACATTCATTTGAACCCCTTATGAGCCAAAAATAATATTCTTTCTTAAACAGAACCCTTAAGCCTAAACACTATTTATCTACCTTTCTATATTGAGAAAGGAAATGAGTATGAATGTTACTATTTTTCTTATTGTTGGATATTGGTATTGTTGTCCTACAGGTATTATTGGAGATATTGTTATTCTTAAAAAAAATTGTAAAGAAAAAGAAAAAGCAAAGCTTACAAAGTGACAAAGCCAAAAAGAATACATGCAAAAACATGAGAAAGTGAAAAAATATAAAAGTAGTTAAAGGGAGAAATAATAACTTGTAAGATCATTAACTTACTGTCATTGTGTTAGGGATAAAAACATGAAGTTTGAGACCTGACTTGAGGAATTGTTAATCAAGAATCATTTATATGAGTAAATTTCTCAAATATTTTTGTATATCCCAGAAAAACCAATAATTTTTTCTTAGCTTAGCTCCATTATAAGCCTCAAAAGATCTTTTGATTTAAGTCTTGCCTAACAAATGTTGATTACTTGAATATGATTATCAATATTGGATTGTCTAAATGAAATGATTGAATTAAATAAACACTTACTTGCGAGAATTAGAGATGAGTATATATAACTCTTTTTGAGAGATCATGTTTCTCTGAGGATAGTTGAAGACTAATTATTTTTTTGTTAGTTTCTGTAACTTCAATGCTTATGTATTCTATTTTTCATTTGGAGTTGTGAGCATCACATCTAAAAAAATTTTATATTGTGGTTCTGGAAGAGAAAATGATAATAGGCAATGATTTTGTTTTAAAAAAATTACTTTCCTTGGGACAAACAAGATTATAGGTTGGGAGAAGTTGTTAAGTGGTAAAAAATTAATATAATTATAATATGAATTATTATGAAATCACTTAACTTATGTTAATTCTAATATATTTTTCTCTTAATATATGATGAATTCGAGAATACCTTGATACAAGAGCAAAGATCATAATTGTAAAATAATTAGAAAAAAATTGAAAGAAAGAAGAATGCTTAAGCGAATAAATGATGCGAGGTCCGACCCAAATTCTCTTATAAAAAGATAAGATGTGTTTTGATAAAGCACGCAGTCTTCGAAGAGAGGAGGCACAACTACTGTTAGAATTTTGTCTAATCTTCATCAATTCTTCATTTCTTCATCAATTAGAGCATTGTAATGGCCAACATGAGTGATAACTTCATTCTCTTAGGATTCGGTGCACTTCCTTTGAACTCTTTTGTATCATGATGATATTTTGAGATATTAATTTATGTTTTGATGTTGTTCTTATCCATTATGCTTTGGAATGATTTATTCTTGATGTTTGAGATATAATTGAAAAATATATCTTGAACCCTAGATCACGGTAATTGCTAGGAATGGAATGTATCAATTGCTTAACACCATAAACCTAATGCTAGAAAATCTCTTAATTGAGTGAGGAATCAACATTTATTAAGTTTTCTTATAAATTTCATGTGTAAGAAATCAACATGGATGATTTGAGTAGGTAGCATCAACATTGTTAGGTTAATTGACATAATCATTACAAAAGAGGAATAAGGAAGAAAGTCAACCCTAAGTACCTTTAATTAATATTTTCTCAACAATTTACAGTTCTTTGTCATTTAATTTCAATTCAACTCTTATTTGCAAAACCCAACCTGTTTAATTTACTTAGTAAGCATAATTGAGAATTTCTATTGAAACTTTTTCTCGTGAAATCGACTTTTATTTAATTGAAATATTATACTGCAATTGATCATTTTGGTACGCTTGCCAATAAATCAACAGTAATGGAGACAACAAATTGTAGAAGCATGTAGAATGTCAATCTCCAAGAACAAGTGTGATTAACAATGAAAGCACAGAAGACAGTAGAGAAGAGAATTTTCTCAGAAGGTGTAAAATATCTCTATTGCCTTGCTCAGAATTCTTTTCTCAAAACTGATTGAATGTAAATTGTATTTTCGAATTCCGTAATTGTGATTTTTTTTATTTTTCATCACAACTTAATTAAATAGAAAAATAACATTAAAAAATGGTCGTTGGACATTAATATTTTCGTGAATAAAAATTAAGATATATTAAAAAACATTTATTCTTCAAAACAGATATTTTTTCAAATTTGAATTGTCATAATTGATTATGTTACCATTATAATCAATTATGATAGAGAAAATATTTTTTCATTTCCGATATAATCAATTATGATAAAAAAAAATCATTTTTTCATTTCTCGATGCATCATAATTGATTATGATAGTGAAAAATATCATATTATGAATTTTATCACACTTGTGCTTTGGATGTTTATGTATAATATTACTTCATCAATTTGTATTATGATAGTGAAAAATATCATATTATGAATTTTATCACGCTTGTGCTTTGGAGGTTTATGCATAATATTACTTCATCAACTTGTACCTTCATATCCAGTATTCTAAGACTCTATTTAGTCTTCAGGAATCATCATCTTTATCAAAAACAAAAATATGTCTTGGGCATGTAGAGAAATGTTTCTCATTGTCACCAACATCTTAAATTCAGCTTGTTATTGTCATTGATTCATCTTGAATGGTATTGACTTGAATCATCATCAAAATCATCTTTTGGAAATGTAGGAACATTTCCATCAATCTCCCCCTCATTGCTTTCAAGGTCCAAAAAAATACATACTCCAGAGGTGTACCAACGATAATCTATATAGGATGCCCAATCAACATCACAATAAACATTTAAAATGTAACACCCATTAGTGAGAGCAGCAGGACGTAGGTGTAATCCATAAGTTAGAGTTCCTTTTAAGTAGCAAAGAATGCGTTTTTTAGATTTCCAATGTTCCAATAAAGGCTGGGCCATAAATTGACAGACTTTTGTTGACACTATAGCTGAGTTCAGGCTGTGTAATAGTAACATATTGTAAGGCGCCAACTATAGAACAATAAAGAAGAGGATCATCCATATATTCAAACCCAAGTTTAAATAATTTCAATCCTCCTTAAAGAGGAGTGGATATGCCTTTTGCATCTGTCATACCAGTTTTAGCAAGAAGATCATGAATGTATTTTGATTGAGATAACAACGGAGAACCATTAGAGTACCTTTTTACCTCAATGCCTAGGAAGTAGTCAATATCACCCAACTATTTGAGAGCATACATATACTGCAGTTTGGAAATAACAACTTGTAGTAGAGAAGGAAAAGAACCTGTCAAAATAATATCGTCAACATATATTAGTATATAAAGACAATCAGCAGTGGTGTTGAGAACCAACAGGGTCACATTTGCTGTGAACAAACCCAACCCAAATTGCATGAGTGGAAGTGAGTCTCTCGTACCAAGTTCGGAGAGCTTGTTTTAAACCATAAATTAATTTGTGGAGTTTGCACACAAGGCTGGAGTCAGAGGGAAGAAAGAGGGAAGAAAGCCAGGTGGAGGATTCATGTAAACCTCTTCTGTAAGAGTATCATTCAAGAAGACATTATTAACATCAATTTGCTGAAGAGACCAATGATTGGTGAGAGCAAGGGTGAGAATGATACGAACCGTGACAGGTTTGACAACTGGAGAGAAAGTTTATGTATAATCACTACCATACTTTTGATGAAAATCCTTTGCTACCAAGCGTCTTATTGATACTCCCATCAACACTTTCTTTAACACTTTCTTTAACACGAAAGATCCATTTGCGTCCAATAGACTTTCTGCCAGGAGGAAGAAAGGTGAGAGTCCACGTGTTATTAGCCATTAAAGCATCATATTCCTCTTGCATAGCTGTTCGCCAAATAGGAGAAGACAAGGCATGCTTTACAGAAGTTGGTTCAGTAATAGCTAGAAGCATAGTGGGATACTGTTTGGGCTTAACAATCCCTGATTTGGAGCGAGTTTGCATAGGATGAGTGGAACGTGTGGATGGAGCAATTGGTGGAGAGAAAGGAGATGACCGAGTAGTGTTGGGAGAAGTAGAAATTGAGGGTGAGAGTGGTCTTACATCAGAGGATTTAGGAGAAGCATGCTGAATGGGAGAGGAAGGACCAACATTAGGAAGAATTCCGAGAGGAATGGGGCGTGAGTGGGAAGCTAAAGGTGAAGAGAATAGAGTTTGAGAAAGAAAAGGGAAGGTATTTTCATCAAAGAGAACATCCTTTGAGATAAAAAGTTTGCCATGAACATCAAGACATTTATATCCCTTATGACGCGATGAATAACCTAGAAAAGTGTAAGGAGTGGACCGAAACTGGAGTTTGTGAGTTTGATAGGGTCGTGTGTGTGGATAACAATCACAACCAAAGGTTTTAAGAAAAGTGTAATCATAATGTTTGTTGAAAATGGTGGAATAAGGCACTGTATGAGGAGGGGCTGAAGTTGGGAGTCTATTAATGAGATAGACAGCGGTGTGAAAAGCATGATCCCAAAATTTCAATGAGAGGGAAGCTTGTGAGAGGAGAGTGAGTCCCATAGGTGATGAATACCTAAGGATTTGAGAAAGGAAGTGAAGGGAATTTACCCCCTCCCAATCAGTTTGCACTTCTTTGATTTTCTGGTTTAGTTGCAATTCGACCATGGATCGAAATTGTTTGAAAATGTGTAAGGTGTCAGATTTACTTTTGAGAAAATATATCCAGGTATAACGACTATGAGCATCAACAAAGGACATATAGTGACATGAGAGGGCCCCCAAAGATCACAGAAAATAAGTTGTAAAGGATGAGTATAAAGAGTAGAAGAAGGAGAAGTAGGAAATTTTTGAGACTTTCCCATACAACATGTTTCACAAAAATCCACTGATGTTTTATTAATGGAGGACACATTACAGAATTTAAGAACATGATTTAAGACAGTAGGAGATGGATGGCCAAGCCTATTGTGCCATTTGAAATATAAACTAATCTTTTGATTGGTGATAGTTGAAGACGCAGGACTTGAAGAAGTAGGACGGGAAGATTCAGGATGTGACGAAGGAGAACTGGATGACGGAGAACTGAGACGCAGTGGTAAAGGCAACAAAGGAGAGACATGTTGGTGATGCAGACACCATAGAAGAGAGCGAAAGTAGCGAAAACTGATATAACCCATCTGAACCAAGAGATCCTTTTAATAAAATGGAATCATCAACCTGAGATTTAACAAGACAAATAAAAGGATGAAATTCAAAATAAACACAATTATCACAAGCAAACCTACTAACACTAACTAGATTTTTGTTGAGATTTTTGTTGAGAGAGGGAACATATAATAAGTTAGTAAGACGAAAAGTAACAGAAGGATAATGATGAGATTGAAAGGAAGCAGAACCAGACAACTGAATGGGCAAACCTTGTCCAATTCCTAAGAAGACATTCACTTCATCATAGGAAGGAGTTGCATCTGTTAAATTGGTTGCATCTGGGGTGAGATGATGAGAAGCGCCAGAATAGATGTACTAGTTTTGAGACTGTTGCATGAGTGATTGAACTGATGCAGAATAAGCAGAAGTAGATGAAGGAGGTTGATGAGGAGCAGCGCACGAGGTGGCGCGGGTGGGGGTGCTGGTCGAGAGGGTTGAACTGGATACTCCTGATGACTGAAATTAGGATTAAACCGATGATAACAGATAGAGGCTGTATGCCCATGTTTGTGATAAACTTGGCACTGAACGGAGCCTTAACAAGTTCGACCACCTCAACGACCACTAAAGTCGCGACCGGGTTGAAAATAGCTGCGAAGGGAGGGATGAGAGGAGGAGGTTGAGTGATGCTGAACATTGTGCATAGAAGGTGTTTGCAAATTTGTGTGAGTGAGATTGAGTGAGCCTGTGGTGTCCAGGGTTTTGAATCTTTCGAGGCGCGCTTCTTGAACAACTAGTAGGGATTCAATTTCGTCAAGTGTGAAAAACTCTAGTTTGTTGTTGATGAGTGAGATGAAAGACTCATATTCAATCGAAAGACCTTCAACGAGAATATCCAGTTGTTCATATTCAGGCACAAGATCTCCAATGGAGGTGAGGGCATCGACAAGAGCTTTGATGCGAAGAAGAAACTTATTGATTGATTTGTCTCCTTTCTTCAGAGTGCGTAACTCAGTTTGGAGTTGCCTAGCTTTGGCTCTAGTTTGGGAGTTGAAGTAAGAGTGAATCTTCTCCCAAAGTTGAAACGAATGGGTGCACCCAATGACACGAGTGAGGAAGGATACATATAAGGAGGATTGCAACCAAGATAAAAGGAGTTGATCTTGAGTTTCCCAAAAACTGAAATCAGGGTTTTCAGTAGCTGTATTATGATCAGAAGGAGTAAGGAACTGAGGTGGTATTTGAGGATTAACCACAGCGGCGGAGGCGGTGGGGACAGATGAAGAGGTAGGTTGGAGGTCTACAGAAGTAGACATTATGAGCAGAAAGAAAGAGGGAAGGCTCCAGGATCGAGGAAAAAAAATTTATTGAACTCTCGTACCATGTTAAAAATTGATAATTAGAAATGAGGAAAAGTATATTGTTTTTATTATTTCATACAATCAACAATACATCAATTTATATAAAGTTTCCTAGCATAAGTCTCTGTATGACTAACATAAAGAATAAAATGTATCATAATGAATATCACCTATATAAAATAGAATGGAGAGAGAAAATAGAACAAAATAGATAGATATTCTACTTATATTCTCTAACAAATTAAAAAAAAAAAAAAAGTCAATTCTCACTTATTAAAATAAGAAGCCAAGTTTTAAATAAAAATTAATCAAATATAAGTCATTATATAATATCATTTAATATGTAATCTGGTCTATTTCTTTTACTTGGGTGCTCTGATGAATATACGTTAACGTAAAATTCTGTCGTTAGCTTTAAAATAATTTTTCTAATTTTTATTTTATAATTAAAGCATAAAAAATACACAAATTTTTATTTATTTTATTTAAATAATAGTGTACCTATCCCAATTATGTATCACATACGTAATTTTATATAAAATTATAAAGAACTGTTATATTATATATTATCCAATATCTACACATAATAATTTATAATTAAAGAGAAAATCATTGTATATATCCTATTAATAAATATAATTAGACTTTAACATAATATTATTTATTACTTAATAAAAGTGTTATAAATATATAATCCTTTAATCAAAATCTAAATAATATATTTTAAAATAAAAAATACTTAAATATAATTTTTTCAATTTATTTATTATTTTGTTTATAAATAAAATTTGATTATGGGGAATAATTTTTTTTAACATAAAAGGATTATTTATTTTTTTCCTTCTTTTTTTTTCTTATTCATTCTTTTTTTTTCTCTCATCATCTACTCCTTATCTTTCTCTCTTTTCCTCCCACATTTTTTTTCCTTCTCTAATCTTCCACTATATCTTTTTCAAATTAAAAATACTACAATAAATTTGATAAAAATATATTACAATTATATTTTAATACTAGTAAAAAAAAAGACTTTTTATGACAATTATTTTAAAATTTCTATGTCAGTTCTTAACATAATCGTCATAAAAAATTTTGTATTAAATATTTTTTATATAGTTATATTTCTTACAAATATTTTATCAAATAGTTTCAATACAACAAATTTTGAAAAGTAAACACAAGCATTATCCACATACGAAAACATAATTAAACATAAAATGTAAATATATTTACTTAAATTAGATGAAAAATTATTCATAAAAGAAAAAAAATCATAATAATAATTGCAATATAACATATTAAATAACTCCATTAAACCAAATAAGGAAACATAAACTAATATAGAAAAATGAGATAATGTTTTCATATTTTACCTTTGTTGTAAATGAGGAAAAAACAAGATCGTGGGAAGTAGTGGTTCAAGCATGAGAAAAACAAAAGTAAATGAATGTGATGAGGAGACAATGAAACAAAAGAAAGAAAAAGTTGAGTAGAGTTCTTCCACTACTACACAAAAGACTTTTTACGTCGGTTAAAATGGGATTTCTACGTCGGTTAAAGCGGCGACATAGATACGGGGGTCATAGAAAGTAAGGCTTTCTACGTCGGTTCCTAATAACCGACGTAGAAAGTAAGACTTTCTATGAGCTATTATAATCGGTCAAAACTGGTTCCGATCGGCCATAGAGTTATTATGATCGATCATAACTGGTTCTGATCGGTCATAGAAAGACTTTCTACGTCGGTTAGTCAGGGAACCGACGTAGAAAGTCTTACTTTCTATGAGCTATTCTGATCGGTCATAACCTGGTTCCGATCGGTCATAGAGCTATTCTGATCGATCATAACTAATTTCGACTGTCATAATACTTTCTATGTCGGTTAACACTAATAACCGACATAGAAAGTCTTACTTTCTATGTCGGTTAAACTTATAACCGACATAGAAAGTCTTACTTTCTAACTTTCTATAACCCCAAGTATCTATATCGGTTAACGATGAATCGTGATTGTATGTGTTATCAATGTCGGTTATGCCTATAACCGACATAAAATGTTACACTTTTTACGTCGGTTATGTCATTAACCGACGTAGAAAGTATTTTCTACGTCGGGTAATGACATAACCGACATAGAAAGTGTTATTTTTTTTAAATACCTGCATTTTCTTTACAGATGCTACCTTTCTTCGAGTAAACCTACCTATTCATCACAGTTCCAGACAAATATTCACAGATCCAAGCATGACAGATATGCACAGTTCATATATAAATTTGCTACGGATATATATCCAAGTACAGACAGATCCGAGCTACGCATGTATATGTACATATGAAACATATTGAAATCAATATATGTACCTCGGTTCCAGACAGTTCATTTACTTAAACGAATGTAAATTTGCTAACTTAAATCAATTCAATCTAAATTGTTACAAGTCAAATTTGCTATGAAGATTGAATACTTAAAAGGAAAGAAGCTCACTGCTTCTCTAATATCGTCTAACACTTCAATCTTCATTGGAGATGAGTCTCGTAAATTCCTACATATTGAAACATTTCGATTTAGAAATCATTTACATAATTGGCATATTTGACTTAATTATAGTATATTTACCTCCCTCCATGAGCCCATAATATTTTTGGCTACGATGGTGTGCATGTGCTTCATCACATAATACCCGCACTCATGGCTTCCCGGTTGGCGTGGACACTACAAGTTAAATACATGTCGGATTAACTTTAAATGACAAATTGAACAACAAGTAAGAGGTGTTTGGTCACCTTTGGTGCAATATACGTCAACTTCTTTCTAGCATGAGATGGAAGGCCTTGCAACCTTAGGTGAGCTTCCAAAGCTCTACAAAAGGACAAATAATTTTGGTGTAAGTAGTGCACATATGATACAACAATTAAAAAAACCAAACTTACGCGTCTATGTGCTTTCTAATATCCAAATCATTTGGTTTCTTGTATAATGAACACAAGAGAATCACAAGAAATTGCCGAGGAACAATGATTATGAGCTGCCAATGACCCCCGCACGTTGAAATAATATTAGTAAAATTTCAGTTTTACATAAATGTGCATTAATTTATAAGATGTATACTTACTCGATGCAAGTAAGGTGCTAAGTAGACTTCTTTGCCCCCAGCTTGAAATGCCTCTATTAAGTACGTTTGCACCTCTTCAGCTTTATTCCCAACTGGCTGAATGGCAACAGTGGTCAACAAATCCATAGAGAAAGCGGATCTTCCTCTCAACACACAAACAATGTAAATACCTTCAACATTGAAAATAAATAAAGTTATAAAATAATGTACCAGATGAGAATATAAAAAATATGTAAATATACTTACATTTCCCAAAGCCGCAACACCGATACACATAGCATATCGAGTACCGAGTGAGAATATCAAAAATATCCCTTTGGAGTAAGAAAAAAGGGATTGTCTTGGTCCCGCATACGACTTCGGGTGGCATATCTAACTGTATGGAAGTGGTCCCGATAGTCGTTGTCGGTGCACCGACTCGCGTAAAGCGGATGGTGGTGGTGGTGATTCATGCACAACTTCCTTTGCTTTTTCAACCTCTTTCTATACAAGTACCAAAAATCAATAACATTAATATACATCAACCTATCAAAAAATAATAAGTACTATCGTTCAATGCATAAATCAACCTGTGCATGTGTTGGGATGGGTCTTGTTAATGAAACTGGCCATAAGATAAAATTTCCAGGTGCATGTCCCATCTGTTTGAACCTCTTCGGTGGGAATAGGGATTGGGCAGCGAAGCATCCCGGACATCTACAACCACCACTCTTATCATATCATCTCCAATACTCGGTGGTGGATGGTTGACCCCAATGCATACATTTTCCCTAAGGTAAACAAAGGATAAAATATTTTAGACTATATAATGCTTAACACTGTACCAAATACATGTCAAAGATATAATACGTACCGTATGCCACCAAATGCTCGGGAGGACCCGCAACATACAACTCACAGTCAGCGGTGTCGGTAGGAGCAACCTCCGCCCTCTATCGGGAGCATCACAACTCTCCTTTGTGCCGACATGAATCGGGGATGCCTCTCGTGCGGGGACAGAAGGTTGAGAGGACAAAGATGTCAACTCTGCTCGCATTGAGCTCAATAACTCCGCCTTCAAGTCGAGTACACCTCATCTCGAATCTCCTTCCTAATTTGTTGTTTGAGGGACTCAAACTCTTGCTCATTCGGATGCCTCAAAGAAGGAGTTGCCACGGATGGGGCACCAAAGTACCGTCTCGATGCCCACCCTCGTCCGGCACCACGAACACGTCCAGGATGCTCGGGGTACCAATGGCCACTGCCAATATATCCTGACGGCCATGTGCGTGGAATGATCCCCGAGTGCTCGCTCAACCAACTCATCCTACAACACAAAGGAATGATTTTTTAGCAAATACATATGCCTATTGTAGTATAACATATATAATTAGTTTAGGATATGCTACTTACAATACGTTGAGCAACAACATTAGTTTGCTCGGATAAGTAATTCCCCGATTAGTTCCGGCGAGCTCTCTTCCATTTATCATGGCGTGAAGGGCGGGTGACGAGAACTCACAACCGAGTCATCTCGAAGGTAGACTTGAAGAAGTCTCCTTCATCATCTTCTCCTCCAATTTCTCATAACCCCCACGAGACAATCCGTGGGGGTGGATATTCTTTCTCCGAATATCCTGTGCCTTCTGTCGCTTGGCCTGTTGCATTCCATGTTAAATACCAAATTTAAAACCTCTATTTAAAAAAAATGACTGCAAACAAATGACAAATGTGCTAACCCGAAAGCTAGCGTCTAAACGCCGAGTCCGAAATGCTCGCCATGTCTCCTCATCCAAAAACTGATACTGGTCACATGGGTTCTTGTTGCTCAATGCCCCATATATGTATCAACTAGTCAGATCACTCTTAAAACCTCTCCAGCGTTCCCCAACATATGAGATCCACTTTGTCCTCAACAAAGTGGTGTTACGGACATCATATGTGTCGCCGCCTCCCCGAAAACGGGGGCGCGGTCGGAGCGACGCGATGGTTTTTCGACTCTTCTCTGATTTTCGTGTTTTTTATTGGTGGTTACAACGCCTTTAGGTTGTCCGATAACCGGGCTAACCTAGGGGCGAGGTTTTCGAAAGTATCCCTGGATTGTCTGATAACCAGGCTAATCCAGGGACTTATTTAATTTGGGTTCTATGGAGTCGCCACCGATATTTTTACCATAAACATCAGAAAATGGTTTTTTTTTTTTTAAAAAAAGGCGTTGGTTTTCGAAAACCAACTTGGTCATTAGAACCAGAGTTGGGTAAGGGAGTTAGTTACGTGTAAAGGAAGTATTAGTTCCTTTACGACGCCCCTTTCGGGTTCCCTATGATAGGCCGACTAATTTGAATAAATAATTAAACTGGAAAATAGCGTTTTTACCCTTTTTATTATGTGGTATTTAGAGATTGTGACTACATGGCCCTAATATCTATTGCATACATTTAAATGAAAGCGATAAAATTAGAAGGAGAGAGAATGTGCACCTCCAAAGCAAGCTTTTTATATATTTCTTTTTAAAGAGAGGGTGCGTTTTGGCAACCCTTCACTCTACAACTCTCAGAAACTCCGGAAATGCCTCGGAGGGATTCTAAAGAAGATTTAGAACGCTTAGTTTATGCCTAAAGACGCTCAGAAACTCCGGAAATGCCTCGGAGGGATTCTTAGAGAGAGAAATTCTAGAGAGAAGGGAGAGCTATGCTGATTCTGTGTGGAAATGAGGGGGGGAGGACCCCTATTTATAGTTTTTCGCGCCTGACAGGTCGAGACCGCCGTTCTCGTCTGACAAGGTCGAGACCGCCGTCTGGAAAATCCTGACCGCCGTCTCGACCATGCAGGGGGTCGAGACCGCCGTCTGGAAAACCCAGACCGCCGTCTCGACTTCTGCAGAAGTCGAGACCGCCGTCTAGAAAATCCAGACCGCCGTCTCGACTTTGCAGGCGTCGAGACCGCCGTCTGGAAAATCGAGACGGCGGTCTCGTCCTGGCGATGAGACGAGACGGCGGTCTGGTCCTTCCAGACGGCGGTCTCGTCCCTTCAGGGCGAGAAACTTTATTTTCGGGCCAAAAAACCTTCCTATCTTGGTACGGGAGCCTAATAGTCTCTCCTAATGACTTGTTAAGCTTCGGCCGTCTTCAAATAGGACGCTTTCTGACTTTATTTGGAGGTCGGGCAAGATTTGGGGTCTACAGCTGCCCCCCCTTTACCCGTCCAATCAACTGCTTGGCCTTTTGTGCCGAGGTGATCGACTGGAGGGTAAAGGAGTTGACCCTATTGCCCGGTTGCCCTTCAAATATTCCGTCTTTGCGGCGGATGATCCTCTGGGGAGATGTTGTGTTGTGCGCTTCTGGGATACTCCTTTGACGCGGTAGCTGACCCCTTCGGCTGATGAGTACGAACCCCCATCTGGTTTTGACGAGTATGAACCCACGCCCGGTAAGCCCCCTTCTGTAAGGCCTGATGAGTACACACCCCCATCTGGTGTTTGACGAGTATGAACCCCCGTCTGGTAAGCTCCCTTTTGCAAGGCCCGATGAGTACGCACCCCCATCTGGTGGTAAACCTCCGAATGCTCCATCTTGCGGTAGCTGATCCTTTGGTTGACGAGTACGAACCCTCGTCTGGTTTGGTGCCTCTGGATGCCCCTTCTTGTGGTAGCTGATCCTTTGGCGATGGTGGCGGCTTACTGATTCTGACCATGCGCCGGCTCCCTGAGGAGTGATCTCTGTGTTGGTAGATTGTTTTTGTACTTCTTGAATGTTCATCTGGGCCGCGCCGGGGACTTTGTGGTTGTCCATCCAGCTTTGTTGGTTGCTGGGGATTTCTTGACTTTTGTGGTGTTTATCCGACTCTTGCTGGTTGGTCGGGTTCTTTCTTTGTTTTGTTCGACTTTCGCCTAACAGTCGAAATTTTGTTTGGAAAGGTAGTTGTTTTAATCCTGCCTTTTTCTCGCCGTTTTATCTTTTTTCCTCGTGATTTTGGATTCTGGCTTTTATTGAGCGTGTGCCTTTTTCTCTTCTTTTTTTTTTTTTGAAGCCTTTTTTGTTGCGCTGGCTTTTGCAAAAGAAGGCGAAGGACGCGGGAGTCATACCGGGATACCCTTTTTTTGGTTGTTTTTCATGAATGCGAGCATGAGGCTGAATGCTTTTTATTTGCCTATAGTATTTTTTGCTTGTTTTACTTTTGACAAAGTCACTTTTGTGCGACTACTCGTGTATGGATGTTGTTGGTGCAAGTTTATTTTAGTTGAGGACATTTAGAAAGTGACCAGTACTTTCCTTCTTTTCTTGTTCTCTCGTGATTATTCTTTTTGCACTTTTTGTTTTAACCCTATCTTTTGCCTAGACCACCCTTGCGGGTTTTCGATCTAGCGGGTTTTTTTGTGTGAGGCATTTTGATGGGTTTCTTCCTTTTTACAAAAGCCTTATCTTTTGCCTAGACCGCCCTTTGCGGGTTTTCGATCTAGCAGGCTACCCTGTACTTTTTACTTGGGGTGGTGCTGATTGGTGATGTTCGTCTTTTGTTTTTTATGCTTTCTCTAATTGCTTGTTTTATGCATGTTCATGTTTCGTTAATATAGAGACATTTGCACAGGTAGGTAAAGAGAAAAAGACAATTTTATTGATATAACCATATGGTTTATTTTTACATGGGGGTTTACAATAGAATTTGTAAGCATGGCTGGCCAAGGTTGGCTGAACTGTATGAGGGTACCACAATCATGTACGTGATCTTTGTTTCCCCGTTTTTCCTGGTCCCTTCAGTTGAGATGCCCGGGTCCGGAGTGAAGATTATGCGAAGCCTGCTTGCTTATTGTGGAGGTATTACCTTAGTCGCCTTTGCGGTTTTCGGCTAAGGTAATCATTGCTCTGTATAATTTTTTTTTTTTTGTAACCTCTACTTTTTGCCTAGGACGTGTCCTAGCGAGGTATGTAAGCTCTATCTTTTGCCCAGGACGCTCTTTTGCGAGTTTTCATCCTGACGGGTCATGAGCAATGTCTTTCAGGCGTAGTATTTTTTCACCGCATCTGAGTTGACAAGATATCGGAGCTCTTCTCCATCCATGTTGGTGAGGATGAGGGCTCCTCCGGAGAAGGCTCGCTTGACCACAAAGGGTCCTTGGTAGTTAGCTGCCCATTTCCCGATTTTGTCTTTTTGGGCTGGAAGCAGTTTCTTTACTACTAAATCTCCTTCTTGGAAAGTGCGGGGATTAACCTTCTTGTCGTAGGCCTTCTTGATTTTCCGCTGATAAGCCTGCCCCCGACATATGGCGTCCAGTCGTTTTTCTTCGATCAGGTTCAATTGATCATACCGGTTCTGGACCCATTCAGCTTCTGTCAATTTGGCTTCCATGACAACTCGCAGAGAGGGTATTTTGACCTCTACTGGTAGCACGACCTCCATTCCGTATACGAGGGAAAACGGGGTAGCCCCTGTGGAGGTCCGTATCGACGTTCGGTAACCATGCAAGGCAAAAGGAAGCATCTCATGCCAGTCTTTGTAGGTGACTACCATTTTCTGGATGATTTTCTTGATATTTTTATTGGCTGCCTCTACTGCACCGTTCATCTTTGGTCGGTACGGAGAAGAATTGTGATGCTGGATCTTGAAGTCTTGGCATAATTCTTCCAGCATCTTATTGTTGAGGTTAGTCCCATTATCGGTAATGAGCTTATGAGGGACGCCATACCGACATATAATGTTTTTCTTGATAAAGGTAGTCACCACTTTCTGAGTTACATGCGCATATGACGCTGCCTCAACCCACTTGGTGAAATAGTCAATTGCTACCAATATGAAGCGATGGTCGTTAGATGCTTTGGGTTCGATGGGTCCGATGACATCCATGCCCCACATGGAAAATGGCCATGGTGTAGCCATGTTGCTGAGAGGTGCGGGCGGCACATGAATGTTATCGGCGTATACTTGGCACTTATGGCATTTCTTGGCATATTGGTGACAATCAACTTCCATCGTGGACCAATAGTACCCTGCCCTGAGGATTTTCTTTGCCATGACATGCCCGGGTGCGTGGGTTCCAAAAGTCCCCTTGTGGATTTCTTTTATCAATGTTTGGACTTCTTCTGGGTCCACACACCTTAGGAGGGTGGAATCGGGGCTCTTTTTGTAGAGGGTTCCTTCAATCAACGTGAACCCTACGGCCCTTTTGCGAATGGTCCGCTTGTCGTTGTCACTGATTCCTTCGGGGTATTTGCCCTCCATGAGGTACCGCTTGATGTCATGGTACCAGGGGTTTTGATCGCGCTCGCCATTTACTGCCATGCAGAAAGCTTGTTTATCATGCAGTTTAACTTGAATGATTGGCATCTCATGTTCTTGGTCCAGGGCAAACATGGATGATAGAGTAGCGAGGGCGTCAGCAATTTGATTGTCTTGCCGAGGGATGTACTGAAAAGTGACGCTTTCCATTCTCGAGACTAGCTCGCGGATATACTCTAGATATGGGATCAATTTTGAGTTTTGGGTTTCCCACTCACCTTTAAGTTGATAGATGACAAGGGATGAGTCACCAAATATTTTGAGCTTAGTGACCCCATGATCTAGAGCTGCTCGGATTCCTAGCGCACATGCTTCGTATTCGGCCATATTGTTGGTGCAGTCGAAATTAAGCCTGGCCGTTACATGAATGTGTTTCTTTTCGGGGGATATCAAAATAGCTCCTACCCCGTGTCCAAGCATGTTGGAAGCCCCATCGAAGAACATGGTCCACATCTCTTCTTTGGTCTCTTTGTGTTCGATGTGCATGATATGCTCATCGGGAAAGTCGTCTTGTAAGGACTGGTATTCGTCTGTGGATCCATGGGCTAGATAATCCGCTAGGGGACTTCCCTTAATAGCTTTCTGGGTGACATGGATGATGTCAAATTCTGAGAGGAGAACTTGCCACCTAGCTATTCTTCCAGTCAGAATGGGCTTTTCAAATAGGTACTTGATTGGATCCATTTTGGAGACCAACCATGTTGTGTGTCGGGCCATATACTGTCTGAGACGTTGAGTGACCCACACCAATGCGTAGCAAGTCTTTTCGAATGGTGTATAACGGGTTTCGTAGTCCGAAAATTTCTTACTGAGATAATAAATGGCCTGTTCCCTTCTTCCGGTTTCATCATGCTGGCCGAGTACACATCCCATTGACTCTTCGAGAACCGACAAATATAGGATCAAAGGTCTTCCTTCAACGGGTGGCACCAATACTGGTGGATTGGTTAGACAGGTTTTGATTTTATCAAACGCCTGTTGGCATTCTTCGTTCCACACCGTTGGCTGATTCTTGCGCAACAGTTTAAAGATGGGGATACATTTGTCTGTTAACTGCGCGATGAAGCGGGCAATGTAGTTGATTCGGCCTAGAAAGCCTCTGACCTCTTTTTCCATTTTTGGTGGGGGCATTTCCAAAATTGCCTTGGTTTTGTCGGGGTCCACCTCGATTCCTCTTTTGCTGACAATGAACCCTAGGAGTTTTCCTGATCGTACTCCAAAAGTACATTTTGCCGGGTTTAGCTTAAGTTGGTACTTCCGAAGCCGATCGAAAAGCTTTCGGAGATATTGAATGTGGTCCATTTCATTTCTAGACTTGGCAATCATGTCGTCCACATACACTTCTATTTCCTTGTGGATCATGTCATGAAATAATGTGACCATAGCCCTTTGATAAGTTGCCCCGGCATTTTTCAGTCCAAATGGCATCACTCGGTAGCAAAAGGTACCCCATGGTGTAATGAAGGAGGTTTTTTCTCTATCTTCAACGGCCAACTTGATCTGGTTGTACCCTGCATACCCGTCCATGAACGAATACAACGTGTTAGTAGCGGTATGATCTACCAGCGTGTCTATATGTGGTAGGGGAAAGTCGTCCTTTGGACTTGCTCGATTGAGGTCCCTATAATCCACGCAAACTCTGACCTTCCCGGTCTTTTTGATGACGGGTACGATGTTGGCCAACCATTCTGGGTATTTGGAAACTACCAGGAAATTGGCATCCAACTGCCTTTGCACCTCCTCCTTTATCATTAAGGACCAGTCGGGCTTGATTCTTCTAAGCTTTTGTTTCACAGGCCGAAATCCCTCTTTTAGTGGCAGTTTATGTTCCACTATGCTCGTGTCGAGACCTGGCATGTCATGGTACGACCAAGCAAATACATCCACATATTCCCTCAGAAGCTGTATCAATCCCTTTTTCATGCCACTTTCCATTTGGGTGCCGATGTTTACCTCTTTCTCCTCATCCTCTTTCCCCAAATTTACAGTTTCTATTTCTTCCTGATGCGGTTGTATAATGCGCGTTTCTTTTTCCAGCATTCTTTGCATATCCGGAGAAATGGTCTCCTGCTCACTGTCGGACTCAGTCCATTCGCCTTCCATTTCCAGGGTCCACGGAGATTCATCAATCATAGACATGATGCGTTTTTAGGTTCTGTTTTTAGTCATAGATTTTATTATTCATTTTATTTTTGAAAGAATAATAAATAGAAGAGGGAAAAGAAAGAATATGACAAAAATGCCTCATATATTAATGAAGATGAAGATGTATGTACAAGCCCTTTTAATCAAAATTCCTGCGGCCACGGGCGGGGACCGCTGGAGATATAGAGAAAAGCTTAAAAAAGAAAAGACCCTAAGGCTGATCCTCCCAGTCCTCCCTCTCTGCTACTCTGGCTTTGACAGAGGTTTGTCATCCGTGCTGGAAGCAGAAGCATCAAAGGTTATCCAACCAGCATCAATTAATTCTTGGACCTTATACTTCAAGGTCAAGCAGTTGTCGGTTGAATGCCCTGGTGCATCCGAGTGGTAGCTACATTTTTCATTGGGCTTGTACCACTCAGGATAAGGAGGCTCCAGCTGCTTCTTGGGAGGAACACGGGCCAGGAGGCTGGCTTCCAACAGTTGGGGCAGCAGCTTTGCATAGGAGGTGGGGATAGGCGTGAACTTCCTTTCCATTTTTCGTGGCTGCTGCTCTGTCTGAGGGGTGGAAGAAGGAGTTGCGAAATTGATGGCGTGTACCGCTTCTTCCTTCTTCTTGAAGGGCTTCTTGAATGATGTGCTGGAAGAAGAAGGTCGCGCTATTTTGACACTCTTCAGTCCTTGCTCCACTCTTTCTCCCACAGTGACTATGTCCGAGAAGAGGTTGGAGGTACTGGCTATCGCCTTATCATAGTACGCTCCGGTCAGTGAGTCTATGAACATAGCCACTGTCTCCTTATCCGTCAAGGGAGGCTCTATTTGGGTAGCCAATTCCCTCCACCTCTGGGCGTACGCTTTAAATGGCTCGTCGTTCCTTTTGCTCAGAGCTCTAAGATCTGACCTGTCAGGTGTCAGATCGATGTTGTATCGGTAACGATGGAGAAAAGCGTCAGCCAACTGTTTCCAGTTCTGGACCTGCCCTCTCTCTAACTGCATGTACCCGTTAAGCGCTGTGTCCGCCAAGCTCTCCTGGAAGCAGTGGATCAGGAGTTTCTCATTGTCATCATGGGCGGCCATCTTACGGCAATACATCGTAAGATGGTTCTTTGGGCAGGTCATCCCGGCGTACTTAGGGAAGTCCGGGATTTTGAATTTGGGAGGGAAGCGGATGTCCTTTACGAGGCACATGTCAGCCACCTCCTTGACGTCGAAGTTATGCCCTTCGACCGCCTTCAGCCTCTCCTCTAGGGCGGAGAGTTGTTGTTTAGATACTTCTGGGGTAAGGACGCGTGCAGTCTTGGCGTCCTTATCGCCAAAAAAGTATTCCTCCTCCTCCTCCTCATGAGGAGGGATATGTTCAGCTTGGTCTTCGCCCTTGTTCTGCCCCTGGCATACGACCTCCATTAGTTGGGCCATCTGTTCGCGGAGGATGTTAACCTCTGCAGTAAGCTTGCGGTTTTGCTCCTCCAGATTTTCCATTGCCTTAGCCTTTTGTGCACGAGTACGAGTGGGGAGAGGACCCGCCACTTTCTAGAATGTCCGAAAAAGTTTATTAATGCATGTTGAGTGCTTGAACTAGCATGGAGTATGCTTATGCATGAGAGATTTTTAAATGATGCTAAATGTACTCCCATTTTTATTTTCTCTCTTGGTTTTTCTTTACTCATGATATGATGTAGTATGAATGTATTGACTTTGTCAGGAAATGATTTATTTTTGTATTATTGGTGTTTTGATTTTCATTTTATTTGTTTATTTTATAGCCTTTTATCTCTTCTGTCGGAACTGCGTGGCTACTTAGCTTACAAAGAACCTGAAACCAGGCTAGCTAAAAGGCAGACTGTCCGAGATAAAGTATGGTTTTATGCGAAAGAATATTTAACGTCCCTTATCTCTTCTGTCGGAACTGCGTGGCTACTTAGCTTACAAAGAACCTGAAACCAGGCTAGCTAAAAGGCAGACTGTCCGAGATAAGGGTGTTTATTTGTGAAAAATTTTTGTGATTTTTGTTCTGTTGTTTGTTTATGCTATGCAACATACAAATGCAACAATCATATGCACACACAATTCAATCATCCCCGAACAGGCGAGACTTCATTTTTATCACGAGGTAGGGTTTTCCTGCAGAAAGGTGCATTGGTTAGGGTAGGTTCTAACTGTTCTCACCAGGCTAAGGCCCCCAAGGTGCCCCCATTATAGGGTCCCCACTCTCCAGCCGTCCAACCATGCTCAGCACTAAGGCCAGAGTCGGTCTTGTTGCCAAAAGAGGAAGGTTATCACCTTGAGTGATGGTTTCCGATCACACTGGTGGGCACAAGGCCCTAACTGCAGCGAACCGTACCTGCCACCCACTCCCTATGGTTTTCTCACTTGCCCCCGGGTATACAGGGAATTGTAGTGTGCAAGGGTTTTGTGTGCAATTTATATTTCAATCAATTGCGTAAGTATAAACAAGCAACAGTTATTTGAAAGCCAAACAATAAAGCATGTTATAATACAAGGTAGGGTAAAAGCGCTATTTTCTTGGTTTAATTATTTTTAAGCCAGCCCATCACTAAATGGGATCAACTCTCTAGGCTTCCCCAGTGGAGTCGCCATCTGTCGCCGCCTCCCCGAAAACGGGGGCGCGGTCAGAGCGACGCGATGGTTTTTCGACTCTTCTTTGATTTTCGCATTTTTTATTGGTGGTTACAACGCCTTTAGGTTGTCCGATAACCGGGCTAACCTAGGGGCGAGGTTTTCGAAAGTATCCCTAGATTGTCTGATAACCAGGCTAATCCAGGGACTTATTTAATTTGGGTTCTATGGAGTCGCCACCGATATTTTTACCATAAACATCGGAAAAGGGTTTTTTTTTTTAAAAAAGGCGTTGGTTTTCGAAAACCAACTTGGTCATTAGAACCAGAGTTGAGTAAGGGAGTTAGTTACGTGTAAAGGAAGTATTAGTTCCTTTACGACGCCTCTTTCGGGTTCCCTATGATAGGCCGACTAATTTGAATAAATAATTAAACTGGAAAATAGTGCTTTTACCCTTTTTATTATGTGGTATTTAGAGATTGTGACTACATGGCCCTAATATCTATTGCATACATTTAAATGAAAGCGATAAAATTAGAAGGAGAGAGAATGTGCACCTCCAAAGCAAGCTTTTTATATATTTCTTTTTAAAGAGAGGGTGCGTTTTGGCAACCCTTCACTCTACAACTCTCAGAAACTCCGGAAATGCCTCGGAGGGATTCTTAGAGAGAGAAATTCTAGAGAGAAGGGAGAGCTGTGCTGATTCTGTGTGGAAATGAGGTGGGGTGGACCCCTATTTATAGTTTTTCGCGCCTGACAGGTCGAGACCGCCGTCTGGAAAATCCAGACCGCCGTCTCGACCATGCAGGGGGTCGAGACCGCCGTCTGGAAAACCCAGACCGCCGTCTCGACTTCTGCAGAAGTCGAGACCGCCGTCTGGAAAATCCAGACCGCCGTCTCGACTTTGCAGGCGTCGAGACCGCCGTCTGGAAAATCGAGACGGCGGTCTCGTCCTGGCGATGAGACGAGATGGCGGTCTGGTCCTTCCAGACGGCGGTCTCGTCCCTTCAGGGCGAGAAACTTTATTTTCGGGCCAAAAAACCTTCCTATCTTGGTACGGGAGCCTAATAGTCTCTCCTAATGACTTGTTAAGCTTCGGCCGTCTTCAAATAGGACGCTTTCTGACTTTATTTGGAGGCCGGGCAAGATTTGGGGTCTACAATATGTGACCTACACAATAAAAATAACATGAAGTTCCCAAAAAGTTAAATATATATACATGTTAAATGCTCAATAAGAGTAGGTACCAGGATACTCTGCCAAATCTGGTTCTTCAGTGTCTCTGGAACATGGTCCCAATCCTCAATAAGAATACTAACCTTGCTTCTCCCAAGCAAGGCCACATAGCTAGTGAATCTAGCACTGTGCTCTCCTATGGCTCTACCTGTTTGCATGTCAAATTGGATAGGCAATTTCTGATCGGAGCTACGACTGATATTCAACTCCCTCAACCGTGTAGCACGCCTACCCTTTTTCCTGGTAGACGGTCGACTCGATCACCACCTTGTGTAGGAGGGGGGACTGTGTAGGAGGAGGGTACCGGATGAATCTGCCATATCCGTGTTCAAAGAAAAAAACAATAGTTATTAGTTTAGACAAAAAAGTGCATACATTAAAAAATAATACATTAAAAAAAGTGCATACATTATCAAGTTGGAACATTCTCCCAAAATCCTTCCATATGGTCATAACGTATGGCATGCACATCATCTATTTCTACATTAACACTCAAGTTTGGCATATTTGAAGAGAAACATGGTGTCTCTGGTATATCAAGTACTAATCCATCATTCTCATCAGAAGTATACATGGGTTTTCCTTGTAGAACCACTGACCATCCTTTGTTAGCGGGATCAGTGACATAAAACACTTGTTTTGCCTGAGATGCCATGATAAATGGTTCTTCGGTATAACGAGTATTTTCAAGGTTAACCAAGGTAAATCCAAGATCATCGGTGAAGATGACAGTATTAAAATCAACCCACTTACATTTAAAAATAGGTACTCTGAATATCGTGTAATCTATTACCCAAATCTCTTCAATTACACCAAAGTAGCCCATTGACGCCCTTATCGGATATTTATCCTTTGAACTCGAGAAATGCATTGATTCAGCCACCACCATGACTCCACTATTTTGCATTGTGCTTATTTCATCTTCTCCCTTTGTATAAAATGAATAGTTATTTATATCATACCCACCCCAACATATCACATCAAAGTTTGACTCACATGCTAGCCACTTTAGTGTATCAGAAGCTGTATTGTCACCTTCAACTTGTTGTTTAAACCACTTCAAAAAGCTCTTGTTGTGTTCAGTGATCACCCACTTTTTAGGCATACGTGGATTATTTCGCTTCACAATGTCTTTATGAGCACTTAAGTAGGGGATGACTTAAGTAGGGGATGACTTCTTCACTGTTATTCAATATGTACAAATGCGCTTGAAGTACTTCATCTCGACACATTGTCACAACTTTTGCACCTCGAGTTCCTCTACCAAGACCTATTCCATGGTAACGAGTCTTAGGTAACCCTATAGCTTCAACTTCTGATAAGTATTTTGTGCAAAACTCAATAGCTTCCTCTGCAATATATCTTTGAACAATTGATGCTTCAGGACGATATTGGTTCTTCACATACCCTTTTAATATCTTCATGTATCGCTCAATAGGGTACATCCGTCGTAAGAAAACTAGACCACAGATTCTAACTTCCCTGGCTAGATGAACAATCAAGTGAACCATAATATCAAAAAATGATGGAGGAAAGTACATATCAAATTGACACAATATGAGTGCAGCCTCATTCTTTAACTGATCCAAAACATCCGGGTCCATAACTTTACTACATATGGCATTAAAAAAAAAGCATAATCGAGTTAAGGAATATCTAACATTCTCTGGTAAGATACCTCGAATAGCCACAGGTAGAAGTTGTTGCATCAATACATGATAATCATGAGATTTTAACCTAAGCAATTTTAGATCTTTCATAGATACAAGTCTCTTCACATTGGAAGAGTAACCAAATGGAACCTTCACACCTCGTAAAAACTCACAAAAACTTCTTTTCTCTTTTTTAGACAGTGTGTGACATGCTGGAGGCAAGTATGTTCGGTTACCATGAGGTTGAGGAGCTAATTGTTCTCTTATACCCATTTCAACCATGTCCAAACGAGCATTGACACCATCTTTTGTTTTTCCTTGAATGTTAAGGAGCGTTCCGATGATACTGTCACACACATTTTTCTCTACATGCATGACATCTATACAATGTCTCACATCAAGAACCCTCTAATATGGAAGAACAAAAAGGATTGACATTTTCTTCCATATACTTGTGGCTTTCTTTTGCGTCTTTCCAAACTCACACGAAATCACACTTACTCGTTGATATACTTGTTCCCCACTTAAAGGTGTTGGGGCTGCATCATTTTCTTGACACCCGTTAAATGATTTTTTTAATTTACGATATGAATGGTTTGAAGGAAGAAATCTTCGGTGTCCAAGGTACACTGTTTTCCTTCCATGTTGTAGTTGATAGTGACATGTGTCTTCTTCACATATCGGGCAAGCTTTATGTCCCTTTGTGCTGTAGCCACTCAAATTACCATATGCTGGAAAGTCATTAATTGTACAAAATAACATTGCACGCAACTTGAATAAGTCACCTGTGTACCCATCAAACACATTAACA
The DNA here is from genome assembly GCA_963425845.1 of Sphenostylis stenocarpa. Lineage (NCBI taxonomy): Eukaryota > Viridiplantae > Streptophyta > Magnoliopsida > Fabales > Fabaceae > Sphenostylis > Sphenostylis stenocarpa. Next base: position 3,311,955 of record OY731401.1, on the reverse strand, counting down.
CCTTCCTCCCACAACCTCTTCAACTCTTCAACCAATGGGCTTAAAAAAACATCAATGTCATTTCCAGGTTGTCCGGGACCCGAGATCATCAAAGATAGCATCAAGTACTTACGTTTCATACACAACCACGGAGGTAAGTTGTAAATAACTAACACCACAGGCCATGAACTATGTTTACTCGCTTAAATTTCCATATGGATTCATTCCATCTGTAGCAAGTCCAAACCTAATGTTTCTTGGATCATTACCAAAATTCTGGAAGATGGAATCAATTTTTTTCCATTGCAATCCATCTGCAGGATGCCTCAACCGACCATCTTTAATACGACTATCCGCATGCCATCTAGTGAGCTTTGCATCATTTCCATTAGTGAATAATCGTTTCAACCTTGGAACAATGGGAAGATACCATAACACTTTTGCAGGGGTACCCTTCATTACATCATTGTCAGAATCACCATCCTTCTTCTTGTATCGTGATTCCCGCATTGTGGACATTCGTGACAGTTCTCAAATTCTTTCCTGTACAACACACAATCATTCGGACATGCATGAATTTTGTGGTACTCCATACCCATTGGACACAATATCTTCTTAGCATCATAATTGCGGGTTGGCAATGTGTTACCTTCTGGGAGCATGTCACTCAACAACTCAAGCAATTCCGTGAAACTTTTATCAGTCCACCCATTCTTTGCCTTCACATTGAACAATTTTAGTACCGCCGACAATCGTGTGAACTTAGTACAATTTGTATACAAAGGCTCTTTTGCATCATTGGACAACTTCTCATACACATGTGTATGTTGGAAGGCATCTTGTCCAAGCTCACGAATCATTTCCTCCAGCTTGATCATCCATCTCTAGATCAACTTCTTCTTTGTCTTCTACACTTGGCATGTTTAATAATTCACCATGCCATGTCCACTTTATGTAACTCTTTAGGAAACCATCACAAAGAACATGTTCCCGAATAACTTCAGTCGGTAATCTTCGCTCATTCAAGCAGTTAACACAAGGGCAATAGAATCTTCCATCATTATCCGGAACATTCATCTTAGCAAATTCAAGGAATTGTTCTACTCCACTCTCATATTCATTTGTTGTTCGTCTATAATTGATCCAACTCTGATCCATTGTTACAAATATAATTTTCAAAATCAAATTAGCTACAGAAACACGAAATAACTACATTATAATGCCTACACGAAATCCAACTCCACTCTCAAAATAACTACATTATAATACAAATCTAATTTTCAAAATCAAAATCACGAAAGAATGCCTACAGAAACACATTCAAATGACTAAACTACTTACAATACATCTCTAAATTAGCTAAAGGCACCCGTGATGTTTCCCTCTCTTGACAGCATTATTACTTACCAGATTCAATACTGTAAACCTACAATGGCTAAAGCAAGCACGAAAACTTACCTCTTGAAGACCTACAGAGGTGGCAGGTGGCGTGACGTGCAGAGCCGAGTGGGGAGAAACGTATCACAGGCGACGGGCACCAACGACAGTAGCAGCAGGCGGCATGACGTACAGCGTTGGCAGGTGGCGTGACGAGCAAATGTGGGTGCGGAGAAACGTACACAGGCGAACGGGGAGCTCTGCTATGGGTGAACTGATGAAATGAAATGGAGCGTAGGGAGAAACGTACACAGGCGAACGGGGAGCTCTGCTATGGGTGAAGTGATGACATGAAATGGAGCGTTGGAGCAGGGTAAAACAGAAGATACTATGTCGGTTGCCCTAACACCCGTCATCAAAGACACTTTCTATGTCGGGTAAATTTTAACCGACATAGAAAGTGAACTTTCTATGTCGGTTAAATGTTACCCGACATAGAAAGTTAACTTTCTATGTCGGGTAATATTTAACCGACATAGAAAGTGAACTTTCCACTTACTATGTCGGTTAAAATTTACCCGACATAGAAAGTTTATGATTTTATTACAAAATTGTCACCGCGCTACATACTATGACGGGTGGACTACGACCATGATAAAAACTCGTTATAGAATGTTATTTTTCCACTAGTGTTCGTATAAGGAAAAAAAATGAAAAATGAGAAAAATAAAGATGATAAAGCGAAACTGAATATGTTAAATCTGAATAACTTTTATGATGGTTCAAATTGACCGACATAAAAAGTGTCTCATTTAAAATTGACAAATTCACTTTCTATATCAGTTTAAAGTTGAACCGTCATAATAAATACTTAATATGATGATTTAAAATTGAACCGATATAATTGTTTAAATTATAATTTACAAAACATTTAATATGACAGTTCAAAATAGAACCAATATAAATCTACTTACTATGACAGTTCAATTTTGAACTGACATGAAAAGTCATAAAAAATGAATTTTAATAACAAAATTATTACCGTCCAATTTATTATAACAGATGAATTACAATCATCATAATAAGTCGTAATAAAATACTATTTTTATACTAGTGTAAAATAACATTAAAAGTAATAAAATATTTATTTTAAACTATTTTTTAATATTTTTAAATTATTTAATTTGACTAATCATCATAATATGATTTAATTATAACTAGAATAAAATATTAAATAAAAAATAAATTCAACTCATAAATATTTAATATTTTTAATGAAAAATTATTTATTATTATCATAATTTTAAATAATTAATTTATATTTTTTAGTTTTAATGTTAATTTGAAAAAAATAATTTAATATTTTTTGTTAAATTTTTATTTTAATTAGAAGAATAATTAAAAGAAGAGAGAATAGCAAAAGATAATAACAGAGAAATAAAAAAATAATGAGTGAATAAGTAATGAGAAATAAATAAATCAATCAAGGAGTTATTGTGAAGAAGGAAAAATAAAAGAATATGTGAGAAGAGTGAAAAATTTACTGATTCCTATATTAATAAAAGGTTTAGTTGAGTAAATAAATTAATAAAGATTTTATTTATATCATTTTTTTAAATAAATTATTTAAAATATTTAGGCATTGATTTAAACTTTAGAATATTTTTATATATAAATTTTCCTCTTTTAAATATATATTCTAGAACTTAATATTTAAGATTTAAAGGTTTTAACCGTTGGGTTATATTTATTTAAAATCCTCGTTTCCATGCAGAATAGCTATCATATTAAGATTTGTTGTTTTATACTTTAAAGATGTATTTCAAAAAAAAATTATTTAGTTACTTTTTTTATAAGTAATAATATATATAATTTATTTTAATATGAAAATTTTCAAATTATTTTTCGATTTAATGACTTGTCTTACAAAAACTCATACACCTTAAAATTAGGATATAAATTTATTTTATACAATAAATAAGGTAAATATATTTTTAGTATAATTAAAAAATTTTATTTATTTTTCATACATATAACTAATTATTCTGTTAAATTTTATTTTTTACACTAAAAAAATCATTAATGTTACATTAACCATTATTAAATAATGTGTATGATTTTAAGTATCACATTATATTATTTAAAAAATTAATAAAAAAGAAATCAACTTAAACTTAGTACAAAAAATCTATTTGGGAAAGAGTATATACCCAAATAAAAAACCCTAAGATACATAAGAAGGTATGATAATTAAAACTAATGAAACTATATCATAAAAGTAACGAGATATTGTTAGAATATTCCATAACTAAAATTTGAGATTGTTTGAATAATGTTATCAACTATTATAAAATATGTATATAAGATTATAAAATTTTTAAATGTTATTAAAATATGTATATATTATTAAAATGTTTGTGTTTTTTTTCATAATTTTCTTTAAAGATGAGTATATAAGATTGATGATTCCCAAGTTCTGATGTTTTTAGGAGAGCATAATATCATTAATTTCAATATTATATGTCATTTATAATGTAAAAGTGTGTTATTATATATAAGTTGATATATTCTACTATTCTATAGTATCTTTATTTGATCTTCTCTTTAATAAAACAATTTCAAATATATGGAAAATTCATTATATTTCACCAAAATTAATTAACATACCCAATTATGAATCAAATTATATCAAAATTTTATATCAATTAGAAATATAACAATATATTATATAATATATAATTGAATAAAAACAATATCTTATAAAATCGATTTTATAAAATTAAATTAGGTAATTATTTATTTTTAAGATAATATCAAATTAATTTTACAAAATTGAATTAATTATCATTCCATCTATAAAAAATATATTCATAACGGTCTATCTCAACCATTAATAAAAGCTTCACCAAAATTAATGTTGGGATTCTTCTTCTCAAAATTAGGGCTCGTCGGAGACATTTAATTAGAATGGTTTAATGTCAGTGAAATCACCATGTTTCCTCAAATCATATATACAGAGTCAAATATACATGGAAAAATTTAATTACTATTATTTGTAAATTAAAAAAAATGTATATTAATTTCATAAAAACTACAATCATCCTAAACTAGAAGAATAAAAATTATCTATATATATGAAATATCAATATCAACAATATAAATCACATTAACGAATTAAAATTTCTACCCAATCAATGATATATATGTACATCCATAATGAAAAAATATTATAGAAAACCCAATCAATTAATATAATAATCATAAAAAGATTCAATTAAAATAATACTATAATAATATTATTATATTCTTAAATGAAATTGTTGGAAAGTTTTTTTGTTAAAAAAAGGAGGTTTTAAATCTATTTTTTCCGTATCAGGATATCCAGATTATGGACCAGTTCAGAATCTTATACTATGAACAAAATTAATTAAAAAAAAAAAAAAAATATATATATATATATATATATATATATATATAATTGAAATTAAATGTATATTTTGCGTCACAATTAATTACCAGTTTTTAATTAATCATTTTTTTTGTCAATAAAACTCGTTCAAAACACTGGATCATCACTACACAACACAACTTTCTTTCCAACTGCACCAGTTCTCTATTCCTTTCACCAATGGCTGAACAAGCATCACCAGCTCCTTTCAAAGTTATCCAAGTTTGTTCAGTGGCACCACTTCATGAGCCAACCATTTCCACCATTGTTCCAACCTCTCTTCCACTAACCTTCTTTGACCTCTTATGGCTGCGCCTTACACCCGTAAAATGTCTCTACTTCTATCCCTTCCCCCACCCAATCTCTTCATTCCATCACTCTCTTCTTCCCTCTCTCAAACACTCTCTTTCCCTCACTCTCCAACACTTTCTTCCTTTTGCTGGCACCCTCACATGGCCCTGTCACTCTCCCAAACCTATCATCAACTATTTACCTGGCGACACTGTTTCCTTCGTTGTTGCTGAATCCAACAAAAACTTCAACCATCTTAGCTCCCAGCTCTGTGAAGCATCACAACGACACGGTTTGGCCCCCGACTTGGCCATTTCCAATGATAAAGCATCTCTGTTGGCAATTCAAGTCACTGTGTTCCCAAACGCTGGCTTTTGCATTGGAATAAACGCACACCATGCAGCTTTTGACGGAAAATCTGCAACCATGTTCATGAAATCATGGGCCTCGATATGCTCTAAACTTAAAAACCCTAATACATCTACACCAACACCATCCTTACCTCATCATCTTACTCCTTTCTGTGACAGATCATTGATAAGAGAACCTACTGGAATTGCTGAAGTGTATGTTGACACGTGGATGAATCATAATGGTTCGACTAACCGAAGTCTCAAGCCGTGGGAGGTTGTTACTACAAAGCTAAGTGATGGACTCAAAGGTTTGTTTGAATTGACCCCCTCACAGATTCTAAAGCTCAAACAACATGCAAACTCTAAGGTGAAAATGAATGTTCATCCGTCAACATTTTCTGTTACGTGTGCTTATGTGTTGGCGTGTTTGGTCAAAGTGAGACAAGTGAAGGAAGATACCGTGGGTTTCATATTTTATATTGACTGTAGATCACGCTTGGACCCTCCAATTCCCGCCACGTATTTTGGAAACTGCGTTGCAAAACAAATGGTTGTGGCTTTGACTAAGGAGTTGGTTGGAAATGATGGATTCATTTGTGCTGTGGAGGGGATAAGTGAGGCTCTGAATAGAGTGAAGGATGAAGGAGTGTTGAATGGAGCAGAAAGATGGGTTTCGGATATGAATGAATTTTTGGAGGGTAGAATATCTGTTGTTGGATCTCCTAGGTTTGAGGTTTACAGTATTGATTTTGGGTGTGGAAGGCCAAAGAAGGTGGATATCAGTTCAATAGACGGAGAAGAAGCATTTTCTCTTAATGAAAGTAGAGATATCCATGGAGGAGTTGAGATTGGATTGACGTTAAGTAAAGCTGAGATGGAAGAATTTACTACCCTTTTTATTCAAGGACTTGATTCTCTTTAGGTTTTGAACTTCACTGTTTATGTAATTCCTTGAATATCTTTCTGGTTGATTATGTTGGATAGAGCATTTTTCCTAGTGAACAAGTATCTATCCAGTTTATTTATTTTGTGTGAATAAAAAAATTATGTCGTGTGAGTTTGCTTATTTCTGTAATGTACTCTGATTCTTGTCTTCTGTCAGTATCTAATATAAATTTTGGAAAAAACTATTTTGAACCGTTGTTTTCATATATGGTTGTTTTCTTCCGTTAGTATTTAATATAAATCTCAGGTCCATATTCTGTAATTATATAAAACATATATAATAAATAGATAAATTTTATGATATTTTTTATGAAGATATTTAATACACATGTTGTTGATGATCAAAAGGAAAAGGAAAATGAGTTCAATTATTCTTTAGATTATCTTAACAAAAGACAATTTTACAGACACTCCTATTAAGGTTGAAAAAGAAATCATGTATGACAACATTGAATAGAACGTACAAATATTTACTAGAACACGAAAAATATCATCTTATTTTCAGGATTATCACCATGATATAATTAATACATTAAAACATACATCTAAGAACAATAATAATTTATATCCTCTTTTTTCTATTCTTAGTTATGATAGATCTAAGAACAATAATAGTTTATATCCTCTTTTCTTTATTTTTGGTTATGAAAGACTTTCTACGAGGCATTTGCAGTATACTCTAGCTATCACCACTGGTGAAGAATAAAAAAGCTACGAAGAAGCTATCAAATCTTATGAATGGTCAGCTACGATAAGAAAAAAAAAAATTGAAGCTTTAGAGCAATATAAGACATGGATTTTAACTTGTCTTCCTGAGAAAAAAAAAAACTCATTAGATGCAGATGGGTTTTTAAAGTTAAATGGAAAAACTGATGGAGCCTTGAAAGATACAGAACGATTAATAATAAAGGGATATACTCAAAAGGATAATTCCAACACTTTATCTCTTGTAGCCAAGTTCAGTACAGTGCATTTGCTCCTTGCCTTTCTGCAACTAAAAATTGGTAAAATTGGTATCTTCAATAGCTTGAAGTGAACAATGCTTTTTTTTACATGGTGATTTGGATGAAGAGGTTTACGTGTTACCATCATCATAAGGATTGAAGACAACAAAAGCTAATCAAGATTGCAAATTAATGAAGTCTATATATGACTCAATCAAGTAGACAATGGTTTTCAAACCTTAGTTCAACCCTTCAAAATCTCAGGTTCTCACTGTTAGAAAAGTAGTTTTAAATCAAGAGGGGGTGAATTGATTTTTGAAAGTTTTTCGCAATAAACAGAATATCTAATTCGAAAATTAAGTTTACTAATCAATTCACGAATCACAAAGCAATTAAACAATACAAGCGCAGCAACTGAAATTAAAGAGAGAAAGGTTAGGAAAGATTTCACCGGTAATTTTATACTGGTTCACCCAATACCAGGGCTACGTCCAGTCTTCAGCCAAATTCCAGCTGGGTTCCACTAGAATAGATGTTTTACAGACTCAACAATCTTACACCTACTCTAACACCGGAACCAATTTCCAGTCCTCGACTTTAACCTTTCCACCAAGAACCAAATTCCAGTTCTTGGAAACCTCTGCAACCAAATTCCAGCATGCAGAGAACCCAGTACCCAAATTCCAGGCACCAAACCTTTCACCAAGAACCAAATTTCAGTTCTTGAAAACCTCTACAACCAAATTCCAGTTGCAGAGAAACCAAGTGCCCAAATTCCAGGCACCAAACAAGACAAGAACCAAATTCCAGTTCTCAGTACTCAACCTCTCCACCAAGAACCAAATTCCAGTTCTTGGAAACTTCTACAACCACCTACCAGTTGCAGAAAACTTGTACCCAAATTCCAGGTACAACACAATACAAAGAAATGAAAAGCAATTGAAAAGAAGAAACTTAGAAAGCTCAAACCGGATTACGCTTATCTACTGTAAGTTCCTCCTTCAAAGAATGCAAAAGTGCCTCAAGAAAGATTTCAAAAGAAGTTCACAAAGCAGTTACGAATCTTTCTTGGAAAAGGATGCTTAACAGTTGCTTGAATTGATTGCTTTGGATGTATGAAAAACTGATGTACAATCTCTGTTTAAAAATTTCAAGCAAAACTGTTTTTAAAGAGAATTTTCAAATCTGCTGCATTAATTAATCTGTTGAAAGTTTGTTTTAATCTGTTGAAATAGCCGTTATAATCTGTTAAAAGTCCTTTCAACCCATTAATGCGTTCTTGTTTCTTTAACAGAATTGTTTTAGTTGATACAACCATGTTTATATCAGCTTAAAACATTTTACAAACATTTTCTAAGTGTTATTCAATCGATTGATTCGCGTTTTAATCGATTGATTTACTTTAAAACTTTATTATAAAACTTTTCAAGTTATTTTAACTGATACAAAGAAGTTTTAATCGATTAAAAACCTGCACAAAATTTTTCTAAGTTGTTTTAATCGGTTGAAATACGTTTTAATCGATTGAAACTCTGTACAAAAATTTTCCAAGTTATTTTAATCGATTGAAATGCGTTTTAATCGATTGAAACTCTGTTCAAAAATTTTCAAGTCATTTTAATCGATTGAAATTTGTTTTAATCGATTGAAATAAGTCTGATCGGTCATAATTCAATTCTGATCGATCATAACCAACTCTGATCGGTCATAATTTCATTCTGATCGATCATCCTGACTTCCAAAGTGGTTTTAATCGATTGAAACGTGTTTTAATCGATTAAAAGAATTTTGATCGCTCATATTTAAAGTATGATCGATTATATTTCATTCTGACTCGTCATATTCGAATTCTAATCGGTCATAAAGGGTTTTAATCGATTAAAAGAAGTTTGTATCGATTAAAATACTGTAAAAACACTTCTTTACGCATTCTAAGTGATTTTAATTGTTTCTTTTAAAACTATATCAGTTAAAAACATTGTTAAGAAAGTTCTTTGTCAAAATGCTTTTGATTGATTTGTTTAAAACTATTTTTGAGGCATTTTGCAAATTGAGTGAAGGAGCTTCATGGTGGAAAAGGTAAAGTGGTTTTACCTAAGCTTTCTGATAAGACACACTAAGTCTTCAGCTCCATTCTTCTGAGTGACTTGTTGACTGCTGCAGAGTTGACCTTTGACTCTATCTTTGACTTCATCAAATCAATGAGATCTTTGCTAGGATCACTTTCACTCACAATAATTCATTATTTGTTAAGAAAACCACAAATTCCTTTATTGTCTTAGTCATTGATGATATAATTCTTGCAAGTGATTCATGGGCTGAAATCAGACACATAACCAAGGTTTTAGATGATTCCTTTAAAATGAAGGATCATGGGGAGTAAAAATTTTGTCTTGGATTGAAGATGTTAAAAATTTTGTCTTGGATTGAAGATGTTAAAAGGTGATGCAAATATAGAAAAAATCTAGAAAATAAAGTCTTAGATATAATTAGAATAAAAAATTTCACATTGGTAATATCTAGAATCATTATAATATTTTAGAAATATTTGAAAGTAGAAGACAACAAATTCTAGAGTTAAGAAAATATAAAATTATCTAGAATATTATAAACTACTTAGGAACTGACACTACAAGAAAAAATAATTTTAGCAACCAAATTTTTTCGGTCACAATTAGCGATCGATTTAATTTTAGTCGCAATTAACGATCGATTTAATTCAAGTCACAATTAGCGACCGATTTAACGATTAAGTTAATTCTGTTACAATTTAGCGACCGATTTAATATGGTTGCAATTTAGCGACCGATTTAACGATTAAGTTAATTCTCGTTACAATTTAGCGACCGATTTAATATGGTTGCAATTTAGCGACCGATTTAATATGATCGCAATTTAACAACCGAAATATGATTTAGTTTCACTTTTTCATTTAGCGACCAATAATTTGCGTCGCAAAATTTTGGTCGCTAAATTGGTAAATATTCCATACTAAAATATAAAAAATCATTTAGCGATCGATTTAGCTACCGAATTACAAATTGAAATAGTTACCAAATTGAAATCGATCGCTAATGAGAAAATAGCAACCGAATTGAAATCGGTCGCTAATGAACATTATTTTTTTATTATATTTAATTTTTTTATAAATATACTTTAATTGTTTTAGTATATTTTTTACAATTTATTTTTTAAAAGTAATTTATTTTTAAAAATAATTTAATATTTAAAATATACTTTAAAAATAAACTTTGGTCTCAATGTTAACAAAATGAAGATTAACTTTAATTTTAAATTACTAAAATAAAAATATTATTAAAAATAAATCAAATTTATTAAAAATTTAAATTGTAATAAATTACGACTGGAGTGATATTAATTATTCAATATATTTTTAAAGAAATGTTCAATAACAAATATTCTTTAATTTATTTTTCAAATGAAAATTTCAATTGAAATTAAATTATATTTTAAAAATTTATATTAAAAAAATTAAACACATCAAATTATCACATTTTAATTCCTCATTAACTTAATTAATTAAAAAAATTACAATTTCAATCAAATTATTACAATTTTATTTTATAATACTTTATTTTTAATCTAATTTTTAAATTTATTGTTTTATTATTATTAATTACTTATCCATGGTTATTTTCATATAATTGATATACCAGAAAAAAATTTATATCAATATACATTATATAATAAATATATTATTTAATTAAATTATTTATAAAAATATATTTATCTTTAGTTAAAATATTTTTTGGTTTAAGTATACTAATTAATATTTTTCATTTTTAACATAATTAATAACAAAGATTAAAAATAGACTGCTAGAAAAGTTAAAAATTTAAAATTAATCTATTTTATAAATACTAAAAATAAACCATATTTAAATAAATTAAAAATATGTTTAAATTTATATTCAACATACCTCCAATTTTTCTCAATAAATTCATAGATCACATTTGGAAACTTTATCACTTAAATAACTTTAAAATTATTAATTTTTTTTAAGCCAAGTTTTTTTTGTCAGTTTTTCAAAAAAAAAAATAGTTAATGTAAGTTAAGGTTGTGCCTTTTTAAAATTTCAACTTTTTTATATGTTGGATTTTCATTAAAAAAATTTCTAAAATTGCATAAGAAAATAGATATTTAATTATACTTTTAATAAATTTAAGATAATACTAGTTTTTATTTTTATTTTTAAATATTTATTTTAATTTTTTAAAACAGAGAAAATATAATTTTAGTTTCTAAATACTAAATTTAAGGAATTAAATTTATTATTATTTAATCTCTTAATTTTAGTATTAAAAATTTAAATTATATTTTATTAAATTAAATTAATTACAATATATTTTTCTACTATGAGAATTAAAAATATAATTAAACTAAAACTGAAAATATTATAATACATTTTTTATACTTCTTCAAATTCTATCTTTATATTTTTCTATTATTTCTTTATAGTTAAGAATGTCAACATTTGTGCACACACTTAAATATAATATAAAGTAAAGAGTATTTGTTTATTTTTTTTCTTTCCAATCTATAATTTGAGTTTTTTTTTAAATATATTTTATATTTTTAAATTTAATAATTTTAATCTAGTTATCTAAGCTTTTAATGTGATGATTTTAATTAATTGATATTATCAAACTATTTAATTTGATTTATTATAGTAAAAATCATAAAAATAAATGTTAAAATAATATTAATTATTTTAAATTATAAGAAAATAAATAATAAAAATAGAAAATAAAGTATCCTATAAAAAAAGACTAATTATTATAAAGATAAAATAGAATATGAGAGGAGATGATGATGATAATGCAGTAAAAATGATAGAGTTAAAAAAAATATAAAATGTGAGAAGTTTAAAAAGAAAAAAAAAAGTTAAAAAAAGGATATATATATATATATATATATATATATATATATATATATATAAAAGTAATTGGATTAAATTTATTATCCCCTCATATATTATTATATATTATTAGAGTAATTTTAGTTTAATTAAAAATTAGAATACAAATATACTATACTATACTAATATACCATTATATTATAATATTTGTAATTTATTTTCACTGTGGATAAATTACAAAACTAATAATTTTTAAAAATTTTAATGATAATTTTTTAAACTTATATATTACAAAATATTTTTTAATATTTTAATAAATACAACTCTTTTTTAAAATATATTTCATCAATTTAAAGTATAATTTTTTAATATTTTTTAGTATTTTTTAAATGTGGATATCTTTAATATTTTGGACATGTAAATATAATTTATACATATTTTTAAACCTTTTTCTAATATTTGTTTTTAAAAAATATAATATTATTTTTAATATTTCATATTTATATTTTAAATTTTTTCTTAAATATATAAATATATAAATAGATAAATATATAAATATATAAATATATAAATATTAAAATATTAAAATATTAAAATATTAAAATATTAAAATATTAAAATATTAAAATATTAAAATATTAAAATATTAAAATATTAAAATATTAAAATATTAAAATATTAAAATATTAAAATATTAAAATATTAAAATATATTTGTATTTATAGATTTTATATTTATATATTTATACGGATATACATTTATTTGTATATAAATATAATTTATTTGTAAATTATTATTGAAAAATCTTAGTAGCTTAGTGGTTGGAGTTTCAGCTTCTAACTCTAAGCTACCGGGTTTGAATCCTGACAATGATAATAATTTGATAATAAGTCAAAATTCTAAAAAATATAATGAATAATAAAAATATAATATAAAGGGTAGGGGAGTCTTTAGATAATTGATTAGGAACCAATTTTTGTACATTAGTAACCGATTTTTTCGATTGCTAAAATAGTTTTTTCTTGTAGTGTGGTAGATCAATGAAAGCAATGAGGGAGAGATTGATGGAAATGTTCCTGCATTCCCAAGAGATGATTTTGATGATGATTCAAGTCAACAGAATTTAAGAACAAGTTGAATTTATGACGTAGGTGACAATATGAAACATTTCCCTACATGCCCAATATATGTTTTTGATAAAGATGATGATTCAAGCAAGCCCAAGATGATTCCTGAAGACTAGATAGAGTCTTAGAATACTGGATATGGAGGTACAAGTTGAAGAAGTAATATTATGCATAAGCCTCCAAAACACAAGTGTGATAAAATTCATAACATGATATTTTTCACTGTCATAATTAATTATGATGCATCAGAAATGAAAAAATGATTTTCTCTATCATAATTAATTATACTGGTAATACAATAAATTATGACAATTCAAATTTGAAAAATATATCCGTTTTAAAGAATAAATATTTTTGAATACATCCTGATTTTCTTTATGATATTATTAATGTCCAATGGTCATTTTCTGATGCTATTTTTCTATTTAATTAAGTTTTGATGAAAAATTTAAAACACACAATTACAGAATTCGAAAATACAATTTACATTCAATCAGTTTTGAGAAAAGAATTTTGAACAAGGCAACAAAGATATTTTACACATTTTGAGAAAACCCTCTTCTCTACTGTCTTTTGTGCTTTCATTATTAATCACACTTGTTCTTGGAGATTGACATTCTATAGGCTTCTACAATTTGTTATCTCCATTACCCAGGTGTGTATGTTCTTATTTTTATTACCTTCATCCTTTTTGCATTGGTGGAAAAGGAGGTGTTTTTCATCCCTAGTGTGATTCTAGGGAGGGGTTCATCCTTAGTGGGATTCTAAGGAGGTGTTTTTCATCCTTTGATTTGTTCAGAGGAGGTGTTCATCCCTAGTGGGATTCTAAGGAGGTGATTGTCTTTTTAATTAGTTTACTTTTTACTGGTTCTTCTGCTGAGTTGATTGTAATTTGTAAATTGAATTTGAAAGATAGTGAGTGGAGAGTCACTCTTGTGTTAAGAGTTGACTGGGAACTGGATGTAGGGTTGACTATACCCGAACCAGTATAAATCTCTGTGTGCTCTTATCTTTTCGCTATCTCTTTCTCTTTTCCTGATTATATTATTGCTTCCGCTTTAACAAATTATTGACTCACAAATAAATTTTTAATTTGACATCTATTTTAATTTGTGCATCTATTCACCCCCCTCTCAATTCCATTTGTCTAACAATCAAGTCTATAAATACACAATGCTACTTGTGTAATGCATGTGCAAAACTAATACTAGTTCTTTTATATTTTGAAACACTTCTAAGATCAATTATTATCTTCTCTCATATAAACTTTCTCCTACTTGTCTACCTTTTTCTAAAAATTATTTTCTACACAAACCTCATTACTAAACAATAAACATATTTCTTATTCGTCCTAAAATACTAACAGCAGTATCAGAGCTATGTTCGATCATTTATTGAATGTAGATACAATCCAACTACATTCAAAGAGTCCTACTATATTTCATACTAATTATAACTAATGGCAAATGTCAATTCTTCTTCATCTATTCATCTACCTATCTTCATGGGAAAAAATTATGACTTTTGGAGTATTAAAATGAAGACATTTTTTGGCTTTCAAAATCTATGGAAGATTGTAGAAGATGACTTCATTATTTTTACAAATGTTTTTACATTAACAACAACTTAAAAGAAGGAGTTAAAAGAGAACAAGAAAAAATACTCAAGGGTGTTATGCTTTCTACAAAAGTTATGGTTGGTGCAATTTTTCCAAGAATAATGGATGTCACAAGTGTCAAAGAGGCATGGAACACACTACATAAGGAGTTTCAAAGAAGTGTAAAGGTATGCACTCTTAAATTTCAAACTCTAAGATGTGAGTTTGAATTATTGAGTATGAAGAAACCTGAGATCATTAAGGATTATTATACTATAATCAAAGAGATGGTTAGTCAAATGAGAGCATGTGGGGAAAATATTATAGACAAGAAAATTGTTGAGAAAATTCTAATTTATATTCCCCACAAATATAATCCAATTGTAACAACAATTGAACAAATCAAGGATTTGATTACCTTATCGGTGATA
This sequence comes from Sphenostylis stenocarpa, assembly GCA_963425845.1. Taxonomy (NCBI): domain Eukaryota; kingdom Viridiplantae; phylum Streptophyta; class Magnoliopsida; order Fabales; family Fabaceae; genus Sphenostylis; species Sphenostylis stenocarpa. The sequence goes on along the minus strand of OY731401.1, from coordinate 3,296,584 downwards.
GAACTAATATGGTCTCTTGAAGCATATGAGTAAAGATTGAAAATGTATAATGAAGACTCTGTCGAAAATGTCTTTCAATTAAAACTCAACTTACGATCTTAGAATAAAGAAATTAGAGGAAAGAAAATTGAAGAAATTTCTAGAAATAAAGAAAACTCTAAAAATTTCTCTAAGTCTAGTCAAGATAAATCTCAATGCATCATGGAAAAATTCAAGTCACCTAGAGAAAGATTGTTGGCATCATAAAAAATTTCAATGTCAACATTGCAAGAAGTTTGGACATGTGGAGAAAAATTGTCCGCATAAAAAATAAGTATCATGCAAATTTTGTTGACTAACATGACCTTTAACAACATTTTCTATGCTACCAGAGATTTAATAATAAGTAAGTATTTCCTTAATTAAACTAAATTATATTTTATGATAATATTTAGAAACTAAACTTTAATTTAATAATATTAATAATAATAATATTATTATTATGTAAGTATTTATTTAAAATAAAAAATAATTATAAGAGATTGAAATTAATTTTAAAAAATATTTTAATTAATTTAAATATTAAAACTAAATTAACACTTACAATGTATCTTAAAATATTTTCAATCAAATTTTAAAATAGAGTGAACATAAAATATTTTAAATAGACGTTATATCTTTATAATGTTAATTAATTGAATAGTTGAAAAGTAATGTAATAATAAAAATCTATTACATATCAATATAAACATATTAGATTATGATGTTTAAATAAAAAATATATATTTAATCCATTATAAAATATAAATAAAAATAAAAACACTTTCTATGACGTCAATTTTTTTACAAATAACTCGCTTTGGAATGTGTTTTATAATAAAATAAGTTATAGAATTAATCATTGTTATTCAATTTAACATTTGAATTTAGAATGAACTGTTAAATTGGTTTTCCAAAATTAAAGATAAAAAGTTACATTAAAAGTTTTAAAATATTCTTGAAAGCTAGTTGAATTTTCTACTTTTGACTTTTTCACTTTTTCTTTTTATTATTTACAAGTTATATTTTGATGATGAGACTGTGAGTATCATATTTTTGTTTATAAAAAATGTAAGTTACTAAACTTAATCCTTGTAAAATAAAAATTAAATTGTAAAAAAAAACATTTTATTAAGTATTTCTATTATTAAAACAAAATTTAAGGCAACACCACATCAAACAATATTGTAATCAGAAATTATAAAGTACAGAAAACTATATTAGAACATGTTAATTATAATGAAAGCGTTAACAATAAATTAATAATTATATACTAAACAATATATTTATTTTTATAATTTTTGCATATGAAATATTTAGTTTTATATGATGGTGGTTTTTCTCCTCTTCTTCTAATAGGTTCAACTATCAAATATTGGTTTAATGATGTTAATTAGAAGTATATAACAACTTACACCTAAGATAACTTAACAGTAACAAAAGTTTAAAGTTTTTTTTTCATATTTTTCAATATTTTTTTTATTATAAATCTCATAAAACTTTTAAATAACTTTTGTTAAATGTAATAGTGAACACATGCACAACAAATAAAATTAAATAATATTACATCGCAACTCATATACACATCTCTTATTATGAGTGTATATATATAACAAGTGTTAAAACAGAATAAAGCTAAAAAAAAAAGAGTAACTAACAAAATAACTTTGACACTCATTATGAAGTCAAAGTTGTGTTTACACATTTAATCCTAATTAACTCTCTTTAATTTTTAATCTTTTCAATCTTTAATGCTTTTGTAACTTGTAAGTATATTAGACGAGTTGTACTTCAGATCTACAACGCTTTATCTCCAACTTGTTATTGTTGACTTACTCCCTTCAAAAAAGATATTTTGTCTTGATATGTTTACCCTTCCATAAGAAGCTGAGTTGTCATTGTTGATTTATTATCCACAAGTAGCTTTATCGTGCATAGTTGTACCACCTTTAATTCTTGTATCAATGATCATAACCATGCTGCTTCAAAAGTTGTAATATATTCAGTTTCACATGATGATAAAGTCATTATTGGTTCTTTTATAAAGTTTCATGAGATTGGTGCTCTTCCACAAAAGAAAATGTACCTTGTAATGCTCTTTTTGTCACTTTTATCTCCACACCAATCTGAATTTGAATATTCAACTACTTCTAGTCTAGCATTAGATGTTCCTTTTGGAAATAGAATCCTGAAACTAGTTGTGTCTTCTAAATATCTTAGTATCCTTTTAGTAGCAAGCAGACGTCACTATTTTAGGTACTGCATATACCTGTTAATCAGTCATACTCTAAAGCTCAAGTCAAGTCTTGTATTTCACAAGTACCATAAGTACCTCCTTTTCCAACTTTAGTTTGACCTCAACTGGTGTGCTTGTTGAATTGCTCTGTTGCATGTTGAATCTGCTAGCAAATCTAGTATATACTTGAACTGATGCATGATAGTACCATATAATATCATTTAAACTCAATTCCTATTAAGTAGCTCAACTTCCCTAGATCACTCATTTCAAATTTATTTAACATTAGAGACTTGAATTGAGCTATTAATTCTTCATTGCTTCTTGTGATTGAAAGGTCATTGACATATAGACATACAATTACCTTTTCTGTCTTCACATTCCTATGCAAATATTTCACATAAACTCCATGTGTCAGAGATGTATTTTTCAAAACCAATTTGACTTAGAAAACTATCAATTTTTCAATTCCAAACTCTTGGAGCTTGATTGAGCCTATACAAGTCCATCTTGAGTTTATACACTTTGTGTTTTTGGTCTTTAAACTCAAACCTTGTGGCTACTGTACATACACTTCCTCTTCAAGGTGGCCATTGAGGAAGGTAGAGTTAATATCAAGTTGATGCATGGACCAATTGACATTTGTTACAAGTGATATTATAAATCAAATTGTCTCAATTCTGGCCACTGGTACTTATACCTCACCATAATCAATTCCTGTTTTCTATATAAACCCTTTTGTCACAAGTCTAGCCTTGTGTCTCACAATTTCACCTTTTGAATTTACTTTCACTTTGTAGGTGTACTTTAATGCTATAAGTTTTTTTATTCTAAGGTGGTTCTGCCAATTTTCATGTATGATTTTTCTCAATGGAGTCAATCTCCTCTTTTTAACTATTTCATATCAGTGATTGCCTTCTTAAATTCAATAAGCTCAGATTTAGCAATAAGTGCAAAGTACACCAAATGTCCTTTTGAGATAAATGTTAACTCCTAGAACAATTCATAACCTCTTAATAAGACGACAACTGAGTTATTTTGGAGAATCATCTTGAGGTTTGATTATCAAAGTTTACTTACATATAGGTAAGGACCCTTCTTCTAGTATAATCTTGGACTGTGCTAACTCTTTAAGGTTGTTTTGCAATTCCAGCTTCTATTTCATCAAATATTACATTCCTAATGATTGATGTCTGGCGTGTCTCTGGACCAAATAGTTTGTAGCCTCCAGTTGAGTGATAACCAATCATTATAAGTGGAATACCCTTGTCATCTAACTTTCTTCTTAATTGATCAGAAACATGTTTATAACAAATAGAACCATAAGTGAGTGACATCTGGTTTGATATTAATCCAAGCTTCCTTGAGTGTTATTTCCTCTAGTCTCTTAGAGGAAGACATATTTAACACATATGCAGTTGTTGAGACCACTTTCCTCCATAGGTAGTTTCCTAGGATTTTACTTTTCAACATGTATCTTACCATATACAACAGAGTTCTATTTCTTCTCTCAGTTGTCTGTTGTGTTGGAGTGTGTAGGGAAGTGTGACTTTATGTAATCATCCCTCGTTCCCATAGAATTTATTGAATTCAAATTATGTATACTTACCTCTACCATTAGTTCTTAAAATTTTAATCTATTTCCCACTTTGTTTCTCATCCATGAACTTAAATTTCTTAAAGATATATAACACCTCATACCTTCCTTTTAGCAAATATACCCACATCTTTCTAATCAAATCATCAAATAAATTTATAAAAATTATGTATTATTCATAAATATTTAATATTAACATAAAATAAATATTTATATGAGATTAAATATACATATGATATTATTTCATATTATAAAGATAAAAAATTATTATATATTTTTCTTAACTATATTATTTGTTAATTGAATTTAAATTTAGTAAGTTAAAATTTATTTTATTATATATATATATATATATATATATATATATTTTTTAATATTTCTAAAACTTAACTTAATTTCTTTTCTTTACATCGAAATTACATATTATAAAATATTAAAATAATTAATTAATTGATAATAAATTATATGTAAGATAACATGTTATAGTAGTTATAATAAAAAAATAATAAGAAAAATATGAAAATTTAAGAAAAAAACTTATAAATTTAACATCAAACCGAGAAAAAATATGTCAATAAAAGAATAAGAAAAAAAATTGTAAAAATCCAAAGTTATAGTAGTTATAATAAAAAAATAATAAGAAAAATATGAAAATTTGAGAAAAAAACTTATAAATTTAACATCCAACCGAGAAAAAATATGTCAATAAAAGAATAAGAAAAAAAATTGTAAAAATCCAAAGTAAAAAAAATTGAATGATTAAAATTAAAATAAAAAAATGAAAGGTTGTAAAAAAACAAAAAAATAATAATGAAAAAAAATATATATATATATATATAAGTATTTGTGAGAAAAAAAATCATATTTATTATAATAATAATTATATTATAATTATAATATATATATATATATATATATAATAATTAAATTATTTTTAAATTTTTATAATTATACATCATTAATTGCATCCGCGTGTGACCATTTATTATCATCATTGTTTTTTGTCATCATTATATTTTGATCTTTGTCACATTATTTTCACAATTACTATGATATTGTCCTTACTGCTTTATGGATTGTGATGTCATTATTTGATAACAAAACAATCATTACAACTTCTATAATTAGTATTACTACTTTTACTAGTATCATTATTACTACAATTATTACATCATCTCATGATTATTATTGTTATTATCTTTCTTTTTTATAATTATCAACATTATAATTATTATTATTATTATTATCTATTATTAATATCATGACTATTATTACTGTCATAATAACATTATTATGTGATAATAATAAATTCTTATCATACTGATTACCAATTATCTAAGTCCTCATTTCTTGGTTCATTTTAAATTTTATGTCAACATATAATATAGTTTAAAAAAATCTCGAACATAAATAAGATAATTTAGAGAAATAAAAAACAAAAGTTAGTGCATTTTAGAAAGTAAAAACATAAATTAAAATAATCCATTTAATTAACAACGTGAATTTGTAAAATAATTATAGGAAGAGTTAAGAGAATAAAATGAAATAATATTTTTCAAAAGCTAAAATTATTTTATATGTAAATTTTACAAGAAATATTAGGAAATAAATTCTATAAATAAATTATTCATAAAGAATCTTCAGATTTTCTTCTACTAAAAAGTTTTTTTTTTTAAATCCAAACATGTTCTTAACTTTAATAAATTTTCAGCACCATCATAAGTTATCTTTGTTGGTTTCATTGAAAAAAGAAAAACCAAAATGCTTCAATTACTTTTCAAAAGCATCTTCTTAATTAGAAAATTCATTTTAGGGTTCTACATCAGTAAGTACAGTTAAATGAAGCATCAAAGAACATAATGTATATTTGGATAAATACCCAATTTCATTATTTTACCACAATTAATGTGTTAAGTGCATGTCACGTAATATTTTCGTATAAAATGTTAATTATTTATTCAAAAGAAGTATATACAAATGTTATGTATCGTGGCCACATGTGATGCTTTTTCTAAGGATTTTTTTCTTATATTTTATTAGTTTTATAAAAAATTTATTATTTTAGAATGAACTTTTCAGAATCGGAACATAAAGTTGATCCATCTCTTATTTATTTTAGAATATTAAAATATATATTTTACATTCTGAAATGAACAAGAAAATTATCCAAAAATAAAAATTAGAGGGATAAAAATAAGATTAAAACTTGTTTCTAATTTTGAAGCGATTTTCATTGGTGGGAGTAAGCTATAAACTTGGGCACCATAGAAATAGGATGAATCCTATACGCATGCATGATATATTTGTAAAAGATCAACAAACACTTCAATTTGTCCTAATATTATTAAAATACTTTATATCTATTAACAAAATAAAAACTACATAAAATCCTACCTTATATCTTCATAATTTCTTTGTTGTTTTTTTTTTAATTACGTCTTATAAATACATTTAATAGAATCATCATAACTGATAACCAAAGCATTTCATACTAAACTCTCGGTACTTAATTTCATATTATTATTAGAGAAAGGAAAAAGAAGAGTATGTACTACAAAAAAAAAACTTGCTAATTATGAAGGATTACAAAATCTAAAGAATATGCCATCCAAGATTTCTTATACGAATCCTTCATTTTGTGTGACTAATCATTGTAGTTCAATTATATATTTTTGTTTCGTGGAAGACGACGAATGGAAATAATACACTTTGTCTTTTAGTTATGTTCATCCACTTTTTGTTTTTGTCCGTACACGTATTGATAATCCATAAATTTTGAATTGGTGATATGAAAATGATTGTTGTTTAAGTTTATACAAGTATCTTTAATACAAGTTAAATTTTAATATATGTTGTTTCAATCATCACTATAATTCTTAAAAATCGAAATTAAAGTTAATTTAAAGATAATAATAATTCTAAAAAGACAAAATCTCTCAAATATGAGAATTAATATTAACAATAACATAATACTTAATTATAAAATGTTCTTTTTTTCTTTTTGACATTGAGATATGGGTAAATTTATATTTTTTTTATAGTTGTCCACTATATTAATTATACCAGCATCCATAACCAGTAACCATATTTGACAAAACCAATGAGTTTATAAATGTATCCAACAACCAACCTAGAACAACAAGTGCTCTGAGTTTACCAGCATGTCGTATATTTTATGTCTTCCAAAGTGAGAATTAATTATTAAAAATCCAAAACACTAAAACCGTCGGTGTTGTTCTTGTTCATTGTAGTTGGGCGGTAGGTATGAAAATTGAGGAGTTAAGAAACCTTCCACACTCTCATTAGTCGAGCACTCCGACTATTGTTTTGCATTGGTTTCGTTTCCAATTATAGTGAATGGAACATACCCTCTTTCCCTTTCAACTATGAGTTACTTTTTCCTTTTCACCCGAAACAGAAAACCCATCATTGCCTTTTTTTAGTATAAATAAACCATTTTGTCATTATCTTTAATTGTTCACCCACCTCACTTCCTTTCACTAATCCAACTCGTCATTGTACAAATGGGTTTTCGGTTGTTCATGCTTTTGGTTGTTATGTTTCCGTTGTGTTTTTGTGTTGATGCTGCTTGCTCTAATAGAAACTGCAAGGTTTGTGTACCCTACCACCTCTGCGTTGAATTATGCCTCCGTTTTCAATTTTTTATCATATTCTTTTCGAATCTTTGATCAGCTAAATGATAAGTGCTCGTCTAATGGTGCTTGTGGAGCTGGGCTCTATTGTTTCTCATGCCCATTTGGGTCTTTAGGCTCCAGGTGTGTGAGATCTTCCATCACAGATCAATTCAAGCTCATAGTAAGATCCCACTTCTTAAATATGAAGTTCTTAACATGCCATCATCAAGTGTCAAAATTTAGAAATACTTGGGGTGGCTCAGATTCTGGTGGGGTAGACCAGAAACTGCTTCCAGTTCCATCATTTTACATGATCTGAACATTAACTGCCTCTTTGAGAAAAATATAAAAAACTTCCAGGAAGTTGTATTTCTTTAGTTTGAACATTTTCGGAATCTTTAAATCATGCATTTAGAGGTGTTTCATCCTAAGCTGTTCTTAATTGGCTGTTTTTTCTGTTTAGAATAACTCTCTACCGTTCAACAAATATGCATTTTTGACAACGCACAACTCATTTGCCATTGATGGAGAACCATCACACACAGGAGTGCGTCGAGTTACCATCACTAACCAAGAAGACAGTGTAACCCAGCAGCTAAAAGTATGTCATTCATTATTGTTAAGCTTAGCTTCTGTTATTTTTTCTGATGTGCTGTATCTTACAAGCGTGTTTAAGGTCACTATTTTCTTCCATCAACGTTCCATTTGTAGAATGGAGTTAGAGGACTAATGCTAGATACATACGATTTTGATGGAGAGGTGTGGTTGTGTCATTCATTTCAGGGCCAGTGCTATGACTTCACAGCTTTTGTACGTTAACATCATCTTCCCACTTCTGTTTCTTTTGGGCCCACGTTTTTGCCTAACTTGTTTCTTTACAAACACTATAATGACCAACAAGTACCTCTAGACAAAGACCCTAACTTTTTAATCCACAAGTAGGAACCGGCTATAGATGCACTGAAGGAAATTGAAGCTTTTCTATCAGCCAACCCAGCAGAAATTGTCACACTCATATTAGAAGACTATGTCAAAACACCAAAAGGATTGACAAAAGTCTTCACGGAGGCTGGTTTGATGAAGTTTTGGTTTCCTGTGACTAGAATGCCAAAGGGAGGAGGAGACTGGCCTCTGGTGAGTGACATGGTTGCTAAAAATCAAAGATTGCTAGTGTTCACATCTGTCAGGTCCAAAGAACAAAGTGAAGGCATTGCATACCAGTGGAATTACATGGTTGAAAATCAGTGTAAGATAACACCAATCACTAAAGCTCTTATATTCTTTATCGTGTAGTGTAAGTTATGGTTTACATTTATTCTTCCTTATATTGTCAATTTTCATTTTGGTGATCTTAAATTCATCAGATGGGGACGGTGGAAGGAGAGCAGGAAGCTGTCCACATAGAGCAGAATCATCTCCTCTTGATGACAAGAGCAAGTCATTGGTGCTGGTAAACTATTTTCGCTCTGCTCCACTTAAGTCAATCACATGTAAAGACAACTCTGAAGGTCTCATTAACATGCTACAAACCTGTCATGGTGGTGCTGGCAACAGATGGGCTAATTATGTTGCTGTTGACTATTACAAGGTAGAACTTTGGCATATTTTCTTTCTTACTACTATTTTTTGTTGCTGAAGCATAAACTTTTGGACTCATTCATGCTAATAGTAGTTGTAAATTGGGGATCATTGTGTAGAGAAGTGAAGGAGGAGGATCCTTTAAAGCTCTGGACACTCTCAATGGGAAGTTATTGTGCGGTTGTAATGATGTTCATGCCTGTGTGGTAAAGAAACTCACTTCACTTTCTAGAAAGAAAAACAAAGTTAGTACATAACTGCGCAACAATTGAATTTTGATTCTTTTTCATTTCAGGCTGGATCTACTTCACAAGCTTGCTGAGCAAAGAAGGCATAGCAATATGCTTCTTGAGATGTTAGGATTTAGAGTCTTTTTAACTGTAATTGTTCTGCTCCTTATTCCTGGTTCTGTATCATAAAAATACTATTTATTTTATGCACCCAGTGTTACCAGATTATATGTTTGATTTACCTGAATATATTTGACATTTGCAACAAACCTTCTGTGTTTTAAGTATTCTAATATGATAATTTAAATTCTTAAAATTTAAATTTCACTTCACATTTCAAATTAAGGAATTTTTAAATGTCAATTTTTTTTCTTAATAACTTGAGTTTACATAATATTTATTATTTTACATTTTCTCTCTCTTTTCTTTTTGAAAAATAATAATATTTTCCCTCCCTTTCCATAGTATTTTATAATAAAAAATATTAATATTTAAATTTAATTTTTAATGTGATCAATATTCTGTTCTAACAAAAATAAAACATGATTACCACTTAAAATTAAAAGAAATTATTAATTTGTACTTTTGACATTTTTATTCGTTATTCATAACAAATAATTTACACATTAAATTTTCAAAATAAAAGAAAATTAAATTTTACAAATTAATTTCAATAAAATTTTACAATATATGATATTATTTAATTATTATTTTTAAAAAACAACCATTCATGGATAATCAAACTAGTTTTAAATAAAATAAGGAATACAACTCTCATTTATTAAAATCATAAAAACATTCATTTGAGAATTAGAAAAAAAAAGTTTATTTTACTATAAATACAATTTTCTAAATTAATAATATTACCATGTGATAATAATTGAACACTTAACACAATTTTAAACACCTGAATAGTATTTTAAAATCCTTCTGGTTTTTGGGTTACTTGGATTTGCTTAACGCGGGTTGGGATCCATAATCTCCGAGAAAGGAATCCAAGACAAGGACGTATTATAATTATCCTTCTTCCCACAGCTATTGTCTTCACTGGTCGAAGTCGAAGTCACACTCACCTCAGTGGTAAAGATATCCTCGCTAATTTCTTCTCCTTCCTCACTTTCACGTTGCTCTGCACTCTCTTGTAGCTGCGCCGTAAATTCCAGCAACCCAACCAAGTCCTTCATAGACGGCCTCTGCGTCCCATCTTCCGACAAACAACTCACCCCAATCTCACAAAACCTCTTCAAGCACTCCGGCGCAATCTTCTTCTTCAACGTGGGGTCCACAATCTCTTCCATGCTCCCATTTTGGTCACAATGTCTCACCCAAGTAGACAGCGAGGCCTGTTTCATCTCCGCCGTTCGTATCAGAGGTGGTCGACCACACAATATCTCAAACAACACCACTCCGAATGAGTACACGTCAGACTTTTCCGTCAAGCGATAACGTTTGTAGTACTCCGGATCTAGATACCCAAAGCTTCCCTTCACTGCGGTACTCACGTGGGCCTTGTCCGTCCCGCTGGGCCCAATTCTTGAAAGCCCGAAGTCAGAAACCTTCGCCACCCATTTTTCATCCAACAAGATGTTCGTGGTTTTCACGTCGCGGTGGATGATCGTGTGCTTCGCGCCTGTGTGGAGATAATGCAGCCCACGCGCCGCGCCAATGCATATCTGCAAACGCTGCTTCCACGAAAGAGGGGGGTTATCAGTATGGTAGAGATGATCGCGTAGGGTGCCACGCGCCATGAAGTCGTAGACCAGGATCATCTCGTTGTTCTCGTTGCAGTATCCGATTAGGGACACGAGATGAAGGTGGCGGAGCTGAGAGAGCATCTCGATCTCGTTCAAGAACTCGTGCGCACCCTGCTGTGAATCCGGTTTGAGACGCTTGATGGCGACGGGGATGGAACCGCCATCGATGTAGCCCTTGTACACGTGGCCGAATCCTCCTGCTCCGACGATGAGGACCTCGTCGAAGTTGTTGGTGGCGGCTTCCACCTCGACGAGAGAGAAACTCCGGCAGAGATTTGACGGCAAGGAAGCTTTCTGTGTGCTAGTGAACGACTTGGATTTGTAATCCTTGGGATTCATTTTAGTGGTTCTCTTGCATCGGAAGAAAACGACGAACAAAATGACAACAGAGATAAAAATGACACCGATTAGCACCTCTGCGACGACAACAACTAACGTCTTTCCTTTGCTGGCCTTTCGGTTTTGAACGGGCATGTTGCTGAGTGGAGTCTGAACTGGGTCCGGGTTTGGTCCGGCGAGGTTGTTTGAGCCGGCCTCGCTGATTTTGAAGATCTCGAGACCATTCAAGAACGCGTCGGCGTATTTCGACACCCAACCACTTCCATGAGGATGCATTTGAAGCGAGAGATTAAACTTTTTCTTAGTATCATTCTTGGGAATCAAAACGGCGTAGTTTCTGTGCACAGCGACACCTTTTTGTTTCTGGCTCCATAACATTACGTCAGCATGATATTCAGCCAACTGACTCGCTATGTAAATGGAGAACACTCTGTCACCGAAGTCATTAATGTGGGGATCAAGCTCGCAAAAGTGGAGCCTGAGGACATAAGTGAAGCCATAATCAACGGGAAACTCCCAAGTGAGGTTGCTGATTATGTTCAGGGTGGCGTTTCTGCCCATGCTACGCGCTGTTCTGAACAGTTCCTTGGGTGCCACGTAATCAGGATTCACTGTTATGTTCATCTTCCCATATATGTCACCTGGTAGATCATCATTGTTTGGATTTTGTTTAATAAAATGACTTTCTTCATCATCCCATTTCCTGAACAAACCGGTGTCGTTTTGTGGCGGGATTTGTTGCCCTCCACTTTTGATTCTATACTCTGTCTGAAGCGCAAAACTGGTTCCAATACTGTACAAAGTGCTACTTCCCAAGAACGTAATTCCTGTCTCATTGGCTGGGGTGTAATATAAATCGGTTGGCATGGAAAGTACCTCGATTCCGTTGACGAAAGCGTAGGAGTTTGGTTGCGAGGGAGTGAAGCTGAGGATAAGCCTGTCACCGTCGTTGACGTTGATCACGTATTCTCTGAAGATAGTTTCGGTGTTTTCAGCGTCGGCGTTTAGAGAGGCGTTGAAACCGTTGAGGAGCGTGAATTGGTTGGATTGAACGGTGAAAGAAGCGTGGTTGCGGGGAAAGGAAGGGTAATCGGCAGGGTAGAAAAAGAGACGAATGAATTTGGAGCCTGCGGAGACGGGGAAGGAGTAATTGAATTGGGAACGAGACAAGCGTGCTGTGGTGAAGGGTACTTGATTCGTGGAAGGAGACTGTGTTGTTGCCTTGTCCGAAACGGTGCCGTCTTGGAGAGATAAGTACTTTGTGTCTGCGTCCCCGGTCCACGTCCTTTCACCGTCGGAGGATTTTCCGGTGGTGCCGCAACTGATGGTGAAAATTTCATCTGGGGTGTAGGCCTTTAGGTGTATGGAGAAGTGCAGAAGGAAGAAGAGTAGTGTTAAGGTGGTGGTGGAACTGAAGAAACTCATGGTTTGTGGTGAAAAGTGAGTGAAGTTGTGAGGACTTATTATTATGGTGATGGGTAGTGTAGTTGCTGGGAAGCACATTAAGAAAGGAATTAGTGAAAGACTAAGACTTGGACGAGTCAAGTAGCAAATAAGTGGAGTTGAAAGATTTGTAATTATTTCAAATTTCCATGAACTAGTCTATTTCTTAAGTGGAAGATTTTTTTTTCTTTTATATTTTTTCATTTTCATTTCATTAAAACAAGAGCTAACAAATATGAGTTTTGAAAAGTATTTATTACTCTTTAATCTTTAATCAAACATTTTTAATGGATAAGGACAGTAATTTTTAATATTTTTTTTAATTGAGACTTTTTTTTCATTATTTATGTTTAAGATATGGACCATCATCAATATTAAAATACCATAATTTACAATCATTATTATTTTAACTTAAGTCCAATAACTAACAAAATATTTATTAAAATTATTTTATTTAGTCTTATACATGCTTCTTTCAATAACCATCATCATCATCATCATCATAATAATAATAATAATAATAATAATAATAATAATAATAATAATTATTATTATTATTATTATTATTATTATTATTATTATTATTATTATTAAATGTAAAGGATAGTTCAACTCCTCTCATTATCAAATTGAAATTTTACGGTAATCATGTAGATAGTTGGGAATTTAAATTCATAATTGATTTGTTTATATAATAATGTTAATAAATATTTAATTTTCATTAAGAATTACTAATTTATTACATACAATTTTAATCATTTCTAAAATTAAATTAATATTATAAATAATAGAACCATCTCTTAATGATTTAGAGATATTAATATCGTATCTCACGCTTAAATATCTACAAAATATTTATATTTGAATTAATCATTATTACAATAATATTACCATTTCAATAAATTTAATTAAAAGCTTTAATAATTTTTAATATATAGTTAGGTAACAAAACTTAATATTTTTGCATAGATTTGTACTTTTTTGTTAATAAAAAAATATTTTTAAAAATAACTATTTAAAACAACAGTGTATTTTATCTTGCATAATATAAATATATAGTAATACGTTTGAATAAAAAAAATTAAAATAGGCAGTATGGGGTGGTATTCTTTTATTCAATTAAAACATGGTACACATTGAATTAAACGTCCTGTGTCTTGTTATATGGAAATTTATTAGCAAATCAGAACACGTGTCTTGGAAGAGTATTATCAAGTGTTTAGACTACATGGAAATTTATTAGCAAATCAGTATACAGAGTCTTGACAAAGTATCATCAACTACTTTGAATATGGTCTATTCACATTTTTAAATTACCTATATTTATACAAGACCTATATTTATACAAGGTCAAGTATTAATAAATAAATAAAAATGAGACATATACATAAAAAAATAAAAATAAAAATATATTTATTCTATTAAAATAATCACTTGTTTAAAAAATAAATAAACGCACTACTACAAATAAGGCTTTCCACGTCGGTTCGAAAGGTCTCGGCTTCGGAAGGCCTTCAACGGCGATTCCAGAACCGACGTTGAAAGTTTCGACTTTCAAATCGAAAATTTTTATTTATTTCCAACCCCTCTCTATTTATCTAGAAACCCCTCTCTTTTATATTATATTTTTATTAGGTCCTCCCTCTTTTATATTATATTTTTATTATTTATCATATTTTTTTGAGGTTTAGAGCATTACCAAATTAATTTTTTGTCACTCGACACAATTCGAACTCATTACCAAATATTAATAAATAAATAAAAATGAGACATATACATAAAAAAAAGTAAAAATCTATTTATTTTATTAAAATAATCACTTGTTTAAAAAATAAATAAACACTATAACGAATTGGATGTTCTTATTGCATCGTAATAAAGACTAAATCAATTAATATAGAAACTTTCTACATTTCTTTTTGTTTTACATAAAATATTGACTACTTTGATTCCCACACCCATAGGAGTTGTGCCTATACATACAAATTATCAGAACGTATGGATATTTTTTACTATATACCTGTCATATGTTTAAATACTTTATTCATATCACTTATTAAATTTTTAAATATTTTATTTATTATTATTATTTTAATTCGAACCTTCTTAAACATGACTTTATAATAAAAATTAATCTTTTTAATAATAAATGTTGTTTTTGGTTTGAACCTTCTTTAAATTAAAAGAAGTGACTTTATAATAAAAATTAGTCATTATAATAATAAATGTTATTTTTTATTTGTTAGTAAATATATGAATATTTGACTATACTTAAAATAAGTTTTAAAAAAATTAGGTATTTTATAACCAAAACTATTATTTACTAATCGATCAATATTTCTATAAAGATAAAAAAATTTTAAGGCATCTTTGTTCAAGTCAACATAGTTGACACATGCACCATTTGTCATTAGATTTTTCACTAACATTAAGCAAGATGGTATAAGTTACTTCTCCAATTAAATTTCTTTCAGCAATTTATCTACTTCTTGATTTACTACTTTACGTCTCTCGTTTTCCTAGTTTAAGTTTTCTTTGTTCTATGGATTTGACGGCATGTTAGATGAAAAAGTTCATGACACATAAAATTGGATCAATACATGATATGTTGGTTGCACTCTAAATAAATAGATTAATATTTTTATGGAGCACATCCTTCATATGCGCAAACTATTTCTTGTCCATGGCGTTTTCCACATGAGTGGTTAGATCGACACTTTTCTGAGCTTGAACTTAGTCAAAGGCTCCTCAAACTTGGGCCTACATTCATCTTTTTCGTGACAAGGATCCACATCAATTTCTTTAACATTGTTCTATAACTATGCACGTTGCTTTGTTCGGTCAGCATCAAGGGGTGTGGATGATGGTTCTGGTAATTTGATCAATTCTAGATTGCATGTCCCTTATAAGATGGTTTTAATACTTGCGTTTAGAGGGATGAACCTTCTCTCTTCTCATTTAAATCATTTGTTCGAACTATATTTGTTAGAAGAGTCTTCTTTCTTCTACAACTCTCTTTTCTTTCTCATCTCAGTGTTTTCTTCCAATTGTATGAATTTGGAAGTTCAGGTCTGAGTTCCTCCAAAGATTCTAGATAATTTATACATAAATTATCCAAGAATGAACCTCTTTAAAGTCCAAAAATAAAAAAATGGATGATGAAATTCGAGGATAGGTTATACACAATGAGACTGGCTTCATTGAACCTTTCTATAAAACTTCTCAAAGACCCAATAGGGTCTAGTGACCACAAAATTGGTTCTAAACTTTTGTGATAAAGTTTCAAATGATTCTATTGATATAACAGGTATATCATAGAACCATTTAAGTTTTTCTTTCTTCAGAGTCATGGGAAAAATTATGTAGAGAAAAGTGTTGCTTTCTCCTAACACACTACCCCACAAACACTTTCAATGGTAGATGTCTTCCAAACTAATTGTAGAGATTCTACAGGTATCTCAGGGGTAAAAGGACTCCCAAGATTTAATTCTACAAGTATCTTCATGGGTTGCTTTGTGACTAGATTCTGCTTCATAACGGGTATCACCTTTGAACTATAGGGACTAGTATCATGATTGTTACTGGTTTTTGAATGAGGTGTAGTATTTTGGGGATCTGGCCAAAAGGCATAGCTGCCTTTCTACCTCCTCATTCTTTTTTAAGAAAATTTACATCTCCATCTCGTACTTTTGCTCAATCTCAGTGATCTTTGTGATCAAGTTTTCTTTATTTTGTCATTGAATTCCTTTAATGTGCAACTTCAAATTGTTGATGATTTTGTCATGATTCATGGAGGTATTGTTCAGTCTTTAAATGATGGTCTATGATACTTTATCGTGCCCCATGATTAGCGCTTAATATTCTTACATGAGAGTTTATTCAAAACAATAAAGATTTCTTCAATGATGACCAATATCTAGCTTAAAAAGAATTCTATTGTTCACAATTTACTTGCCGAGCTTTGTTGCATACTAGAATCGAAAAGGGGTGTCCTACAATAACACTCTCTTAAACTTAAGTTAAGAAATGACTGAGGCATGGATATTCAAATAACTCATTTACATGTTAAATGAAATTTTGTTTCTTGTACAAGTGAAGTGTACAGGCAAAGCATATATAAGGGAAAAAAAATAAAGATTATTTTCATAAACAATCATATATGGAGATAATGTATATGATATGTAAGATGGCATATGATCACTATATACTTGGCAAAACCGGTTATATTCAACAAATGCCCATATTTTTTCTCAACAATATTATTCTATTTAAATATATTAAAACAAGATATTTGATGTATTACTCATTTTAAATATAAAAATTATTCATATTAAATTGAGTTTTACTATCACTTCTTATATTTTAATAATCTGGTCAAATTGTATTTGGATTGAAAAAACAAAATTCTAAACTAAAAAATTATTAACATGTTCATATAAAAATAAATAATTAAAAAAATATTTAAATAAAAATTTAAATATATTTTAAAATTTTAAATTATATTAATAAATTAATTTTTATTTTAAATATAATAATTTAATATATAAATTATAAGAGAAGAGAACTAATTAATCCCAAAATAAAAGTTAAAAAATTACTTTTTTTATTGTTATCATTCACTCTTTTTAAATAATAATTCATTTTAATATCATCAAATCAGTGGAGGTTAGAGACTTTCTCTTGTATTTATCTTATAATAAGTGAATTTTTTATTAAATTTATTTATAATACATATATATTTTTAGTAAAATAATATTATTTTTATTTTTATTTAAACAATATTATTATTACTTTTATTTAAAAAATATTATTATTATTACATTTATTTAAAAAAATTATTATTTTATAAAATGGGTCAGTCCATAAGCCTATAAGTTAACTTGACTTTAATCCGTGTAAGTTATGACCTAAACGGTAAGGACAAAATAAGTTTGATTCAATTTATATTACAAATTTTTTAACTTAAGCTTACCTACTTCTTGGATCTTTTAGGACATTTTTAGATAAAATGTTACACTATTTTAACATTTTTAGATAAAATGTTACACTAATCATGTTTTGCTTAATTCTGATAAAAACCGTTTGGGTTGACTCTGTCACTAAATAAGATAACAATTTGAAATTCTAGAAATATGAGTATTGTAGTGGAAAATCTTCAAGGAAAGCAAATGTGAAAGTGAAAATTCTAAAAATACTTCAAAATAGCAACAATGATTAAAACTGACAGTGATGCACAACAAAAAGAGCAATCATACACAAAAGAGGAGGACGATGACAATTGTGGCAAACGTGGCACAACAAGGGATGATGACAACGGTGACACAAAATACTAACGAAAGAATTAGGGAACGATTAAATTTCGTTAATATTTTTGTATTTCTCTTTGCAATGAACAACTTTTACGTATTCTTTTTGTACGTATGCATACAAAAGGATGTCATTCGGATTATGTAATGCACCGACAACATTTCAACATTGTATGATGTCAATCTTTTCATATCTGATTGAAAAAATCATTGAAATATTCATGGATGACTTTTCTGTCTTTGGTGCTTCATTTGATGAGATTTCTTTTGATGAATCTAATTTTTCAAACATTCCTCAATCTCTTTTTCTTCCTCCTCATCCAGGTCTTCACATGAAACTGTTAATGTTTTTTCTAGGGGACTTGACTTAGTCAATTGCTTTTGGGATGCTAGAACTGTTAGAATTGTAGGCTAAGATCAAGAGGGGTGAATTGATTTTTTAAAACTTTTTCACACTTTATGGATACAGATTATCTATTTCAAAAGATTAAGAAGTCTGACCAAGAATTGATCCAAGAAATACAAGCAGAATTGAATAAGACACAAGCAGAATTAAAGAGTGTGAAGGAATTAGAAAAGAAACACAAGAATTATACTGGTTCACCCAAACTACATGACTACATCCAGTTCTCAACCAAATTTCAGTTGATTTCCACTAGATTGATACTGTTTTGAATCAAACCAAAATTACAAAACGCTCAATCTACACCAAGAAACAATTTTCAGTTCTTGAACCAAACCTTTACCAAGAACCAAGTTCCAGTCCTTGAACCAACCTGCAACCAAATTCCAACTGCAAAACCAGTGCCTAAATCTTCCAGACACCCACACAATATAGATATGAATTAACAAAAACAAAGAGAAGAAACTAAAACAACCAAACCCGATTATGCAGATGCAATTCTTTCTCTGCAGAATGAGTTTTTTCACATGCAAGAATGCAAAAATGTCTCAAGAAAGAACTCTGAAAAACTTCACAAAAAACTAGTGCACTGAAAAAATCTTTATTGATTGTTTGATATCTCAAAGGTATATTTTAAAATGTTGAAGCAAATTTATTTATATAGAGACTTTTTCTAATTAAGCTGGTTTAATTAATCGGTTCAAACTTCTTTTAATCGATTATTAATTCTTGATCCTAACGGATTTAATCGATTAAAACGTTTTTTAATCGGTTAAGATGTGTTTCATAATTTTTCAGATTTATTTTAACTTATGCAAACACAATTTAATCGATTAAAATAGTTGTAAAAAAGTGTTATAAGTAATTACCGATAGATATATCCATTAAAAAGTGTTATAGATAATTACCGATAAATATATCTATAAAAAAATATTGCAAATAAAAAATTGATCAATATATCCGTTAGAAAATGTTATACATAATTACCGATGAATATATCCGTCAAAAAAATAACACGTTTATTTTTAAAAGTTAGTATTTAGTATTTATTTATTTTTTCGTTTTAAAATAATTTTATATAAATTAAATTAATTGAATAAAATATTTTATTTTATAAATACACTTTATTAGCTTTTAACAAAACTGAATTGTTTTTAATAGGCATTAAAAAATTTTAAACTTGAAAAGAGATTTTAACTTTTATATGGTCTAACCATCTTCTTCGACAACAATAATAATAATAATAATATACATGCTTAACTATAGTTCTGATTGATTTGGTTGCGTGGTTGGTTTGTTATTAATATTATATGAATTGATTTTTTTAAGCTTACGCACGAGACTTTTTTTTCACCTCCCTCTCAGCAAATAGACCTCATCATGTAAATTTATAAGTGGTTTTCAGAGTAAGCATCTAAATGCAAATAAGCTTATTGAATTAAATAGCTAATGATATATATTCAAGTGCTTCTGCAAGTAAAACACATGCATCATAAAATTGAATTTGAATGTAATAATAACGTAGCAATTACAATTTTACATTCATATAATATAGCTCTCTTTACAGTAGTAAAGTTTGATTCTATACCTCCTCACATTTTTTTTTATCACAACAGCAAGGAGTCCATTTGATCCCATACCTCTCTCTCCACAGCAATGAATGCTAAGCATGGATATGTAATATGCTACAAATTTTCAATTGAAGCAACCTGCAATATTACATATTTCAGTTAGAAAGTCAAACCATTGAGCCCAACCTTAAAAACCATTGATCTGAAAAAAAAAACATCAGTCAAAAGAAAAAAAAATGTCACCCTGCAGTCAAACTTTTCAAGCAAAACTCAAAACATTCCAATTTTACTAACACTTACTACACTACACCATATCCATGACAGTTCCACGCATACATAGAACTTGGTGCATAATTGGAAACTCACCTGTTAAGAGTAGCTGACACAGTTTCCTGAACAGCAGCCCTCCAGTTGTAACCTCTGTTAGCAGTAATATATATTACACCTTCGTCAGTCACCATCTCTGCACTCTTCTCACCGGTCGCCTTTATGTACACCTGCAACCCATCACATTAAATTTTACTACAATTTACACAAAAATTATTATTAGAATAAATAACAATGCATAACCATTAACCAACCATATCCCCTGGAAGTTCAGCACTGAGCGATATATCTGTTGCAGGTAGCATCAATTGTCCTGTGACGAAGGCCTAGTGGTAAGCGCTCGATCTTTAAAGTATCTTCTCCCAGCTTTCTCCAGCATCAGCAGTGTACAACAGAATCGTAGGTTTTCCAACTATCCACCCTTCCTTCCCTTTGAAACTGATAGAATTGAAGCGATAGTTGAAATCTTCGTCTTCGACAGAGGGAATGGAACGCGGAGCCCAAGTGTTTCCTCCATCCTTCGTGTCCAGAATTGTTTGTCTCGTCCCGAGGAGAAAACCTTAAATGCGAACACCGTTCATTCATTTAACTCCGATTCAAACCAAAACAACCGCAACTAAGGCGAAACGAGAGGAGATTACGAATTTACAGTACCGTGGTTGGGGTCGTCGGGGACAAAAGCGATGTCAAGAAGCACGACGCCGGGGTTGATAGGGAGGTACACTCTCTCCCACTCCGAAAGCGTGTCTTCGGCCCTCGCCACAAAGTGAGGAATTGCAGCGAACTTAGCAATTACTTCAGAGAATAACTGAAATCAGAGGATACACAAAGTTAGGACACTCGAAAGGGAAAAATAGCAAGTCAAAGACAAAACGAAGGGAGAAATTGAAGGTGGAAAGAAACCCTAACCTTCGCCAGAAAGAGAAGAGCAAAGGAAATCGTGCGGCAGTAGGTGCGGATTTTTAACTGGTTATGTCTATATCTCTACCTACGCAAGGCCGCTGAAGTGGGTGCCACCAGCGAAGACTTCCAACGTCTGCTTGGAGAATTTAAAAATTCAGCAGAGAGCGACATCTATCCGGATTTTGAAAAGTGTTGCACATTTTATATTTTAGTCGGATATATTATTATTATTATCGGTAATTAGTTATTTTGATAAATATATCTATTAGTAAAAACAAATTTCACACATATTTTAATTATCGATCATTTTTCTTCCTAATCATTCATTATTATATATTTATCGATAATTAATTATTAATTTATTGATAAAAATATTTATTAGTAATTAATTATTTATTTATGGATGGATATATCAGTAAAACTAAATTCTACAAATATTTTAAATTTGTTGGAAATGTCCGTCTGACGATTATATATTCATCGGTAAATATCCATCGGTATATATCTATCAATAATTAATGATTTTCTTATAGTAAGTTATACAATATTAGAGATGACAAAACGGGTCGGTCCGGCGAGCCAGATTAGTACTTTTAGCCCGTCTCGCCAACCCGTCGGGCCAACCTCGTGGGATGGGGCAAACCGGACTAGCCCGCGACCCACTTTACTAATAATTTTTTTTTATTGTGATAAAATATAAAGAGTCGAAAAGACAATATATAATATAAAGATTTATGAAAAGAGAATTGTAAAAGTTTCAGTGTTTCATAAAGAGAATTTATAAAGTCTCAATATCTCATTACTAAGAGAATTCAAAAATTTTTATAATTACTTAAACTCACATTACGGAAAACACTTTCCTTTCTCAAGCACAAGTCCTTGTCTTTCTCTCCTCTCCTCTTACTTATTATTTCTTTCTTGTTCATCATTTTTTCTTACTCATCATCTCCTTCTTACTCATCCTCTTACTCAATTTATATTATTAACTTGAAATATATATATTGAATTATTGACAATGATAATTTTATTATTAAAGTTATTGAAAGATTTGATTTAAAAATAATAAAATAAAATAAGAAATATGACGGGTCAGCCCGCCAGCCCGCCTTTTGGCGGGACAGGCCGAAACCTGTAGTCCCCATGACTATAGCGAGCTGGCCCGCCCCGCTTTTGGTGAGGCGGGCTGACCCGTTTTGCCATCCCTATATAATATGGACATGACAGATAAATATTAGATATAACAACAATAAAAAATTAAGAAGGGATGGATAATAATTAGAAGAGATGATATGTGATATTGACAAAGAAAATTTTAGAAGAACACATGTGTATGATTCTTTAATAATTTTAAACTACAATTGTACCCTAGATGTAGTAGTTTTACAAGATTATCAACAACTTTTAGATTGCTTAGTTTAAAAGAAAAAAATAGATAGAAGTTTTACATAATTGTTAGAGCTATTGAATGTGGTGAAGAAGATATTATGTTTAATGAGTTTGAAGTACAAGAAGATTCATGCATGCCCTAATGATTATATATTGTACAAAAATGATTTTGTTATATTAAAGGTATGTCCAACATGTGAGTTGTCGCAATTCAAAAAGAAAGCTTATAGAAGTAATAATAAGGAAGAAATAAATGACCTTCTAAGGTGTTATGGTACTTGCCAATAATACCTAGGTTTAAATGATTGGTTACCATTAAATAGGATGCAAAAAAACCTGATATGGCATGTGAATGGTAGAAAAGGTAACAAACTTCTTTGAGATTCAACTAATTCTCCATAATAGAAGATGATTGATGAAACATTTTCAAAATTTGGTGCGGGATCAAGAAACTTGAGAATTTCACTAGATATAGATAACATAAATCCTTATGGGAACTTAAGTAATACATATAGTCCATGACTAGTTTTATTGGGCATTTACAACCTACCTCCTTTGCTATGCATGAAGAGAAAATAATTATGTTATCTATGATGATTTCAGAACCCTGACAACTAGGAAATTATATAGATGTGTATCTATTTCCTTTGATTGATGACTTGAAGATGTTATGGAAAATAGTAGAGGTGTATGATGGGTACTGTGAAGATAATTTTAAGTTGTGTGCAATATTATTTTGCATAATAAATTATTTTCAACATATGGTAATTTGAGCAGTGTTAATGGTATATTCAATTGAAAACATGGGCAAAATACTACATACACTAGACATTGCAAGTTTCTTATTCGTAATCATTCATTCTGTAAATTGAAAAAAAAAATTTAAGAGATGTTAAGAGGATGAAGTTGCATTGACACCATGCAATGATGAACAAGTATACGAGATGAAGATCATTAACATTGTGTTCGGAGAGAAAAAAAAGTTCACTAAAAAAAATAGATGTGATGTATGTAAAAAAAATATTTTTCATAATATAATTTAATATTTAAGTAGTTTAGTTTGTAAGTAATTTAGCTTTTTAAGTAGTTTAATTTTAAAATAGTTTAGGTTTTACCTTTTATACAAGAAAGATATGATTGGTTGTATTTTGAACTGTTGTATCATAAATTGTTTGTATTAAAAATGTGTATATAATTTGTTTTCAATTTCTAAAATCTTTTTACATTAATATTGAATTTTAATATGATATAAAAAAAATTCAAAACAACATAAGTAAAATGGCCTCTTCTTAATAAACATGTTATGTATTATTAATTATTAATTAATAGCTGTTATGTTTTTATTTGACTCAAAAATAATTATGAATAAAACAATTATTAAAGTAGATGTTATTTTTATAAAATAGACCTACCAGTAAATTATGAATGATTTAAATATCAGTATTATAAGATATTTTAAAATAGGATAAGAAAAAAAAATCTTATAGGAACTCATATGCTCTCAGAAACCTATCATTTATTTCTTATACTTAGTTCCTTAGTGGAATCATCGACAGGGTACAGGGAATCTGACAAAGCACTTCTGCTTGGTGAAGAATTGTTTTCAGAGGATTGGGAACAAAGATAACCAAAAATATTAGTATAATAATATATTTTATTATTTAATTAATATATATATATATATATATATATATATATATTTAATTAATATATATATAATTGTTAGTGAGATATATGATTATCAATGTATCATTTCCCTTTCCCTTTTTTACTATTTTTAAAAGTATGATTACTAGTTTTGAAAATATAATATAATTTACTCAAACTTATTCTTGAAAAGTATCACTTGCAAAAATCAATGAGAAAATCTGAACTAGGGTTTTCTTATCGAAGAAATTTTTAATTATAAGTTTAAAAATATTAAAATTAATAAACAAATTGTACTTAGAGAAAATTATATTTATTGACTAACACTTTGCTTAATTATAAATAAATTCATAATTCTTATATTTTCAGTAAATAACACTTAGATAATTTTAATTTTTAAATAATTATTAAAAATCTAAAAAATATATATTTTTATTTAAAAAATTATAAATATAAATATTATTTTATTAACACATAAAGAAATAAATATTTACTTTATAATTACATGGAGTGTGAGTTTTATTTAGGATATAAAAAATTGGAAAAAGATTTGTTACCAACTAACTTTCTAACCAACATTCAACGAACAACTTCAATTAATAATACAATGATAACAAACATATAAATGGATGTTTTCTGTGTAGATGTCCATGTATCAGTTCTATAGAATATAAACCACCTGAATAAACCTGACAAGAACATGAGCAACATTCCAACTGTGCTAGTGTTACCTTTTCCAGCACAAGGACACGTGAATCCCTTGATCATCCTCTCACAGAAGTTGGTTGAGAATGGATGCAAAGTGCTGTTCGTGAACTCTGAATTCGACCACAAGAGAGTGGTGAGTTCCATCGCAGAGCAAGAAAATAGTAGCAACCTTAATGAAGAATCAGGGCTGAAGTTGGTGTCAATCCCTGATGGGTTAGAATCTGATGAAGACAGAAAAGATTTGGGCAAACTGTGTGCCTCTATGCAAAACTTCATGCCAGAAGCACTTGAGAAGTTCATAGAGGATGTTCATTTGAAAGGTGAGGACAAAATCAGCTTCATTGTTGCAGATTTGGGCATGAGTTGCGCTTTGAATGTTGGGAAGAAATTAGGAATCAAGGGAGCAATACTGTGGCCTGCATCAGCTGCAGTCTTTGCCTCGGTTTACCACATACCCCCTCTTATTCATGATGGGATCATAGATTCTGATGGTAAGAAGGTTGTCATACACCATACTATATTATATATGTAGTGATCAAGTTTTGATAAGTCTTAATGAAAAGACTGTTGAAACATGTTTTAGTGAACTAAATTTAAGTTTGCTTTTGTTTGATATTTTTTTTTCCTGCAGCTATTTTTTCTAAGTTTGTTAGATCAGATATTAAGGTGGCTTTCTGAATGATTATTTGATTTTATTCTCTTAAGTTTGGAAACATAGTCGTGATTTGATTTTCTTACTCTCGGATAAAATACTATCTTGCTTTTGTAGAAAATAATACTTTTTGGCAATTGAATGCACTTTCTAGTGATTTATGAAATTATCAAATTAAAATTTTAGCAGTATATAAAATACGTATGTAGGAGAAACATTAAACATTGAATCAAAAATTTTGTGTATCAATGTTGAGGCCAAGAAGAAACACATAATATATATAACTTAAATATAGGGGTCTATTAATATTACATCTACTTGTTTGTTTATGTTTTCCATATTGCAGGATCTAGATTAACAACAAAAAAGACAATTCAAATATCTCCAAGTATGGCTGAGATCGACACCAGAGATTTTTTTTGGTTGAATATGGGTGACACAATGACTAATAAGGTTCTATTTCAGTATTTGGTACACTGTTGTCAAAGTTTAAATTTGACAGAACATTGGCTTTGCAACACCACACAAGAACTTGAACCCGGTCCATTATCCTTTGCTCCTAAGCTCCTTCCAATTGGTCCATTATTAAGAAGTTATGGCAATAAATGTGGTAACACAAAATCAATTGGACAATACTGGGAAGAAGATCTCTCTTGCATGAGTTGGCTTGATCAACAACCTCATTGTTCTGTCATGTATGTTGCATTTGGTAGTCTCACTTTTTTTGACCAAAACCAATTCAATGAACTAACCATTGGACTAGACCTCACCAATAGACCTTTTCTTTGGGTTGTGAGAGAAGACAATAAGATGGCATACCCTGATGAATTCAGAGGGCATAATGGTAAGATAGTTGAATGGGCACCTCAACAAAAGGTGCTAAACCACCCTGCCATAGCATGTTTTGTTACCCACTGTGGTTGGAACTCTACCATGGAAGGTTTGTCCAATGGGGTGCCTTTCTTGTGTTGGCCAATCTTTGGAGACCAAATCCAAAACAAAACATATATCTGTGATGAGGTGATGGTTGGGTTGGGATTGGACAAAGACCAAAATGGAGTCGTGTCTGGCAAGGAGATAAAATTGAAAGTGGAGCAACTCCTCAGGGATGAGAACATAAAATCAAGGTCTCTTGAATTGAAGGAGAAAGTGATGAACAACATAGTCAAAGGAGGTCGATCTTTAGAGAACCTTAATAGGTTTATCAAGTGGCTTAATGAGTAAGGATTGACATTTAATCTTATGCATATACATCTTATTTGATGTTATAGCTAAAAAAAATCAGACATATGTTTCGATGAAATAATATATGAACAAGGTTTCTAAAACAGAAGATGACCATTATAAACTCGAGCAAAACTTTAGTATATTTTACAGGGCTTGAAATTTTTCGCTTGGTTTATCGTTTTACAAGATATTATTACGTAGCTTTTCTTGTTTTCATTTGAAATCGCTTTGTATTGTATGACCCTTTCAGGGTATCTCTTATAGACTTTAATTTTAATTAATTAACATTCTTTTATAAAAACTTTGGGAAAAATTGTGAAGATGTAAATATTAAAATTACATCTTAGTTATTTAGAATAGAATTTAAAAAATTGTGTAATAGATAATAAGAAAATTAAAATTATTCTAAAAGATATTATCCCACTAAGTTCTGAATTCAAAAAATCCTTTTCAGAAACGGATTGAATCAAAGTTGAATTTCCATATTATTGAGCACAATAAAATCTCATGTACAGAAGTATATAGAAGAATGTAAAAATATAAAATTGTTATTAGTTTTATAAACTGATAACCAATACGTTAAGTTGGATCATGAATATTCATTATAACAAACTTGTGTATTATGTTGCTAAAAGGCTTGTGTTCTAAGGGTTTTGTGAGAACATTTTCCAACTAAATAAATGCGAAGCAGATGAAATAATTTTCTTTGAAGCTAGGGTTTTTGAGAAAGAACTAGGATTTTTCAGAAGAGTGAAAGTTAAGGTAAAAAAAAAAAAGTGAGATGATTGATCTGACAAATGTTGTTGCAGTTATGCCCCGACTAACAAAGGGTGTCGGTTATGATAAATGGAATGTCTAGATGAAGACTCTCCTCAAATCCCAAGGTATTTGGAAGAAGGTAGATGAAGGTTTTGAACAACCTAAGACTAGGAAGAATTGATGATCAATAAACAGAGGAGTTAGTGCAACTTTGCTTTTGTTGTTTCGAGCTGTAAAAGATTTTGACTTTAAGAAGATTATAGAAGTCATATTGGCATCTGATGTGCGTGGGTTGTGTTGAAGAAGGAGTATGAGAAAGATGACCGAGTCACACGGATTTGACATCAAACACTATGAAACGAGATGGAGAGCATGAAGATGAAGGAGCTTTCTAATTGTGTCTTGCGTGTTGAAAACATGACAAAACAACTTAATTAGAACGGAAAAGTTTTTTTCACGAAACTAATTGTTGAAAAGATCTTGAGGTCATTAACAAAATCCTTTAACAAGATACAGGTGCAAGTAATCACATGTGCAAGGATGAACACCTATTCAACAAATTAGAGAAATTTGAAGGCAGTCATGTTTCATTTAGAGACGCTTCGAGAGTCTCGGTAAAAAGTCAAGATATTATTTGTTTCTTGTAGAATGATGGCCTAGTCAGGTCAATCCAAGATGTGTTTTATGTTTCAGAATTAAAAAAAATATTTTGAGTATGGGACAATTGATGGAGAAGGGGTACACAATTTTCATGAAAGACCGAATGTTCCAATTGAAGAACAAGTTGGAAGGTTGACTGCCCTAGTCAAGATGGAAAAGAATATAATGTACGAATTGTAGTTGAGAAGCATTCAGGAGAGGAGTCTAAAATCAAATATAGAGGACACGTTGAAGGTAAATCACCAATCTGCTCACATGCATTTTTGTGGTTTAACCAAGTTTTTTTATGATGATAATCATGATATTGTCTAAGTGGGTGATGTAAGTGAAAGAGACTGAGTAGGGCATGCTCTTGCACCTGAAGTTATTGTCAAAGTTTGCAAAGAACAGATTGGTAAGAAGGCGAATGACATGAATGAGAGTGTTTTAAGAGGTGTAGTTGGTAAAAAGGCAAGAACCCCACTTCAAAGAAATGTTAAAGAGAAGATATCAGTCTTTATGAAAAAGAAGGGTCGAGTTAGAGAATAAAATGATATATTTGTGATGACCAAATTACTGGGCTTTGATCGATCTATTGGCGTAAAACAGGTGTTTAAGAAAGATGAGAGATATGACCGAGTTGTTAGACTAAACTAGGTAGATATTAAGTCAACACTTTCATGTCGATCTTGGATCGAATTCAGTAAAAAGAAAAGAGATATTTTTGGAGCTAGGCAAGTCAAGAGGTTGGAATTAAGCTGATCTCATGTTTTAAAGCTAGTCAAAAGTTGGGAGGTCAGAATTATGTCAATATGAAGTTTTGTCTTCAATGTAGAGAATTAATTTTATGGAGGAATTTTGTTAGGATAAAATTAATAATTTGTTCAAGAACATTTCTTTGGAGTTAGAATGATAGTTAGATATTTTTTTGAATGTTTAGAAAGTGATGTTATTGAGAACCATTATTGTAAAACATTTTGGATTTTAGGGAGTTAATATTTTGATTTCTAGAGAGTTAATACTAAGAGTTCTTGGGAGTCTTTAAATACAGAGTTGTAATTTTGTTTTCTAGTATGACAAAAAATCAATAAAAGTGAAATTTCTAAGTTTCTGAAAAATTCTTTATTATCATATCCAAGGAACACATAAACCAGTAATAGATCTCCGTGTTTCAAGACATGTAGCTATGGAT
Source organism: Sphenostylis stenocarpa (assembly GCA_963425845.1). Lineage (NCBI taxonomy): Eukaryota > Viridiplantae > Streptophyta > Magnoliopsida > Fabales > Fabaceae > Sphenostylis > Sphenostylis stenocarpa. Next base: position 3,267,034 of record OY731401.1, on the reverse strand, counting down.
GGAAAAACGGGTCAGCCCGCCCCGTTTTGGCCCGCCGTTTTGGCCGCCCGCCTTTGGCCGCCAAAGCGGGCGAGGCAGCCGGCCCGTTATAATCATGACGGGCTTAGACCTTGGCCCGCCCGTCAAGGGGCGGATTGGCGGCTGGCTCTGCCATAATTAAAAAAAAATATTTTTTAAAATAATTTTTTTAATAAATTTAATAATAAAATTATCATTTGTTTGTCAATAATTCAATATATATATATATATATATATATATATATATTATTTTAATTTAATAATATAAAGCAATACATTGTTTTAAGAAATTATAATTTAGAACAATAATAAAATTTACATAATAATAAATAATAACAAATATATATATATATATATATATAATTAACGTTAAAACTTATAAAATTTATATTTTTTATATTGAAAAATTCAAATACCTATATCTTTTTTATTTGATAAAACTTCACATTATTCTTGGTTGAGTAATTCTTACACCTTTAAATCAAGTCAAAAGGATAAAAATAATCGAGTGTTTAGGTTAGGATGAACAAGGAGAACAAGAGAGATAATATTGTGTTTCGAGTAAGGAGAATATGTTATGTGAGAGTGAAACTTTTTTAATTCTTTTTTAAAAATTTTAATTTTATATGTTATCTTTATAATTAATTTTATTATAATAAAAATTATTTTTTTATTAATTAGGCGGGCGCGGGCTCTCAGCGTCCGCGAGTTGGCGGGCTTGGCAGGGCGGGTCGGTGGGCTGAAAACACCAACCCGCCCGCTAGGCTTGGCCCATTTTGCCATCCGTACATGTAGCTCATTCTGAGTCACTAAATCATTTTAATTGAATCTCTGAATTTCTTGAAAATAATAAGTCTTGTGAAGAAGCGTTTTTAATGTATAATAAGATTTTATATGTTTGGTAGTTCAAGTGTGAGTTTAAGTCTCACGTTAAGTAAGAATGATAAAACTGAGTAACATATAAAGAAGAAAGACCAATGTTCTTAAAATCGGACCTGTCATTAAACCTATGAACATATAGATTTAGGGTTCAAACTGAAGTTCAATCAAGAATTAAATCAAAGTTAAATTGAGTTTAATAAAATAACATAAATAAAAAATAACATAAATAAACATATAATCAAATGTTTGGACTAAAAAGTAATTAGAAAAAAAAACCATATAGGACATAATTTTTTTTATTTATACAAAATAAATAAACTGGATAGATATTTGTTCACTAGGAGAAATGTTATATGCAACATTATCAACCAGAAAGATATTCAAAGAATTACATGAAGTTGAAAACCTAAAGAGAATCAAGTTCTTGAATAAAAAGGTAGTAAATTCTAGGTTTGATATACGTGATCTTTAACATAAAGCGATGATTGTTTCATTTGGTAACATATACAATGAAGAATCAAAATTTTCATCTATTCTATAACTTTTAATAATAATTGTAACAATAATGGTTTTAAAATTATTGTTATATTTTATTTTTTAAGAATCTCTATATCACTTGTATGTAGGCTTAGCTGTGATTCTGAGCTTTAGTTATAAAAATATATTTAATTTATATAAGATTTATTTTATAAAAAAACTAAAAATTAAATATAAAATAATATGATTAATCATACATATATTCTTAAATAATTTATTGTTTAATTTATTTATTAAAATAATTTTTAAGTAATAAAATACAATATATAAAACTATATTATTCTTGTATATAAAATAATTTATTTTTTAAAATTTATTATGATTTTTAAAATATTTTTTTCAAAGTTTATTTGTTAAAATAATTTTAAATAATAAAATATTATACGTATATTCCATATTATTTAGATATATAAAGATAATGTAATATATATGTATATTTATATATATATATATATATATATTATAATTTATTTATTTACTTTGATTATCTATGAATAATTATTATTACCATGCTAATAAATTTAAAATGCATCATGAATAATAATAATAATAATAATAATAATAATAATAATAATAATAATAATAATTAAAAAATCAATTTGACAGTTCATAATTTAAAATGCCGGTTAATTTTAAAAAAAATATCAATCATAAATCATAAACATAACTAATTAGGTTCCTTCTTGAGAAACTTATTTGTACTTGTAATTTCACTGCAAGACTTTTAAGAAGTAGATTTTCAAATGGATCCTTGAAATGACAATGTTAATTGAAAGAGTGTCTATTTATAGACAACCATCCATAGATATACAACATTTAGATAATCGATTATATTAATATTAGATAAAATAATAATAATAATAATAATAATTATTATTATTATTATTATTATTATTATTATTATTATACAAATATACGAAGTTATTGAATGCTTTGATTAATTATTTTTTATTGTTACTTTATTATAATAATAATAATAATATTATTATTATTATTATTATTATTATTATGAATTTAATAATAAAAATTATTAACCTTGTAATAACATAATTTGAAAATTTTCATATTAAAATAAATTATATATATTTAATTACTTCTAAAAATAACTAAATATATAAAACGTATTGAAGAATTGAAATGTGAAGAGTTCTTCAAGTGATCAATTTTTATTCTATGAAACTTGTCAATTTGGTAAATTTCACTTGTTACCATTTAAATCATCTTCGTCTTATGTTAAGGAACCTTTAGAATTGATTCATAGTGATGTACGGGGACAACCCTGATTTTGCCTCCATCTAATTTTAAGTACTATGTTCATTTCATTGATGATTTCAGCATTTAAAAGCATGGTTGAAACCAGTTTAACAAGAAAATAAAAGCCCTTCAATGTGATGGTGGAGGTGAGTATAAACCTGTCCAAAAAATAACCATCAAATTAAGAATTCAATTTAGAATGTCTTGTCCATATACCTCTCAGCAAAATGGTAAAGCAAAAAAAAAAAAAAAAAAAAACACAAAGACATGTGACTAAACTAGGGCTCACACTATTGGCAAAAGCCAAAATGCCTTTACACTAGTGGTGGGAAGCTTTCTCTACTTCAGCTTATCTCATCAAGCCTTCATCAGTTAATCCAAATGAAAGTCAATATTCATTATTATTTGGAAAAGAATTTGACTATGTTGCCTTAAAGCTTTTTGGTTGTGCCTGCTACCCTTGCCTCAAACCATACAATCAACACAAACTTCAATTTCATACTACACAGTGTGTGTTCAAATTGTTGATGATTTTGTCATGATTCATGGACGTATTGTTCAGTCTTTAAATGATGGTCTATGATATACTTTATCGTGCCCCATGATTAGCGCTTAATATTCTTACATGAGAGTTTATTCAAAACAATAAAGATTTCTTCAATGATGACCAATATCTAGCTTAAAAAGAATTCTATTGTTCATAATTTACTTGACCGAGCTTTGTTGCATACTAGAATCGAAAAGGGGTGTCCTACAATAACACTCTCTTAAACTTAAGTTAAGAAATGACTGAGGCATGGATATTCAAATAACTCATTTACATGTTAAATGAAATTTTGTTTCTTGTACAAGTGAAGTGTACAGGCAAAGCATATATAAGGGAAAAAAAATAAAGATTATTTTCATAAACAATCATATATGGAGATAATGTATATGATATGTAAGATGGCATATGATCACTATATACTTGGCAAAACCGGTTATATTCAACAAATGCCCATATTTTTTCTCAACAATATTATTCTATTTAAATATATTAAACACAAGATATTTGATGTATTACTCATTTTAAATATAAAAATTATTCATATTAAATTGAGTTTTACTATCACTTCTTATATTTTAATAACTTAAGTTAAGTTAAGAAATGACTGAGGTATGAATATTCAAATAACAAATTTGTTTATTAGAAAAATATTTATCTTCTTATGAGAATGCTCATATTTATAGGATTATAACGTGAATAATAATAAACAATCATTAAAATTCATTAAATATAAATTATTAAATATTTTTATAAAATAACAAAAATTTAAAATTATTAAATATTTTACTATATACCTGTCATATGTTTAAATACTTTATTCATATCACTTATTAAATTTTTAAATATTTTATTTATTATTATTATTTTAATTCGAACCTTCTTAAACATGACTTTATAATAAAAATTAGTCTTTTTAATAATAAATGTTGTTTTTGGTTTGAACCTTCTTTAAATTAAAAGAAGTGACTTTATAATAAAAATTAGTCATTATAATAATAAATGTTATTTTTTATTTGTTAGTGAATATATGGATATTTGACTATACTTAAAATAAGTTTTAAAAAAATTAGGTATTTTATAGCCAAAACTATTATTTACTAATCGATCAATATTTCTATACGAGATAAAAAAATTTTAAGGCATCTTTGTTCAAGTCAACATAGTGGACACATGCACCATTTGTTATTAGATTTTTCACTAACATTCAGCAAGATGGTATAAGTTACTTCTCCAATGAAATTTCTTTCAGCAATTTATCTACTTCTTGATTTACTACTTTACGTCTCTCGTTTTCCTAGTTTAAGTTTTCTTTGTTCTATGGGTTTGACTCCATGTTAGATGAAAAAGTTCATGAGACATAAAATTGGATCAATACATGATATGTTGGTTGCACTCCAAATAAATAGATTAATATTTTTGTGGAGCACATCCTTCATTTATTTATTACATTATTATTTTTCTTACCTTTATGTATTTCACATTTCCTTAATATCTCCCATCAATTTATTTATTTATTTTAATCTTTTCAACCAATTTGATGAAAACAAAGTTAATTTTTTTCTTCTTTATCTTTTTCTAAATATTTTACATAAATCTTAGTAATAACTAATATTATTTTATTTATAATTTATATTTATTAGGTTTTATTATGTCATAATTTTTTATCTTATTATTCTTATTTATCATATATCAAATTTTATCTTAATAAATGTATTTTAAAATATTAAAAGGAATTTATAATTTAAACTTTTATTACTTCGAATTAATTAAATAAGAATTAACTTATTAAATATTTTCTTATAAATTATGTATTTCATATTTTTAAATGACATCTTAAAAATGAATTAACTTTTATATATGTAATTAAATATTTGAGTATATAATAATAATAATAATAATAATAATAATAATAATAATAATAATAATAATGCTATAAGTATTCAAATATTTGAATACAATGTTATAATAATAATAATAATGTTATAAATATTATATATATATATATATATAATGATTAAATATTTCTTTTACATACATATTTTAATATAAATATAATAAATTAAAATATATACATTTAATTAAAAATAATTATAATTATAAAATTATAAATATTTCACTACAAGAAAAAACACTATTAGCGACCGAAAAAATCGGTCGCTATTCAGTTAGCGATCGAAATTAGCGACCGAAATGGGTCGTCGCAAAAGGTCAAGTCGCTAATTTGTTAGCGACCGATTTACATTTCGATCGCAAAATAGCGACCGATAAGGTTGTCGCTAAGGTGGTCGCTAAATAATTTGGTTACTTATTCCTTAAAGACCAAAATAGCGATCGAAATTAATATAATAAATCGGTCGCTAAATTGGTGGTAAAGTTAAAAAAATAGCGACCGATATATTCGATCGCTAATATATTAATTAAATTCTTTAAATAATAATTAAAATCGGTCGCTAAATCGATCGCAAAAATAGCTGACAGAAATTAATATATTAATTTGGTCGCTAAATTGGAGGCAAAGTTAAAAATAATAGTAAGCTGATATAATCGGTCGCTAATACATTAATTAAATTATTTAAATAATAATTTAAATCGGTCGCTAAATCGAGTCGTAAAATAGTCACAGAATAATTTTGGTCGCTAAATTTCAATTGTATAATATAATATATTTGTAGCAACCAAAAATTCGGTCGCTTATCTAACCAAATTTGAAAATTTTTGTTTAAAATTGTGTATATCCAATTTTGCAAAATTTGTACCTACTTAATTGATCAAAACAGAACACAAATGAAAACTTAAGAACTAAAGTCAAATTATTCAAGTCATAATAGGAACAATTCAAAGTCATGCAAGCACTCAAGATTCAAAGTCATAACATAAATAAAATGTTTCTAAACAACTACTCAAGATTCAAAGTCTTAATATGATAAAATTGAAAATTAGTCCTTTGGTATATTGTCAATATCATATTGACTTGTAGTAGGATGACTAGGGTTAGGCATAGGATGACTATTCATCTGAATATGTTGTAAAATAAGCTACATATGTTTCAGCTGCATCTGCTTCATCTGCAGTAAGAGGGATCCAAGAACCTATCTACTTCACAAATCCACCTACAACAAACGATAAAGAAATCCTTTAAAAATTATCTCTCCTATATTATTCACAATGCAAGAGAATAACAGTATATAGTGCCATCTTTCCTGGGCCAAAGAAGCCAAACCTTGGTTGAATATACATTCAAGCACATGTTTTACATATAGTCTTATGTACATAAGAGAACAAAAATGTCGACGAAATCACATAGAAATGTTTGTTTAAATACAAATATATATATATATATATATATATATTAGGAATCATATAGTTTTATGAATCTTATCATATCGGTAATATTGGCTTACTAGATATTGACATCTCTCCCTTCTCTCTTTTTCATCTACTTTCCCTGTAGCATATACCAGCAAAATAGAGAGATGGATTTTGATTCAAATTCATAAAAAAAAATCACATACTTCTCCACTTGCGATGTTGATGATATATGGAGTGAATCCCATCCCAGCTGAATCAGACATCAATTCACCTGGTAACAAGTAACCGCTCAAAACATAAAAAGCAAAAGTATATAAATCAATCATGTAGGGTGAATCCGATTACACACCAATCTAAGTTGGAGGTTGCATTAGACACTCACAAGGCTAGAGGGTGAAAATAGAGAACATACCAAACTTATGAACATTATTCTTACTATATGTAAGTGTCACCAAATATTATTAAATTCTAACTCACTTCTAGTTAGAATTAGATGCTGTAATTTCAGAATCCATTAAGGGACCACCCAGTAGCCCACAAGTGGGAACTAGGTTGTACCGAAGAAAACAATTAGATGTAATCTTTCATAAAAAGAAATACAATCTATATAAGAAATACAAAAGATACAAAGAATTCAAGAATCCAACTTGTCATATTCATGATAAACTGTAGGAGGAAATAGAAATCTAATGGCCCTTTTATTTTGAGAAAATATTTTTTGTTTTCACTTCTAATTACAAAAATGTCACATTGTTTTCATTTTATTTTCTGGTTTTAAATATTTATTTAAAAAATGGTAAAAACAACTTTTTATTGTTTTCACTGTTTTGTCCGCAAACCTTTGACGGTAACGCCAAAAATAAAAAGCAAATTGAACCACTTATAAACATACAAGATGATATGATTATTTTCATAAGATACACATACTCACTATGCTATTATCCCATTTTGGTACAAGACAAACACAATACCACAAGGAGATGGAGAAAGCAGAGATTGTGTATTTAATACTAACGCCACACAAAAAAACAAAATATGGATTTCATAAACACAAGATATTCACAATGCATTTTACATTTATAAAGCTCCCAGGTATACCAACAAATTTTCAATTCTGTTTGAGAAAAATCTCTTCCAATTTTAACTTTACATCCCAAATCATGAAGCACCACATGAGAAAAAGCACAAGGGTTTTTCAACTTATCTGTATGCACACACCCAAATACAAACAGATTATATTCCCCACAGACAACAAGAGACAAGCATGCAATCCAGGCAGAGATCCAACAACATAAAAACACACACAAAAACAACAATTAGAGACAAATAAGAGAGGAATCTTTCTCGAACCCAAAAGCAGCAGTGGCCCAGATTGTTTGGCAGCCCGCGATAGCAATTCACCCGGCAATGGCGGCCATAGATTTAGGGGGCTGAGGCGCAACGAATCCGACAGTTGATCGGGGCTCGCGATGGGTGCGAGGATGGAGGGGGGAACTGGGAGGTGATTCGCGGTTAGTGGTGGAGGCCGAGACGATTCTGGGCTAAGGCCGGTGAGTGGCTCGGGCGGAGGCGCGATGGTCGTCGGCGGGTCACTAAGTGGTGTCACGACAGCTAGGATTCGCGGCGCCGTGGCTTGGCCCTCGAGGTCATTTGGGTGGCAGAGGCTGCAGAGGAGGTTAGGAAGAGAGGTGTGGCGTGGTGGCTCACAGGGTGGCGTGCGGTTGACGAGGAGCTTTGATGGAGGTTGGATTAGGGTGAGGGCTAACTTGGGGGGAGCAGTGAGGGGGCTAGGGCTCGCCGGGAGTGAGGAGAAGATACTCGGCGTGAGATTTGGAAGGTGAAGAGGAGTGGGTGAGTGAGGCGCGAGAGTGAGGGTTATTTGGGGATAAGTGGGGCGACTATGATGTATATGATAATGAAATATGTGGTTGTATATGATAGCGGTTCCACTGGAACCGCTCTTAAAAGTGAACATCTAATAGCGGTTAAACCTTAACCGCTATCTAAAATATATTTTAGATAGCGGTTAACGTGGAACCGTTATTATATATTTTCAAATATGATCGATCATTTGAAAATTTAATCGATCATAATGAAAACTTACATTAACTATTTTTTTAAATATTATGTTTTTAAATTTGCTAATAGAGAAAACGTTTCAGAATTCAAAATGTTAAATACTTTTAAATATTAAAATTAACTTTATAAAAAATTAGGAAAAAAAATTAATCCAAAAGAGTTCAAAAATGTATTATAATATTTTCAGTTTTAGCTTAATTATATTTTTCATTCTCAAAGTAGAAAAATATATTGTAATTATTTTAATTTAATAAAATATAATTTAAATTTTTAATACTAAAATAAAAAGATTAAATAATAATAAATTTAATTCTTTAAATTTAGTATTTAGAAACTAAAATTATAGTTTCTCTGTTTTAAAAAATTAAAATAAATATTTAAAAATAAAAATCAAAACTAGTATTATCTTAAATTTATTAAAAGTATAATTAAATCTCTATTTTCTTAAAAATTTTTTTTAACTTCTCAATTCTACATTTTTGTAAATTCTATCATTATATTATCATCATCATCTCCTCCCATGTTCTACTTTATCTTTACAATAATTAATATTCTTAAATAATTTATATTTTTATTTATAATTTTTTAATATATATTTGAGAAATTAATCAATTATAATCTATTATTTGAAAAACTAATCAATTCTAATCAATTATTTAGAAAACTAATCGATTATAATTAATTATTTGAAAAAATTATCGAATATAATCGATTATTTGAAAATTTAATCGATCATAATCAAAAAATGTGGTTGTATATGATAGCGGTTCCACTCGAACCGCTCTTAAAAGTCAACATCTAATAGCGTATAAACCTTAACCGCTATCTAAAATATATTTTAGATAACGGTTAACGTGGAACCGCTATTATATATTGATCATTTGAAAATTTAATCGATCATAATGAAAACTTACATTAACTATTTTTTTGAATATTATGTTTTTAAATTTGCTAATAGAGAAAGCGTTTTAGAATTCAAAATGTTAAATACTTTTAAATATTAAAATTAATTTTATAAAAAATTAGGAAAAAAAATTAATCCAAAAGAGTTCAAAAATGTATTATAATATTTTCAGTTTTAGTTTAATTATATTTTTCATTCTCAAAGTAGAAAAATATATTGTAATTATTTTAATTTAATAAAATATAATTTAAATTTTTAATACTAAAATAAAAAGATTAAATAATAATAAATTTAATTCTTTAATTTTAGTATTTAGAAACTAAAATTATAGTTTCTCTGTTTTAAAAAATTAAAATAAATATTTAAAAATAAAAATCAAAACTAGTATTATCTTAAATTTATTAAAAGTATAATTAAATCTCTATTTTCTTAAAAAAAAATTTTAACTTCTCAATTCTACATTTTTGTAAATTCTATCATTATATTATCATCAACATCTCCTCCCATGTTCTACTTTATCTTTACAATAATTAATATTCTTAAATAATTTATATTTTTATTTATAATTTTTTAATATATATTTGAGAATTTAATCAATTATAATCTATTATTTGAAAAACTAATCAATTCTAATCAATTATTTTGAAAACTAATAGATTATAATTAATTATTTGAAAAAATTATCGAATATAATCGATTATTTGAAAATTTAATCGATCATAATAAAAAAATGTGGTTGTATATGATAGCGGTTCCACTGGAACCGCTCTTAAAAGTCAACATCTAATAGCGGTTAAACCTTAACCGCTATATAAAATATATTTTAGATAACGGTTAACGTGGAACCGCTATTATATATTGATCATTTGAAAATTTAATCGATCATAATGAAAACTTACATTAACTATTTTTTTGAATATTATGTTTTTAAATTTGTTAATAGAGAAAACATTTCAGAATTCAAAATGTTAAATACTTTTAAATATTAAAATTAACTTTATAAAAAATTAGGAAAAAAAATTAATCCAAAAGAGTTCAAAAATGTATTATAATATTTTCAGTTTTAGTTTAATTATATTTTTCATTCTCAAAGTAGAAAAATATATTGTAATTATTTTAAATTAATAAAATATAATTTAAATTTGTAATACTAAAATTAAAAGATTAAATAATAATAAATTTAATTCTTTAAATTTAGTATTTAGAAACTAAAATTATAGTTTCTCTGCTTTAAAAAATTAAAATAAATATTTAAAAATAAAAATCAAAACTAGTATTATCTTAAATTTATTAAAAGTATAATTAAATCTCTATTTTCTTAAATTTTTTTTTTAACTTCTCAATTCTACATTTTTGTAAATTCTATCATTATATTATCGTCATCATCTCTTCCCATGTTCTACTTTATCTTTACAATAATTAATATTCTTAAATAATTTATATTTTTATTTATAATTTTTTAATATATATTTGAGAAATGAATCAATTATAATCTATTATTTGAAAAAATTATCGAATATAATCGATTATTTGAAAATTTAATCGATCATAATAAAAAAATGTTGTTGTATATGATAGCGGTTCCACTCGAACCGCTCTTAAAAGTCAACATCTAATAGTGGTTAAACCTTAACCGCTATCTAAAATATATTTTAGATAACGGTTAACGTGGAACCGCTATTATATATTGATCATTTGAAAATTTAATCGATCATAATGAAAATTTACATTAACTATTTTTTTGAATATTATGTTTTTAAATTTGTTAATAGAGAAAACATTTCAGAATTCAAATTGTTAAATACTTTTAAATATTAAAATTAATTTTATAAAAAATTAGGAAAAAAAAATCCAAAAGAGTTCAAAAATGTATTATAATATTTTCAGTTTTAGTTTAATTATATTTTTCATTCTCAAAGTAGAAAAATATATTGTAATTATTTTAAATTAATAAAATATAATTTAAATTTTTAATACTAAAATTAAAAGATTAAATAATAATAAATTTAATTCTTTAAATTTAGTATTTAGAAACTAAAATTATAGTTTCTCTGTTTTAAAAAATTAAAATAAATATTTAAAAATAAAAATCAAAACTAGTATTATCTTAAATTTATTAAAAGTATAATTAAATCTCTATTTTCTTTAAAAAAAAATTTAACTTCTCAATTCTACATTTTTGTAAATTCTATCATTATATTATCATCCTCATCTCCTCCCATGTTCTACTTTATCTTTCCAATAATTAATATTCTTAAATAATTTATATTTTTATTTATAATTTTTTAATATATATTTGAGAAATTAATCAATTATAATCTATTATTTGAAAAACTAATCAATTATTTAGAAAACTAATCGATTATAATTAATTATTTGAATTCGTTAGCGACCGATTTAAATTCGGTCGCTATTTTCTCATTAGCGACCGATTTAAATTCGGTCACTAAATCAGTCGCTAAATGATTTTTTTTATTGTAGTGTGGAATAGCCACCGATTTAGTGACCGAAAATTTGCGACGTAAACTATTGGTCGTTATTTCGGTCACTAAATAAAAAATGTGAAGCCAAATTATATTTCGTTGGCTAAATCGGTCGCTAAATTGTGACCGAATTAATTCAGTCGCTAATTCGGTTGCTTATAGCGACCAAATTAAATCGGTCGCTAAATCGGTTGCTAATTGCGATCGAATTAAATCGGTCGCTAATTGCCACCGAAAAAATTCGGTCGCTAATTTCGGTCGCTAAATGTGTTTTTTCTTGTAGTGTTTATTTATATATAAGAAATATATAGTAAAATTAACTTATTATAAATGTAATTATCTTTTTAAAAATAATATAAATCGGGGACTGGGACGAGGAACCCGAAATCCAGCGGGACGGAGATGGGAACTTAATTTCTAATCTCGACGAGAGATCGAGGCGGGAATGGTTAAAAAATCGGGGCGGGGATCGAGATATATAATCCGCCTCCGCCCCGTATAATAACTGATAACCCATAAAATAATAATTAATATAAAATATTATAATATAACGAAGATAATTAATAACAAAATAAATAAAAATAGTTTCTTTAACAAACTTGGTAGGTAAACCCAGTTAATTAATCCAATAGTCTTGGACCGAGTATTTATATATATATATATATATATATATATATACACACACGAAAGAAGTATTATAATTTTACTAACATTAAACCATCCTAAGTAAAACCTAAATAACATATTTTAATTAAAAAGAAATTAACATATGACGATTTAATGTTAACTTACCCATACCATATTATTTAATGTCCATTTTAAAACCGACATTAGCTAATTAGCGTCAATAGATTTAGAAATCATGTTAGCAACACAAATTCAATGTTATTAATCAATTAGTGTTATATACTATTTAAAATTTAAAATATTAAATTTTAAAGTAATAATTATAATTACATTCCTTTCTAATGGTTCAAATCAATTTTATATAAATATTATTCTAGTTGTATGATGTAAGAATTTGTATTTTTAATTAATAAATATATGTGATAATTTATAAATTATAATTAAATTTAAATTATATATAATACTAGTTTATTTTAAGAGATGTTTAAAGTGTTGTATTCCTCCTCAATTTTTCATTATTGTGTCTTCTATTATGCTTTTTTTTTTTACTATTCACCTCTCAAGTAAGATCAAATAGAGTTTATATTAATAATAATAATAATAATAATAATAATAATAATAATAATAATAATTAATTCAAAATACAAAACATGTAACTCACGTACTATAGAATGTTTGAAAGTAAATAATTTGACATTTCATAATTTAAAATGCCGGTTAATGTTTAATCCTTTTGGGCGGCACTGAGTTGTGATTTTTCAATATGTTAAGATGGATCACTAAAGAATTGTCAAATACCCGCCTCTCGTCCAACAACACAAACATGCCCCGAGTGCTTTGGATGACCAATGGCTAAGAGTGTCAAAATAAGCTTAGTTCGATGAACCAACCCGAAAGGCCCGAAATGTAAGCTAGACTAAGCCAAAAATTTATGGCCTAAATAGAACCGGACAAATTTTGGCCCGATCTATTTAGGTCAAACCTAAATGGGCTTAGGCCAGGCTAGCCCATCAGCTTATGGACTGATCCGTTTTATAAAATAATAATTATTTTATCAATAAAATAAAAGTGAAATTATTTTATTAAAAAATATATGTATAATAAATTAATTTGATAATATATTTTGTTATATATATAATTTAGAAAGAATAATAAACTCGAAACATAATTTTCATTTACTTTAGTCATTTTCTTCCTTCTACTCGTCACATTTCCTTTAAGTATCAATAATTTAAGATGATATATTCTTAAATATAATGTATTTCCAAAGTATTATGATATGAGAGTTATGTTGGATAATAAGGTTAGCTTATTGAAGAAATGAAAATTCGACTCTAAAATTTAGAAAGATGTACTTGTTAGATGCATTATTAAACATGATCTTCAATTTAACTATGTTGAGTATGAGGAAGTTTGGGAGGTAAATAAAATTTTAAGTCATGATTTTAAACCAATTATTAAAAATACTTCAATTACAAAAGTTTATAACGTGTATTTAACAAAAAAGAAAAAAATTAAAAGATGTATTATCTAATATTTCTGGAAAGAGATTTATAACGTGTATTTAAAAAACTAAAAGATGTGTTATCTAATATTTTTAGTAGGATATGTTTGACTTCTAATATATGGATAATTATAATTCCTCAATGCTACATATAACAACTCATTTTTATGATTTTATACATTTGATTTTATTAACCTAAATAGGTTATGAGGTAATTTTAATAAACAAATAAATGACATATTTTTTTAAAACAAAATTAAAATAAATTATATAAATAAAAAATTATTTTTAATTAGGCAAAAAATGGTCCATTGGTTTAACATAGGGTCAGGCTAAACAAAAAATTTTGGCCCATTTTAAAAGATAAGCGAGTCGTGCCATTAGTTTTTTTTAACTTAGCCTATAGGGCTAGGTCGGACCAAATTGGGTCACCCGTTTTGACAGATCCTACTAGTGGCAACAACCAATATCCTCACGCTCTTGTGGAATAAATAATCCTTGTGTACTTTGCTTCACCAATTGATCTTAAAACACAAATATTTGAATACACATGTTAGCAAATACGTCTCAAATGTAATAATAAAATAAACATATAAAAATAAAATACTTACCATTCACTCAACTATGGTCCAAGCTTCTTCAGATGTGCACTCCCCATATGGTTTTGACGTGTTCTCTTTCATTTATCATCACGAGGAGGAGGTGGAGAAATCATATTTATATTAGATTGGTTAGAAGCACTAGAAGAAGATGTTTCTCCTATTATGGTCTACTCTAGCCTATCATAAGTGGGGGTGGACATTATTTTTTTCAATGTCCTAAACAACTCTCATCTTTACTTGTAACACTAGTTCATAAAATCATGTTACAAAATAATAAACCACTTATTTCACCTGAAAGGTAGGATCTAGTAGTCTATTGGACAATATGCCACATTTCCTAATTGAGAAATTGGTATTGTTCAAATGGATTTTCTTTTGAGCTTACTATAGATATGATTAGGCATGGTAACGGGGCGGGACGGGGGCGGGTTTTGCCTCTCCGATCCCCGCCCCGACTTTTTAATCATCCCCGTCCCCGCTCCCGATCCCGCCGGGGTTAGAAATTAAGTCCTCATCCCCATCCCCGCTGGGTTTCGGGTTCCTCGTCCCCGCCCCGTCCCCGATCTATATTATTTTTAAAAAGATAATTACATTTATAATAAATTAATTTTACTATCTATTTTTTATATATAAATAAATATTTATAATTTATAATAATTATTAATTAAATATACATTTTAATTTATTATATTTATATTAAAATATGTATGTAAAATAAATATTTAATCATTTTTTATTTATAACATTATTATTATTATTATTATTATTATTATTATTATTATTATAATACTGTATTCAAATATTTGAATACTTATAACATTATCATTATTATTATATTGTATTCAAACATTTGATTATATATATAAGTTAATTCATTTTTAAGTTATCATTTAAAAATATGAAATATATAGTTTATAATGAAATATTTAATAAGTTAATTATTATTCAATTAGTTCAAACTAATAAAAGTTTAAATTATCAATTCCTTTAATCCTTTAAAATACAATTATTTTATTAAGATAAAATTTGATATATGATAAATAAGAATAATAAGATAAACAAATGACATAATAAAACCTAATAAATATAAATTATAAATAAAATAATATTAGTTACTATTAAGATTTATGTAAAATATTTAGAAAAAGATAAAGAATAAAAAAATTAACTGTGTTCATCAAATTGATTGAAAAGATTGAAAAAAAAAACAAATTGATGAGAGAGATTAAGGAAATATGAAAAACTGCAAGGTATAAGAGAGAATAATGTAATAAATTAATTGATATAAAAGATTAAAAAAGACAAAAAAATTAAAAAATAGGTAGAAGAAAAATAAAAATTGGTAAAATATAAAAAAATGACCTTATTGTTAGTGAGTAACGTGGTTACCTATATTTAGGAGCAGTTATGATTTTGTTGAATGAATAAAATATCCACCTTGTTATTAGAAAACAGAGCGTAGATATGCAGCGTGATATGCGCATAGGTAGTTTTTCAGTTTTCTGATGTAAGGCTACAAATATTGACCAGTTTTATGATTCAAAAGAGTAAATAAACATTTTGTTCTTTCTGCATTTTATTCTCTATATTCTCGAGAGTCTAACAATTGGTATCAGAGCTCCATCACGGGGCCTGATCCATATTAGAAGCCGCAGCATTCTAAAGCATTACACATGGCATCGGAAAGTTCGTTTGTGCAGCCTGCTATACCGAAGTTCGATGGGCATTACGATCATTGGGCTATGCTCATGGAAAAATTTTTGCGTTCAAAGGAGTACTGGAGTTTGGTGCAAAATGGCATTCCTGCATCAACAGAAGGAACACCTCTCTCAGACGCACAGAGGAAACGCATTGATGATCTTCAATTAAAGGATTTGAAGGCCAAGAACTATCTATTTCAAGCATTAGATTGTTCAGTCTTAGAGACAATTCTTAATAGGGATACAACAAAGGATATATGGGACTCCTTGAAACAGAAATACCATGGTACTTCACGGGTCAAGCGGGCCCAGTTACAAGCTCTCCGCAGAGAATTTGAAAGTCTGCACATGAAAGAAGGAGAATCAGTCAATGATTATTTTGCTCGAATGCTTACTATTGCCAACAAGATGAAGGACAATGGTGAAAACAAAGGTGATGTTGCTGTTGTTGAGAAAATTTTGCGATCCATGACTTCCAAATTTGACTATGTTGTATGCTCCATTGAAGAGTCTAAGGATACTGACAACCTGACTATTGATGAATTACAAAGTAGCCTCCTTGTCCATGAGCTCCGCATGACATCTCATGTGACAGAAGAGCAGGCCCTACATATTGCTCATATTGATCACCACACAGAACAGGGACGCGGTCGTGGCGGTCGTGAAGGCTCTGGACGTCGAGGGAGAGGACGAGGCCGAGGACGTGGGAGACAAGGCTTTGACAAATCAACTGTGGAGTGCTACACGTGCCATCAACTTGGACATTTCAGTTGGGAATGTTCAAGTCAACAAAGAGAGGCCAACTATGTAGAGAATGACGAAGAAATGCTATTAATGGTCCACACAGATATAACTAAGGCAAACAATGACATTATGTGGTTCCTTGACTCTGGATGCAGCAATCATATGTGCGGGAAGAAGGAATATTTTTCAACTCTTGATGAAAATTACAAAGATTCAGTCAAGCTGGGCAACAATTCTAGTTTGGCTGTAGCAGGCAAAGGCAATGTTCGAATACACATAAATGGTAACACTTATACTATTTCTAATGTCTTTTTTGTGCCAGATTTAAGGAACAACTTACTTAGTATTGGGTAACTACAAGAAAAAGGTCTTAGTATTCTTTTTCAGCATGGCAAGTGCAAAGTGTTTCATCCTGATAATGGCTTAATTATGGAAACCAGAATGTCTTCCAATCGCATGTTTATGTTGCATGCAACCTCTCCACCTATCAAATCAACTTGTTTCCACACAGTTTCAGAGGATATAATGCATCTTTGGCATTGTAGATATGGACATTTGAATTTTCGGGGTCTAAATACGTTATATCAGCAGAATATGGTACATGGTTTGCCAATGATGAAAGCACATACGAAAATATGCAAGGATTGTTTGGTTGGAAAGCAATCACGAGATTCTTTTCCAAAGAAAAGCACTTGGAGAGCTACACAGGTCTTGCAACTAATTCATGCAGATATTTGTGGACAAATCACACCTATCTCTCACAGTAAAAAAAGGTATTTGCTCACCTTCATTGATGATTTTAGTAGGAAAACTTGGATTTATTTCTTAACTGAAAAATCAGAAGCTCTTTCTATCTTTACGACTTTTAAAAGCCATGTTAAAAAAGAAGCTGACTCATTAATCAGATGTCTGCGGACTGATCGTGGGGGAGAGTTTACCTCTCAGGCCTTCACCGATTTTTGCTCTAACAATGGTATTCATAGGCAGTTGACGGCTGCATACACTCCACAACAAAACGGGATTGCAGAACGTAAGAACAGAACCATTATGAACATGGTTCGAAGCATGCTCTCAGAGAAAAAGATGCCCAAAACTTTTTGGGCTGAAGCTGTCGCCTGGTCGGTTCACATTTTGAATCGGAGTCCCACATTAGTTGTAAGAAATAAAACACCGGAAGAAGCCTGGAGTGGAATCAAGCCTTCAGCTAAGTATTTTAGAGTTTTTGGATGTTTATCGCATGTTCATGTACCTGATGCTAAACGTACCAAGCTTGATGATAAAAGTCAATGTTGTGTTTTGTTGGGCGTTAGTGAAGTATCAAAAGCTTACAAACTTTATGATCCAATTTCACAAAAGATCATCATCAGCCGCGATGTTGTCTTTGATGAAGATAAAGGCTGGGAGTGGGACCAGAAATATGCAGAAGCTATCTTATGTGACTTAGATTGGGGAGATTGTGATCAAGCTGTGCACGTTGATACAAATGAAACCGATGACGAACATGAGACGGTAGATGTAGACCATCAAGTGTCTCCTAATACTCCAGCACCTGATCCTCCAACACTAGAAGAGGATATTATTTCCTCTGATTCTATGGCAGCAGAAAATACTTCAAGTCCCACTCAAAGATGTAGAAGACCACCCCTTTGGATGGCAGATTATGAAACTAGCGAAGGAGTTTTTGAAGATAGTCCAGAAGCTAATTTGACTATGTTTGCAACTGGTGAAAGTGATCCCACAAACTTTGCTACTGCGGTACAAGTTCAAAAATGGCGGAAAGCCATGGATGATGAGATGACCACAATAAACAAAAATGACACATGGGAGTTGGTGGATTTACCTGACGGAGCAAAGAAAGTTGGCGTGAAGTGGATTTATAAGACCAAACTCAAAGAGAATGGTGAAATAGACAAGTACAAAGCCAGGCTTGTAGTGAAAGGGTATGCACAAGAATATGGGGTAGACTACACTGAAGTATTTGCACCAGTGGCCCGCATGGAAACAATTCGCTTGGTGGTAGCACTTGCAGCTCAAAAGGGGTGGACACTCTATCAACTAGATGTAAAGTCAGCCTTTTTACATGGAGAACTAGAAGAAACAGTGTATGTAGACCAACCTTGTGGTTATGTAAAAAAGGGGGCTGAGCAGAAAGTGTATAAGCTAAAGAAAGCTCTTTACGGGCTTAAACAAGCACCACGCGCATGGTATAGCCGCATAGAAGCATACTTCTTGAAAGAAGGATTTGAGAAGTGTGACTACGAGTATACTCTCTTTGTGAAGAAGGAAAAGGAAGGTACAATATTAATTGTTAGTTTGTATGTTGATGATCTTATTTTTACTGGAAATGATGAGTTGATGTTTGAAAAATTCAAAAGCTCCATGGAACATGAGTTTGCTATGACAGACCTTGGTAAAATGAGGTATTACTTGGGTCTTGAAGTAAAGCAACGTACCGATGGCATTTTCTTATGTTAAAAGAAATATGCGTTAGAAATATTGCAGCGATTTGGAATGGATAAAAGCAATCCAGTGCAGACCCCAATCGTTCCTGGTGTTAAACTTACAAAGGATGCTACAGGTGTCAAGGTGGACAAGACTCACTACAAACAAATTATAGGAAGTCTTATGTATCTAACATCTACTAGACCCGATATGATGTTTGTGGTGAATCTTATTAGCAGGTACATGGAGAATCCTACTGAGTTGCATTTGATGGCAGCCAAACGAGTGTTAAGATATTTAAAGGGAACAACCGAGTTTGGCATCTTCTATAAGAAGGGAGGAAACAATGAACTTATTGCCTACACCGATAGTGATTATGCAGGCGATTTGGATGATAGGAAAAGTACTTCGGGGTATGTTTTCTTATTGTGTTCAGCTGCTGTTTCTTGGTCCTCAAAGAAACAACCAATTGTGAGTTTATCCACTACATAGGCAGAGTTTATAGCTGCAGCATCATGTACTTGTCAAGCTATATGGTTGGAAAGGGTGTTGGGAAAATTGTGTGGAATGCAAAGACAAGCTGCTATTATAATTCAATGTGATAGCAGCTCTGCCATTAAGTTGTCAAAAAATCCAGTAATGCATGGGCGTTGTAAACATATTGATGTTCGATTTCACTTCCTCCGACATCTTACAAAAACTGGAGCTGTCAAGATGATACATTGTGGAACACAAGAACAAGTGGCTGATATTATGACTAAACCACTTAAGTTGGATACCTTTGTAAAGTTTCGCAAGTCATTGGGAGTATGTGAAGAATCTGATATAAACTGATATAACATTCAGTTTAAGGGAGGATTTGTTAGTGAGTAACGTGGTTACCTATATTTAGGAGCAGTTATGATTTTGTTGAATGAATAAAATATCCACCTTGTTATTAGGAAACAGAGCGTAGATATGCAACGTGATATGCGCATAGGTAGTTTTTCAGTTTTATGATGTAAGGCTACAAATATTGACCAGTTTTATGATTCAAAAGAGTGAATAAACATTTTGTTCTTTCTGCATTTTATTCTCTATATTCTCGAGAGTCTAACACTTATATGTAATAGAAAAAGAAAAGAAAATAATTTTAAAATATTAATATTTTAAAATTTAAATTTAAATATAAAGTCGGGGCGGGGACGAGGTCGGGGTGGGGGTGGGGATTGCATTACCCATCCCCACCCCCGCCCCGACTTTTTAAAGCGGGGAAAACCCGAGCCCGACCCCGCCCCGGTCAACTCGAGTTTTCCCCGTCAAACTCGGGGCGGGGCGGGCGGGTCGGTCCCCACGGGGACGGGTTTAATTGCCATCTCTAGATATGATAACTAGTAAGGTTATTCTTAAAATCTTTTCATTAGGGATGACAAAACGGATTAGGCTAGCCTGCCTAAAAAATGGCTAGGAGTTTGTAATTTTAGTCTGTCAATTTGTTTTGGTCTGTCTCACCAAGCTTGTTAATTAATGGGCCAAGAATGAAACAGGATCGGGTTGACCATGCAAGCTCGCTTTAATAATATATATATATATATATATATATATATATATATATATAATTAAAATAAAATAAAAAAATTATAATTAAAGATATTACAAATTTTTTGTGTTATGTTATTAAAATATGTATATACTATAATATTATAATTTAAATTATTAAAACTAATCAATTAAGTTTAAATTATTGATTATATTTAGTTATTTTAATATGTAAATATAGTAATTTTTTCAATTTATTTAATAAAAATATTAATTAATAAATAAAACTTAAAAGTTATTTATATAATTAAAGGTATATTTTAAAAAATACATATAAAAAAATTATTGACAAACTAATCGTTGATCTGTCAGTCTATCCTTTAACGAACATGTTAGGATGTGTAGCGTATCCTAATTATGGTGGGTCAGCTCGTCTCACTCGTTACATTAGAAGTGAGACAGATCAAAACAAAGCAGACTAGTTCATTTTGTCATACTACCTTCTTCGATCATTCGCCAATATATGAAATCCATTTTATTTATATTGGGGACATCAAATATGAACTACATAAAAAAAAATTAAGATTATATATTTTGTTAATATATTTATTTACATCTAAATTAAATAAGTTAAGATTTAATAATAGTTTGTCATACATGATTCTTTACATTCTCTAGAACATGGTGTTAATCATTAATCAAGATGCTAACCTTGTAACTAATGAATTTTGTACTGTATTCTCACAAAACCTTGCATCTTTGCAAATTAAACTGTATAGACAAATATCTCATCAATATTTCGATTAATTATGAACTTTCTCAAGTCTAATTACACGTTTTTTTTAATGACTTAGCTCTCTCGTGTTGCATTAGTGATAACAATTCTAACTATCTGCCTAGGCCTTTCATACAAGCAATATCTGGAAATATGCTTATAATTACATTGAGGAAAGGAAGTCTAAATCCATGAAATTGAAGTTAAAAAAAAAAAATACAGGGTGCTCAGTCGTTATTTGGATTTTGAAACTAAATATGAATATGATCCATTATTTTACATATCAAAATAATGTGCAGATATAATAATATATAAAAGTAAAGAAAGAGGGGAAAAAAAGCTTGTCCACCTGAAATAACTTCTTGTTTTGTGCTTAGTTTGAGGACTTCAAATACTACTATCAAAAAATCACGAACAAAAATAGGACAAAAACTATTTGGACAACCCTTCCTCTCAAACAACTGTTTCTACAACCGTTTTCAATGATATTAATAATAATTTAAAATTTTTTTTATTTTTTTAAGTGTTTGCATATTTATTATATTAATAAATTAGGTTGTATGTAAGGATATGCCAATTAAATTCGTACATGTAGGAACCCATTTGTCCCCGCTCCGAGTTCGATAGGAAAAACCCGAATTGACCGAGGACGGGGTGAATTTGGGTTTTTTGTACTTTAAAAAGTCGGGGTCAGGATAGAGACAAAGATGGATAATGTAATCCTCACCTCGGTCTCGTCCCCTGTTCCTGTCCCAACTTTATATTTAAATTTAAAGTTTAAAATATTAATATTTTAAAACTATTTCCTCTTTTTCTATTACATATAAGGTCATTTTTTTTATATTTCATCATTTTTTTACTTTTTTTCTATCCACTTTTAATTCTTTTGTCTTTTTTAATTTTTTATATCAACTAGTTTATTACATTATTATCTTTCTCTTATCTTTCAGTTTTTTACATTTCTTTAATCTCTTCAATCAATTTATTTATTTTTTTCAATCTTTTCAACTAATTTGATGAACACAAAGTTGTTTTTTTTTCTTTTTTATCCTTTTCTAAATATTTTACATGAATATTAGTAGTAACTAATATTATTTTATTTATAATTTATATTTATTAGGTTTTATTATATCATATTTTTTGGATGTTATTTTTCTTATTTGTCATATATCAAATTTTATCTTAATAAAATAATTATATTTTAAAGGATTAAAAAGACTTGGTACTTTAAACTTTTATTATTTTGAACTAATTAAATAAGAATTAACTTATTAAATGTTTCCTTATAAACTATATATTTCATATTTTTAAATGATAACTTAAAAATGAATTAACTTATATATGTAATCAAATGTTTGAATACAATATTATAATAATAATGTTATAAGTATTCAAATATTTGAGTACAGATATAATAATAATAATAATAATAATAATAATAATAATAATAATAATAATAATAATAATAATAATGTTATAAATATTCTATATATGTATAAATAAAAATAATTGAATATTTATTTTACATTCATATTTTAATATAAATATAATAAATTAAAATATATATTTAATTAATAATAATTACAAATTATAAAATTATAAATATTTATTTATGTGTAAAAAATACATAAAATACATAAAATTAATTTATTATAAATATAATTATTTTTAAAAAATAATATACATCGGGAACTGAACCGGGCGGAAAAACCCGAGATGACATACGGGATGTTATTTATTAATAATTTGGAGACCATGTGTGCAATCAATTGTCACGTGGGACGATTCATATTAATAAAAGAAAATAGCCCTAACCCTAACCCAAATACGGGATGTTATTTATTAATAATTATATAACAACCCTTCAATCAAAAAATGTTGTATAGCTGACCCAATTCCAGACACTACGTAAAGAAATGAAAATACTACTGCAACGATCACTAACGACCAAGTCGAATGCACACAAAGAAGGAGTCGTAGCATCGGACCAACCCTGTACCGAATAATCCTTAACTCCAACCAACAAAACATGTCCAAAATTCAGAGGTTTGAAACAAGTTAAAAGCTCAGTTCAAAGGTCAGAAATTCCACCAAGATCGAGCAACATAATGCCAAGCTTAAAGAGAGCATACCACTAGAAGGAACACGAAAGGCGCGGACACACTAAGGAGGCAAAAACTCGGCTCTCCTCTTCGAAAGAGCCTACCGTACAAGCTCCGCTTCATGTTCAAGCCGCACATACTCAAAGAAATGAAATCCAAAAAGAAGACAATGACCACCCATTCATCCCGAAAATCTTGCAAATGCCCCTCCCACCTAATTGGGAGCCTCTGGACAGACATGTAGCTATCTCAGTTCATAAGAGAGATACCTTATACAACCTGGTTAACAAATATGGTTATGGTAAGGAAATCCAATGGGAAGTGGTGAATGTGTACAAATTACACAAATTTGAACAGAGTATGTCCAAAGGACTCTTATCCTTTACCAAGCATAGATTGGTTAATCAATAATACATCGGGTTATCAACTACTCAGTTCCCTATATGCGTAGTCAGGATATAATCAAATTAGAATGTATCCGCCAAATGAAGAAAAAATGTCTTTCATGACTTAGGGGGTCAATTATTGTTACCGAGTCATGCCTTTCAGCTTAAAAATTTCAGGTGCAACGTATCAACTTTTTATTGACATGATCTTCAAAACTCTTATCAATCACTGCATGGAAGTCTACATGAACGACATGGTGGTCAAGTCCATGAGTGTCGCTGACCATCTCATGCATCTAGAATGAGTTTTTCAAGAGATAAGGCGACATAATATGAGATTGAATCCTGCAAAATGTGTCTTCAGCATCAACGGCGACAAGTTCCTCGAGTTTATGATTATCCAAAGAGGAATTGAAGAAAACCTAGATAGATGTGAGACTCTCATTTTAACACCAAGTTCGAGAAGCATCAAAGATATACAATGTTTAAACAACAAATTGGCCGCACTAGCCCGATTTTTTGCATAAATTGGGCGAAAAGACTAAACCATTCTATAAGTTGCTTCGCTCTTCAGGAAAGATCGAGTGGTCTTCAAAGTGTGAAAATATGTTCAAACTATAACAAGGAAGATTTAACTTACTAGCCTACCCTCATTAGCCCACCAAAGGGAGTCACTTTATTACTATACTTGACCGCCACTAAATTGATCATCAACTCAATTCTCGTGTTTGAAGAAAACAGGATGCAATATCCTATTCACTTCACAAGTAGGACACTTCAACCATTGGAAAAAAGGTATCAAACCATTGAGAAATTGATATTAGTTATATCCACTTAGCTCGAAGATTGTGACCGTACTTTAAGGGATTTCCCATCATAGTCAAAACCAATCACCTGATCAAGAAAATCTTACAACGACCTGATCTTGTTGAATGCATGCCAAAATGGTTTGTAGAAATTCCTTTTAAGTATTTATTGTACCTTTTAAATATTTCAAAATCCTTTTTACATCACTTAAGTGAGATTCGCTAGGAGCAGATTGAAATCGTGCACAAATACACACACTATGCATGAAACATACATTTTGGATTTAAAAGTGGTCTTAACTTGCTTACCCTTTTGACATGCATCATATTCTATCTTTTTCAAACTTAATTTTTGGCAAACCAGTTACAAGTTCTTTTGAATTCAATTTGTTTAGATGAGACATATGTATATGAGCTAGCCTTTTGTGTCATAGCCAAGATTCATCTTCTTTAGTTATCAAACAGATATTAGTCTCAAAAGTAGTGCACTCAAAATCAATCATATAAATGTTTTGTATTCTTTTTCCAATGAAAACAATTTTATTTGATGCAGAGTCACATATTATGCAGTGATTTATTTCAAAAATTATCTTCAAACCCTTATCACATAATTGACTAATGCTTAATAGATTATGCTTTAATTCTTCTACCAATAGTACATTTTCAATTATTAAGGAAGAGTTATTACCAATCTTACCAATCCCAATAATTTCCTTTGTTGTTATCACCAAAAGTAACATAACCATTTACTTTTAAAATGATGTTTTTGAATTTCTTTATATCACCTGTCATATGTATGGAACATCCATTATCCAAATACCACATTGAGTTTTTGATGTTCAAATTTTTCTGCAAAACAAACTAAAAAGCTTATTTAGGTACCCAATCAAATTTGGGTCCCCTCATATTAGTTACATGCAATTTATCTTTAGGTAACCACTTATATTTTCCTCTTGGAACACCATAATTTTTAAAATAACAAGTTTTTGATGTATGTCCAATCTTAAAATAGTAAAAGCATGCTATAGATGATGATTTGCTTATATTAAGAAAACTTCTAGACTTATCTAATCAATTAGCATTATAACCACTTCCTTCTCTGTTTAAAGTGCATATTTGGGAATTCAATATAACATCTAAGTTTGCTTTTCCTAATGTAAATTTTGAAAGCGTGTTGATAAGATACTTGATTCTTTCAAAATGTTTCTTGTAGTTAACACATTCATGCACAAAATTCTAACTATTCTTTTCTAAGGTTTCTAACTCTATTTTCAAAAATTCATTTTCATTCTCAAGCTGTTTTAATCTATTCTCTAACCATCTATTTTCACCCTTAAATTTATTATTAGAATATGCTAATTTTTTTGCTTCATCATGGATTTCATTAAAAGCATCCGACAATTGATAATAGCTATTTTTATCATTAGATATAAAGGTACTGACACTGAATTTGCTTGATGTTTCTGTATCTACCATCAAACAAAGATTTTCTTCTTCATTTATGTTTTCACTTGACTCACTGGAAGTACTTGAAACATTGTCTTCCCAAGCAATGCATGTCGTCTTCTTTTTATAATTATTGATTTCCTTTATGCCTTCTAGTTTTTGCTTCATTTTGAATATTAAACAATCTGGCTTGATGTGTCCAGGTTTCACGCATTCATAACATGTAGGGATATTCCCCTGTTTCTTGAATGGTTTGACAATAGATTTGTTAGCAGATTTGTTTTTATATTTCAAAAATTTAGAAAACTTCTTTACCAGTATATTCAAGTTTTCACTATAAGAATCATCTTCATTTTCCTACATAAAATCATTCTTTTTTGTAGCAATTTTTAATGCAACCGTGTGTCTTCTTTCACTTTCTTTTTCTTCTTTGAGTCTTCCAAGTTCTAACTCAAGTTCTCATAGCTTCCCAAACATTGTAGCCATATTCATTGTTGTAAGATCTCTTAATTATGAAATAGCAGTCATTTTAGGTTGCCAATTTCTTCATAAACTCTTTAGAATTTTAATATTTAATTCTTCTTTGTCAAAGATTTTTCCAAGAGTCATCAAATGATTTACAATATGAGTAAATCCTTTCTGAACATCATATATGTTTTCTCCAATATTCATTCTAAACATTTCATACTCTTGAATAAGAATATTCTTTCTTGCTCTCTTTACCTCTTCAGTTCCTTCATGAGTGACTTCAAGAACACTCCACATTTCTTTAGGTATTTCACAAGCAAAGATTCTATAGAATTCATCAAGTGTTAGTTCAAAAGAAATAATATTCTTAACTCTAACATCATAGTGAGCTCTTTTATTTTCATCAGGAGTCAATTCAATAAAATCTTTGATTATTTTCATACCATTTTTAATCTTGGTGGGTTGAAAAGGACCATTAACAACAACATCTCAAACACCTTTATCAACAGATTTAAGAAAAATCTTCATTTTATTTTCCAAAATGGATAATTTTCACCAAAAAATAAAAGAGGTATGCTTATAGATGCCCCTTCAGCAAAAGTTTGAGAAATGTTAGTCATTCTTTTTGGAACAAAATCAATTAACTTTTGATAACCCAACTTTGATACCAATTGTTAGAAAAATTTGAATGTCTAAACACACCCAAGAGGGGGCGAATTAATTAAATAAGAATTAACTTATTAAATATTTTCTTATAAATTATGTATTTCGTATTTTTAAATGACATCTTAAAAATGAATTAACTTTTATATATGTAATTAAATATTTGAGTATATAATAATAATAATAATAATAATAATAATGCTATAAGTATTCAAATATTTGAATACAATGTTATAATAATAATAATAATAATGTTAAAAATATTATATATATATATATATATATAATGATTAAATATTTCTTTTACATACATATTTTAATATAAATATAATAAATTAAAATATATACATTTAATTAAAAATAATTATAATTATAAAATTATAAATATTTATTTATATATAAGAAATATATAATAAAATTAACTTATTATAAATGTAATTATCTTTTTAAAAATAATATAAATCGGGGACGGGGACGGGGACGGGAACCGAAATCCAGCAAGGACGGAGATGAGGACTTAATTTCTAATCCTGCGAGAGATCGGAGGCGGGAATGGTTAAAAAATCGGGGGTGGGAATCGAGAGATGTATAATCCGCCTCCGCCCGTATAATAACTGATAATCCATAAAATAATAATTAATATAAAATATTATAACATAATGAAGATAATTAATAACAAAATAAATAAAAATAGTTTCTTTAATTGGTAGGTAAACCCAATTAATTAATCCAATAATCTTGGACCGAGTATATATATATATATATATATATATATATATATATATATATATATATATATATATATATATATATATATATATATATATATATATATATATATATACACACACACGAAAGAAGTATTATAATTTTACTAACATTAAACCATCCTAAGTAAAACCTAAATAACATATTTTAATTAAAAAGAAATTAACATATGACGATTTAATGTTAACTTACCCATACCATATTATTTAATGTCCATTTTAAAACCGACATTAGCTAATTAGCGTCAATAGATTTAGAAATCATGTTAGCAACACAAATTCAATGTTATTAATCAATTAGTGTTATATACTATTTAAAATTTAAAATATTAAATTTTAAAGTAATAATTATAATTACATTCCTTTCTAATGGTTCAAATCAATTTTATATAAATATTATTCTAGTTGTATGATGTAAGAATTTGTATTTTTAATTAATAAATATATGTGATAATTTAAATTATAATTAAATTTAAATTATATATAATACTAGTTTATTTTAAGAGATGTTTAAAGTGTTGTATTCCTCCTCAATTTTTCATTATTGTGTCTTCGATTATGTTTTTTTTTTTTTTTACTATTCACCTCTCAAGTAAGATCAAATAGAGTTTATATTAATAATAATAATAATAATTAATTCAAAATACAAAACATGTAACTCACGTACTATAGAATGTTTGAAAGTAAATAATTTGACATTTCATAATTTAAAATGCCGGTTAATGTTTAAAAAAAAATCAATCATAAATCATAAACCTAATTAATTAGGCTCCTTCTATATCTCTGAGAAACTTATTTATACTTGTAATTTCACCGCGGGACTTCTTAAGAACCTCTTTTCTCTTATAAAGACATTTATTATTATTATTATGAATTTAATAACAAAAATTATTAACATTGTAATAACATAATTTGAAATTTTTCATATTAAAATAAATTATATAGATTCAAATACTTCTAAAAAAATAACTATATATATAAAAGGTGTTAAATACATCTTTAAAGCATAAAATAACAAATCTAAATATATTAGCTATTCCTGCGTGGAAACGAGGATTTCAAACGAGTAAATAAATATAATTCAAACAGTTAAAATCTTTGAATCTTTAATGTCGAGTTCTATATAATATATTAAAAGAGGAAAAATTATATATAAAATTATTTTAGTATTTAGATAATCTTTTAAATAATATATTTTAAAAAATATTTAAATTAAATTTTTATTCATTTATTTAATCAATAAAAAATATGCCTCTTTCTTTTCATTTATTCTTTTTTTTTCTTGTTCACCTTCCATCTTTGATTTTCTTTTTCTCATTATTCATTCATTCATTATTATTTTCTATTTTCGTTTACTATCTTTTGTTATTCTCTCCTCTTTTAATTATTCTTCTAATTAAAATTAAAATTGAATAATTTAATTTTTTTAAATCACATGAAAATTAAAAAATAATAATTAATTATTTAAAATTATGATGATAATAAATAATTATTTATTAAAAAATATTAAATATTTATGAGTTGAATTTAATTTTTATTTAATAATTTAATTCAGTTATAATTAATGAGATTATGATTAGTTGAATTAAATAATTTAAAAAATATTAAAAATTAGTTTAAAATAAATATTTTATTACTTTCAATTTTAATTTAAAAAAATAACTTTAATATGCTTTTATCAAATTCAATATAGTATTTTTAATTAGAGAAAGATATCGTGATAGATAAGAGAAAAGGAAAAAAAAAGTGAAAAAAAGAAAAAGATAAGAAGTGAATGAACACATTAAAAAAAATAAAAAGTGATTAAGAGAGAGAAAAAAATAATTACTTTATGTTAGAAAATTTTATTCCCATCATCAAATTTAGTCTATGAACAATATAAACAACTTTTAATAGGTTGGTTAGGAAAAAATAAGTTAGTATATTGAATTTGACATGTAACTTCAAATTTTAACAAAAAAATTCAAAAATATTTAATTGAAGAGACAAATAATTAATATAGATATTATATTTGTGTCATTATTTTTTATCTTTTTCATTATAATTTTTATATTTAATAACTTTTATGTTGAGATGAAAAAATCACAATTTCTAGCTAAATTATCTATTATAAGGTTATAATTTTGACAAGTTGTTTCTTAATTGGATCAAATTCCATTCAAAAGATGGACAAACGATGGAGGAAAAAAAATATAGACATATGACCACCAATGAAAGAATACGGACAGAGATAATAAGCGAAAAGTTGCACAGAAAAAAGGTACAGAAAATATCAGAGAGAAAAAGAATTTACTTGGCAAAAATTTGTCTACCTTTTCCTTAACAAGAGTGTTATATAACGTGCATTCTTTGGCTAACCGCCTTACAAGGAGGAAGAAAACAAAAAGGAAATAAAAATAAGATTCCTTTGTCAATTATTCTTTCATAATGATGTTCCCTTTCTTGCGTAAGGTAGGACACGTCACAACAAAGTCTGCTAGGCGTTATGACTGTCTAATATTCCTCTGTGGTCTCTCCTCATGCACTATTGTGCTGTCAACTGGATCACGCAGAGGATCCTCATTATTATCCCCTTTGGTATCAGTAAGAAGGATTGGGCTTGCAATCCTTAAATCTCCTCCCGGTTCGAGTAGCACCTTGTCCTCAAGGTGAAATTGTTCTTTAAGAATCGACCATGGCTCCCAAGTTGCATTCTCAAGGGGAATGACTTTCCATTGGACCATGACCAGGAGACGGGAGGCATCAGTAGTGTCCCATTTCCAGTCAACAATTGCAGCTAGTTCCAAAATGGGCTCATTATCACAAATATCATATGGTAAGTTGAGTGGGGAGGAAAGAAGAGGTCCTTTGTGTGGGCACAGTAAACACACGTGAAACACGTTGTGTACCTTGGCAATTGGTGGTAACTCTAATTCATATGCAACATTACCAATTATGTTGGAGACTCTAAATGGTCCAAAGAAATGCTTCTGAAGCTTTCCTTGGGAGTGACCAGTAACGGAGCTCTGACGACGTGGCCTGAGATGAACATATACCCAATTGCCAATGTCAAATTGTAGGTCACGGCGAGAGCTGTCTGCCCAATGCTTCATAGCAGCTTGTGCCTTAACTAGATTTGAGCGTAATTTCTGGAGTATCTCTTCACGAGAGGAAAGCTCATACTGGACAACGATATTGTTGGTGTCCTCGGGAATGAAACTTGGTATACCAGGTGGAGGGAAACCGAACATGATTTCAAATGCAGTAAACTTTGTGGAGGAGTTAATTAAAGTGTTGAAGCTCCACTTAGCCCAAGGTAAAAATTTACCCCATTGTGATGGTTTGCGGTGAACGAAGCAACGTAATTACTGCTGAGGATATTATTTACAACCTCCGTTTGACCATCCGTTTGTGGGTGGTAGGCTGTAGTCATGTGCCACTCAAGCGAAACAATTCCCTCCAAAAATGGCTAAGGAAAATCGGATCACGATCAGAGATGAGGATTTTGGGAAGGTCGTGATGCTTACAAACCAAGTTGAGAAATAACTCAGCTACGGTCACTACAATGAAGGAGCGAGGTAACATGCCAAAGTGTGCACCCTTTGAAAATCGATCAACCATGACAAGGATGGTTGTGATCCCTTGTAAGGAGGAAGACCCACTATGAAGTCAAGGGAAAGATCCTCCCAAGAACGAGAATGAGGTGGAATGGGTTATAATAGACTCGGTGTGCATTGAGTTAGGAGTTTGGTCTATTAGCAAATAGAGTAATTAGCCACATAATTTTGGACATCTTGGCAGATTGACTTCCAGTAGAAGCTAGCTTGAAGCCTTCCAAGAGTGTGAGCAATGCCTGTATGACCTGCTGTTGGTGATGAATGAAATTCATGCAACAACAAAGGAATAAAAGGACTTGATGAGGGAAACCAGAGTCTATCCTTAAATGTGATAAAATCCTGATGAAGAGAGTAGTCAGGAAAATCAGCAGGGGAGGAGGATATATGTTGCTTCAAATCCTGAAATTTGTCATTCGATGTGAGGGACAATTTAAGGGCGTCTAGGAAATCCAAATGAGGAATTGAAAGAACAAGGAATGAGCTCTCTAAATTGTCAATGTGAGAGAGAGAATCAGCAGCAGTATTCGATTTTCCAGACTTGTACTGGATTTCAAAATCATACCTAAGCAACTTGAAGAGGTATTTCTACTGTTCAGGTGTGAGCACAGTCTGGTGCATGAGTTCCTTAATGGATTTCTGATCCATCTGAATAATGAAGTGATGGCTTAGCAAATATTGACGCCACTTCTGTATGGTAGAGGTGATGGCACATAGTTCCCGAATATAGGTGGAAGAATTGCGCAATTTGGGACAAAATTGCTTACTAAAATAAGCAATGGGATGACCATTCAGGGATAAAACCGCGTCCATGCCTATACCAGAAGCATTAGTTTGTAGAACAAAAGTCCAGTCAAATTGTGGAATTTCCAAAACAGAACCTTACAATAAAACCTCCTTGAGGTGTTGGTAAGCCTATTGTGTGTCATTAGTCCAGTGAAATGCATCTTTTTTAAGTAGGTCTGTGAGGGGTTGGGCAATGGAGGAGTAACCCTTAATGAAACGTCTGTAGAAACTCGTGAGGCCATGGAAACCCTTAAGCAACTTAACAGAGTTGGGAATTGGCCATTGACGAACGACATCCAATTTGTTAGGGTCAGGTTGCACCCTCTGAAATGAAACAATATGGCTCAAATATTGTATTGAGTTCTTGCCAATGAGACACTTGCAACCCTTCAATTTAAAATGGTTAGTCAACAATAAATTGAATGCAATAGTAAGGTGAGTAATGTGAGTGTCTAAGGATGGGTTGTACACCAAAATATCATCAAAGAATACAATGATGAATTTGCGCAGATATGGACAAAATAGGTCATTCATCGTTGCCTGAAATGTAGAGGGTGTGTTGCACAAACCAAATGGCATAACATGGTATTCAAAATGACCATTATGTGTGCAAAAGACAGTCTTATGGGAGTCAGTAGGGAGCATCATAATTTGGTGGAATCTTGAGAGAAGGTCCAACTTTGAAAACCAAGAGACATTCCCAAGCTCATTAAGGAGTTCATCCACGGTAGGAATTGCGAATTTTTCCTTGATGGTGATAGAATTAAGAACCCTGTAATCGATACAAAAATACCATGTCCCATCTTTATTTTTGGTAAGAAGAACAGGAGAGGAGAAGGGACTATTGCACGGTGTGATGAAATCAGAGTCTAGCATTTTCGGACTTGCAACTCGATTTCTTGTTTTTGAAAATGGGGATAGCGGTAAGGACGGATGGAGAAAGGTTTGACATTGGGGTGTAGTTTGATGGCGTGATTTGTGGGTCTAGAGGGTGGAAGAGAATTAGGAGTGGTGAAAACGAATTTGAATTTGGTGAGTAATTGTTGAAGGTTTGGTTCAGTTCAGGTGGGGGTAGTATCATTAGGTTGTGAATTGTAAGGAGGTGGGGGTAGGGAAGGCTCAAGACTTAATTGGAAGAGGGCTTCCACACGGTGAGTGTTTTGGAGTCTCTTGAGTTGGTGGGCCGAAATAGGGGAAGGAATTAGGCTATGGTCTCCCTGCAATTCAACGAGAGAGCTCTCCCACATAAACCTCATGAATGGACCATTATAATCCATAACAAATGGGCTCACCATGGATAACCAATGAACTCTCAAAACTACATTAGTACCAGATAATTCCAATGGGTACAAATCAATAAGAAACTGATGTTGTGCCAAAGTAAGAGTTACTTGAGGGCAGAAGGTGGAACAAGGCAAAAAATCACCATTGCCAACCATAACCTTAAGTGGGCTTGGAGTGGGTTCCATAACTAGTTGGAGGAACTGGGCCACTTTGTTTTGTATAAAGTTGTGGGTTGCCCCACTATCCACCAAGATTTGGACCTTGTACCTGTTTATAGCCCCTGTAACCTTGAAAGTCTGTGGGATCCAGTGATCCAAAAAGGCATGAAGACTAATTAGACTAACCTTTGGTTCAAAGGGCACCATTGGATTGAAATCCACAAATAGGAGATCAAGGACTGGATCATCAGTATCGAAAGTGGGAAGTTTGGTTGTTGGTGTTGGTAAAAGAGGGGAAGAGGTTTGGGAGTGAAGGGTTGAATAAAATGATTAGAGGAGATGAGAACATATATGGTTTTGTCATCTTGTAACTTGGCAAGAGTTATTGCTTGAGGTAGATCTGAAGGTTGGAGTACCATTACCTCTCTACGCATATGTGGTTTGAGGCCTGAAATGAAACAACTGAGGTAAAAACTTGGTGGAAGGTCAGAGATGTGGTTGGCAAGTACTTCAAATTCGGAGGGATAGTCGTGGAGGTGTTGGGTTTGGGTGAGTTTGCAAAGTGAACCAATGGGGTCTTCAAACTTGGAAGGTGCGAAACACAGCTCCAAGGCTTTAAGGAAAGCTTCCCAAGAGGTTAAAAGACCATTATTAAACATCCACTGAAACCATGCGAGTGCAGTACCAACAAGGTAAAAGGAAGAAATCTTAATGCGTTGATCAGCAGGGGTTTGGTGGTACTCAAAGAACCGGTTCACCTTGAAGATCCATCCTAAGGTATCAGAACCATTAAAGGTGGGTAGTTCAAATTTTAAAGGTCTGGGTGAAGATGAGGGTGGTGGTGAGGTGGAGGTTTTGGATTCAAGGTAGGTGGTGTGTTCAAAGATGTCGTGGAGGGTGTTAGTAAAGCTGGCTTGGGCTAAAAGAATTTGTTCGAGTTGTTTTCTAATTTTGGCAAGGTCTTCGGAATGGGATGAGGAGCCAGCCATGGAGGGAGTCAATACAATGAAAGCACCAAATGAAAGAATACAGACAGAGAGAATGAACGAAAAGTTGCATAAAAAGAGAGGTACAGAAAATATCACAGAGAAAAAGAATTTACTTGGCAAAAATTTGTCTGCCTTTTCATTAACAAGAGTGTTATATAACATGCATTCTTTGACTAACCGCCTTACAAGGAAGAAGAAAACAAAAAGGAAATAAAAATAAGATTCCTTTGTCAATCATTCTTTCATAACAACGTTCCCTTTCTTGCGTAAGGTGGGACACGTCACAACAAAGTCTGCAAGGCGTTGTGACTGTCTAATATTCCTCTGTGGCCTCTCCTCATGCACTATTGTGCTGTCAACTGGATCACGTAGAGGATCCTCATTATCAGCCCCTTTGGTATCAGTGAGAAGGATTGGGCCTGCAATCCTTACAACCAATCTATTAGAGTACATGACCTTTGTCTTAAAAAGAGAAATGACCTTTCAATACTTGTCCTAGCCAAACTCACATTTGAAATAATAAAATTGTGGTTCCTCAATCATGGCATGAAAGTAGAGGTCATGTTACAAGTAGAATATGGGTACTTAGAATAAATTGTTGCCTTGCTCAGAGAACACCAATAACAGGCTAGTATGTCTCATGTTATAGTAGGAAAAATGGTGAGTTTGAAGTCCAATAATTGCCAAACCCATAACTAGTAGATGCCTATATAGGTATAGAGTCAAATTGCATAACTGGTGGTGTAATTGTAAAAAGTTTCAAGCCCTTCAATTACCTTGCACACATGGTTTGTAGTGTGTTCCGTATGTCATTTGCAAATTGGTACATACATTACAGGTTAGATAGTATTTTCAATCCTTATGAGTATTATTTTCATCTTGTACAAAATAAAAATTAATGATCTTTTTATACTGGTTTAAATTTCATTCATGTTTCGTGTAGGAACGAGAGTGTCTCTATCTTATGTCTGCTATGATAATATCATTAGGATCAATTTTCATATATGACATATTGTTCCTTTTAGAGTTTTAGTCTGTCACGACTTTGTCATTAAAGAGTGTATATAAATTACCCTTTGTCTTGATTTTTAAACGATGTGAAACTTAAAAGTGTACCGAAATATAAGCCCTCAGTCGAGGACTAATAGGTATGTATGAGTGGAACGAGATTCTACTATTGTCTAATGGTTGGGCGCCAATATTTTGTCTAGAAATAAAAATATTATGACTTTATGTTTATTATGATAACATTGTTAAGGTCAATTCTCATGTTCAATATATTGTCCGCTTTGCAGCTCTAGTTCATTATAGTTTTGTCTTTAGAAGACATTTTGGTAGATTAAAAGAAAAATATAGATATAAACTACCATTGACTCCTAAATCATGTGAAATTCATGAGCATGTCAGAATAATTTCAAACCAATATAAATAATTAAGAAAGCCTACCAGAACACACATCTAGATGATGGATTGGCTAAATAAATAAATAAACTCATTTTTATAAATTATAATGGTAATAGTTATTTATATAAACAATGATATTATAATATATAACTATTGTTATAATTTTAATTTTTGTACTTATAAATTTATAATAAATAAAAATAATTATATAATATTATAAACATATAAAAAGATATAAAATTAAAATTAAAAATATATAATATATAATATTATTTTATAATTAAAAATAAACATACATAATCATACCACTTTGTAAGACTTTTATATATATATATATATATATATATATATATATATATATATATATATATATATATATATATATACACATGTGAAATGCTCCAAATTTACCATTTTGATAGATTGCAAGCATAATTACACAAAAAACGTAAAAAAATACCCACAAATGAGGCTTAGCAAAACTTTCAGCTAGTTGTAATCACACTAAGCTAGGGGTGTCAATATGGGTTCTAACTCGTGAGCCAACCCGGCTCACCACGGTTTGAGCCGGTTGGGTTGGATTTTTTTATTTCTACCGATTATGTGCTAAAAATGAACCCGGCTCACTTAACCCACGGGTTAAACGGGTTCAAGCCGGGTTATGGTGGGTTGGCCCGCAACCCACCATTAATTTTAAATTTTAAAAATAATTATAATATATATTAACCTTAATTAATAATTATATTTTAAATTTTAAAAACAATTATAATACTTCGAGTAACCCTAAATGTTATCCTGCCTCATCTCTATCTTATATTAGTCGCTCGCTACAACAAGTCAAACCCTATCAAGCAACACTACATTTATCGTCGCACTATCTTATCATATGTTCATCTTCATCGTATCACTACATCACCGTACTCCATCTGTAGCATCTATATATTATTTGTTGTTTATTATTGATTTATACGTATATCTCTTTAATATATGAATTGACTTCTTTCTTTCAAATTAATTTACAGTATGGAATCTGAAACAATGCATCAAAGTGTCAATGTGAATTGTGTTGGTGATGATTTTATTGTTAATGAAAAACCCAATGAGCCAATTTCAGTTAATAATGAAGATACTGATGTTGAGAAAAAAAAGAAAAAAAGTAAAAGTTTCTACATTTAGAAATATATATATATATATTATATTTATATTATTTAAAAAAAATATGGGTTAGTGAGTCAATCCACTTAACCCACCAACCCGTAGTGGGTTGAACCGGGTTATAAAATTTCTGTCCAAAAACTGAGCAGGTTGAGCTCATCTATTTTCAGCTCAACCCCAGTGCGGAGCCAAGGTTGTGTCCCTTTGACACCCCTACACACAGCCTCCCTAATTTCTTCTCTCTTCATTTTCTGCACTTTCTTGTAGTTGCAGCGCAAACATAAGATTGGAAACGATGTCGTTCATGGACGGTCTCTGCGTGCCAACTTCAGACAAACAACTCACCCCAATGTCGCAAAACATTCTAAAGCATTTGGGCGCGATCTTCCCTTTCAACGTGGGGTCCAATATCTGTGCCATGGTCCCATTTTTGTAACAGTACCTAACCCAATTACCAAGCGACTCCTGTCTTGGCTCCGGGGTGTGGATCAGAGGCGGACGAGCGCACAGTACCTCAAACAGCACTACCCCGAAAGAGTACACGTCAGACTTTTCCGTCAAATGCTGCCGTTTATAATACTCCGGGTCTATATACCCAAAGCTACCTTTCACGGCGGTGGTGCAGATATGGGCCTCGGACCCACCCGTGGGCTCAATTCTGGAAAGCCCAAAGTCCGAAACCTTGGCCACCCACTCCTCATCCAACAAGATGTTTGTGGTTTTCACGTCGCTGTGGATGATCGTGTATGTCTTGGCGCATCTGTGAAGATAATGCAGCCCGTGCGCCGCGTCGATACAAATCTGCAAGCGTCGCTTCCATGGCAAAGGAGGCTTATCACTGTTGTAGAGATGGTCGCGGAGGTTGCCACGTGCCATGAAATTGTATACCAGGATCATCTCCTTCTCGTTGTTGCAGTAGCCGATGAGTGGAACGAGATTGCGATGGCGGAGCTGCGAGAGCATCTCGATCTCGTTCACGAACTCTTCAGCTCCCTGCTTTGAACCCGGTTTGAGGCGCTTGATAGCCACCGGGATGGAATTTCCGTTGATGAAGCCCTGCTCTGAACCTGGTTTGAGCTGCTTGATAGACACCGGGATGGAAATATCGTTGATGAAGCCCTTATACACGTGGCCGAATCCTCCGATGCCAACGACGCAGGCATCGTCGAAGTTGTTGGTGGCGGCTTTGATCTCGATGAGAGAGAAGCGCTGGCAGAGAAGATCGAACGGCCACTGGTAATTCCTGTAAAACTTCGCGTTGGTTGATGGTCCGTGCGTTGAGAAGTGTGGACCGAACTTGGATCTCGCCCACGAAACGACGAAGAAACAAACCAGCGAGAGGAAAAGGACGCCGGATACCACCCCTGCTATGATAATTATTAGTTTTCTGCTCCTCCTCTTCTCTACTGTTATGCCGTTCTGCGCGTTAGGTCGGGCGAGGTTGTTAGAGTCGCTGATTTTGAAGATCTCGAGACCGTTCAAGAACGGATTGCTCGAATTCTCATAAGGATGCAATTGGAGCGAGAGACTAACCTTTTTCTGAGTATCATTTTTGGGAATCAAAACGACGTAGTTTTTCTGCACTGCGAGACCTTTTTGTTGCTGGCTCCATCTCATAACATCAGCACGATCCCCAACCAAGTCGCTCCCTATGTAAATGAAGAACACCCTGTCACCGATTTTAGTTATATTCGGATCAAGTTCGCAAAAGTGGAGCCTGAGCAGGTAACTGAAACCAGGGTCAACGGCGAACTCCCAAGTCAACTTAAGGGATCTCTTCGTGGTACGCGCTGTTCTGTACAGTTCCTTGGGTGCCACATAATCAGGGTTCACGGTTATGTTCATCTTACCATCCGCAACATCCACGTCGCCTACCAGATCATTGTTGTTTGGATTTTCTTGTTTAATTAAATAATGTTCGTCGAGATCAGCCCAGTTTCTGAACAAACCGGTGTCGTTTCGCGGCGAAATTCCTTGTCCTCCTACCTTGAGTCTATACTCTGTCTGCAGAGCAGTGTTGGTTCTAACGTAGTACAGCGTGTCGGTCCCCACGAGCTTGAAGCCCGCGTCATGTGCTGACATGTAATAGAGATTGCTTGGCATGGAAAACACCTCAATCCCGTTGATGAAAGCGTAGGAGTTTGGTTGTGAGGGAGTGAAGCTGAGGTTGAGTCTCTCACCGTTGTAAACGTTGATCACGTACTCTCTGAAGATGGGTTTCTTGTCTTCTGCGTCAAAGTTGAAATCGTTGAGGAGGGTGAATTGGTTGCAATGAACGGTGAAGGATGCGCGTGTGCTGGGAAAGGAAGGGTAGGAAGCCGGGTAGAAGAAGAGGCGAAGGAAATTGGAGCCTGGGGTGACGGGGAAGGAGTAATTGAATTGGGAACGAGACAAGCGTCCTGTGGTGTAAGGGACTTGAAGGGTGGTATTAGATTGTGGTGTTGTGGCATTAGCGGAAACTGTGCCCTCTTGATGGGACAAGATCATTGAACCTGTGTCCCCTGTCCATGTCCTTTCACCGTCGTAGGATGTTCCAATGGTGCCGCAACTGATTGTGAAATGGTTCACCGGGGTATAGGCTTGGAGATCTGTAAAGAGTGTAAAGAGGTAGAGGAGGAAGAATTTTAAGGAGGTAATACTGTTGAACCTCATTGTTAATTAACGTGAGATCACATGTGGGTGAAGTTGTGTTGTGAAGACTTAATGTTATATCACTGATTGATGGATACTGGTAATAGTAGTTGCTAGGAAGCACAGAAAAGAGGAAAGTTCAGAGTATTTGAGAGGGAAAGTTGAAGACAGTTGCCACGAGTGAAGTCACAAAACTCGGTTCAATGACAAAAATGGCAAAAGAAAACCTTAAGCGTTGCGCCTGGACCCATCCCCTCTCCAAGCATCCCTGTATACCCTTTCATGCATCTCATGGAGATTAAAGCTAGCATTGCTACTGACATCACTTGTGTTACAATGCTTGCATGTTTAGGTATATTTTTGTCAAGCCAATCGTCTAATTCAAGCTTAAAACTCTATATTAACCATAATTCTTTCTTTCCTTTTCGAACCATTATTAGATATGTTTTCTTGTATGTTTAGTCATTAAACACATTATTAGATAAATAGTTTAAACAAACCATAAATTTTATATGGTTCTTAATAGATATTTTGTTAAATTTTCTATAATATTGCAACATGTGTCTTGTGATATGTGTTCAAGATGCCAGCTGCAAGATTTTATTGAAAAACAGAAGCCCCTGT
Organism: Sphenostylis stenocarpa; assembly: GCA_963425845.1. NCBI lineage: Eukaryota > Viridiplantae > Streptophyta > Magnoliopsida > Fabales > Fabaceae > Sphenostylis > Sphenostylis stenocarpa. The sequence continues at coordinate 3,225,847 of OY731401.1, read as the reverse complement.
TTTAAGCATACGTATTTAAACTAGCAGAGGAGATTGAATGTGTTTTTAAGCTGGATTAAGTGGATAACATAACCAAAGTAATAATGTAATGCTTCTGATCCTTGTCTTGGTTGATTGTGATACCATAACCAAAGTAAGAATGTGACTAGGGTAGAGTTATTCACTTTTTTTAGATGGTCAAAAAATTATTCATAAGCTAGAAAAGTGGTTAAAAAATTAATATATTATAATTTTACTTAAAAAAATAAAAAAAGTAAATTTTATTTTCAAATATAAATGATTTATTTTTTATTGCATATATAAAATTATTATTAAATACTGATATACATTATTAAAAATTGAATTTAAATATGATATACATATTTTTTAAAAATTATATGTATTTTAAATGTTAATACCCTAAAATATATTATGTTTTATTTCATTTTAGAATCATAAATTATGATATTTAATATTTTTTAAAACTATTTTGTGTATTTTTAATAATTAAAATTATTTTATTAATACCATGAATTAATAAATCTTGATATAGTACTTTGAAGGTCAGTTACTCGTCCTATTCTAAAAACATATAGGTTTAAAATCATATATTACTCATAATCACTGGTTCAATTGAACCAATTATGTTGCCGTTCATTATTACAAGGTAGGACTTAGGCATATTATACAAGGTAATGAATAATTAAATAAATTAAATCCTCATAACATGACCGGTATTTTTCAGCAATTAAGAATGGAGTTGCATGGTGTGCATGTTCCAAATCATGTATTGAAATCCTTTTACCAAAGACACAGTGTAAGAAACTGTATTATAATAACACTAGGAATGGCATTAAGTGGAAAGGTATTGAATCAAGCTATACAACATTTTTTACTCTGACAAAAATGTTGAAATGAACATATCGTTGGACAGAAGAAATGTTACAATAAATTAAACACTTAAACCTAGGCTGATAACAAAAACGTTGAACTTTATGACATACCAATTGCACTTGTCTTCATCGTGAAGATGTAGAAGCAACTTGATTCCTGTACGAAGACACTATGACATTACAAATATGAAACTAAACACATAAATTGTGGATTTAGGGTTTAGTAGTAGGAATAGTAGGTCTTCATATGTATCTGATTACCTCAACGTGGCTTTGGGTCAACGATTTCAGAGAAAACAGTCCCAGACACCAATCTATCGCTCTCTTTGTAGCTACTGCTAAGCTCTTCGCTACTCGTACTCACACTCACCACACTGGTCCCACTACTCTTGTTAAAATCCGAAACCTGGCCCAGACTGGTTCCACTACTGAACAAATCCTCACCACCTTCCCTTCCTCTTTCATTAACCCCCTCACCAGAAATCACATTACCATTTTCGCGCTGTTCCGCGCTCTCCTGCAACTGCAACGCGAACTCCAGCATCCAAACGACGTCGTTCATCGACGGCCTCTGCGTTCCATCGTCCAACAAACAACTCACGCCAATCTCGCAGAACTTCCTCAAGCACTCAGGCGCGATCCTCCCCTTCAACGCGGGGTCCACAATCTGCGCGATGGTCCCATTTTGGTAACAGTATCTCGCCCAATCAGCGAGTGACACCTGTTTCTTCTCCGCGGTGCGGATCAGAGGCGGACGAGCGCAGAGTAGCTCGAACAACACCACACCAAAAGAGTACACGTCAGACTTTTCCGTCAGACGCTGTCGTTTGTAATACTCTGGGTCTAAATACCCAATGCTGCCCTTCACGACTGTGCTGACATGGGCCTTGGACATGCCCGTGGGCCCAATTCTGGAAAGCCCGAAGTCCGAAACCTTCGCCACCCACTTATCGTCTAACAATATGTTCGTGGTTTTCACGTCGCGGTGGATGATCGTGTGCTTCGCGCCCGTGTGGAGGTAGTGCAGTCCACGCGCTGCGCCGATGCAGATCTGCAAACGCTGCTTCCACGAGAGAGCTGGGTTGTCGGTGTTATAGAGATGGTCGCGTAGGGTGCCACGCGCCATGAAGTCGTAGACCAGGATCATCTCGTTCATCTCATTGCAGTACCCGATGAGGGACACGAGATGGAGGTGACGGAGCTGCGAGAGCATCTCGATCTCGTTCATGAATTCGTGCGCGCCCTGCTGCGAACCCGGTTTGAGGCGCTTGATGGCAACGGGGGTGGAACCGCCGTCGATGTAGCCCTTGTACACGTGGCCGAAACCCCCGACGCCGACGATGAAGACGTCGTCGAAGTTGTTGGTGGCGGCTTTGATCTCCGCCAGGGAGAAGTGGCGGCAGAGATCGGACGGTAGAGAGGAGTTCGTGGTGGTTGACTTGATCGTTGTGAAGGAGAGTGGACCCCACTTGGAAGTCGCGGAAGACTTTGACTTGTTGTAATCTTTTGGCTTTGTGGTTCTCTTGCGCCGGAAAAACACGACGAGGAAAACGATGAGCGAGATCAAAACGACGCCGGATACCACCCCTGCGACGACGCCAATTATCGTCGTTCCATTTCTGCTACTGGTATTTCCGTTTTGACCGGGTATGTTGTTCTGCGGAGTCTGAACCGGATCCGGGTTGGGTCCGGCGAGGTTGTTTGAGCCAGCCTCGCTTATTTTGAAGATTTCGAGACCGTTTAAGAACGCGTCGGTGTAAGTCGAATCAGTACCACTTCCATAAGGCTGCATTTGAAGCGAGAGATTAAACTTTTTCTTAGTATCATTCTTGGGAATCAAAACGGCGTAGTTTCTGTGCACAGCGATACCTTTTTTATTTTGGCTCCATCTCAGTGCATCTGCACGATCATCAGCCAACTGGCTCGCTATGTAAATAGAGAACACTCTGTCACCGATTTTATTAATGTTGTGATCAAGCTCGCAAAAGTGGAGCCTGAGGACATAAGTGAAGCCATAATCAACGGGAAACTCCCAAGTGAGGTTGCTGATTATGTTCAGGGTGGCGTTTCTGCCCATGCTACGCGCTGTTCTGAACAGTTCCTTGGGTGCCACGTAATCAGGATTCACTGTTATGTTCATCTTCCCATCTATGTCAGCTGGTATATCATCATTCTTTGGATTTTGTTTAATAAAATGACCTTCTTCATCATCCCATTTCCTGAACAAACCGGTGTCGTTTTGTGGCGGGATTTGTTGCCCTCCACTTTTGATTCTATACTCTGTCTCAAGCGCAAAACTGGTTCCAATACTATACAAAGTGCTACTTCCCAAGAACTTAATTCCTGTCTCATTGGCTGGGGTGTAATATAAATCGGTTGGCATGGAAAGTACCTCGATTCCGTTGACGAAAGCGTAGGAGTTTGGTTGCGAGGGAGTGAAGCTGAGGATAAGCCTGTCACCGTCGTTGACGTTGACTACGTATTCTCTGAAGATAGTTTCGGTGTTTTCAGCGTCGGCGTTTAGAGAGGCGTTGAAACCGTTGAGGAGCGTGAATTGGTTGGATTGAACGGTGAAAGAAGCGTGGTTGCGGGGAAAGGAAGGGTAATCGGCAGGGTAGAAAAAGAGACGAATGAATTTGGAGCCTGTGGAGACGGGGAAGGAGTAATTGAATTGGGTACGGGACAAGCGTGCTGTGGTGAAGGGTACTTGATTGACGGAAGGTGATTGTGTTGTTGCCTTGTCCGAAACGGTGCCGTCTTGGAGAGATAAGTACTTTGTGTCTGCGTCCCCGGTCCACGTCCTTTCACCGTCGGAGGATTTCCCGGTGGTGCCGCAACTGATGGTGAAAATTTCAACTGGGGTGTAGGCTTTTAGGTGTATGGAGAAGTGCAGAAGGAAGAAGAGTAGTGTTAAGGAGGTGGTGAAACTGAAGAAGCTCATGGTTTGCAGTTAAGAGAAAAGAACTGTACAAAGTGAAGTTATGAAGACCTTATAGTTATTATGATATCATTGGTGGGTGGGGGTAGTTGCTAGGAAGCACGGGAGATGCAGAGGAAGTTTCATTGAGAGTGTCTGATAATGTATGCTAGTGGAAGACGATTGTGATGGGTCAAGTGGCGAAACAGGGTCCTTGCTTTGGTTGCTGATATCTTCTTTTTGACTCGTTGATCTTTGCTATAGAAAGGTCAATGGTTTTGCTATGCAAGATTTGAAATATTTTACACCATTATTTAAAAAACGGAGGAAAATAAAACAAAGATTAGGCCATCATAGGTTCAGCTTTTTCTTGTCTGTACAATTAGCAACCTCTTGTTGGCGTGCTCAAAGAATAATCCCTGCTCCGATATAATTTTTTTTCGATTTTTTGTTAATAAGTAATGCTGATTAATAACTTAAAAATATTAAAACTAAAAAAAATAAGAGTCATAAAAAACATATTTTTACGTATTTTAGTAAAAACTATTTTTTAAAATTTTTAACAAAAACACTTATAAAGAATTTGTCTTTTTATTAATTGCGTGAAGTCTACGTTGTTGTTTATTATTAGCACTCTTAAATTTGAGAAAAATCTCAACTCCGAAGCTGAATTCGTCAAATCAAATCTAATTTTTTATATTTTTTAATCAACTTAATATTATTTAAAAGAGCAATAATGTTTCTAGTTGATTAATTAAAAAAATATTATATTTGGTTAAAGGCAAGTAATAATTTTAACAAATTTTATTATTAAAATATATGGTGAGATATTATTTATAAATTATATTGAGTACGATTGTTTGTATAAATGCTTGTTTAAAAAAATCATATCAGGAAACAAAACATATACAATTTTTTTGTGAGGAAAAAGGAGTTTGGTAAAAGTATTTTAATATTAAATGTAGGTTATTCTGAATTGATTAGATTTACGTGTAGCTTAAAATCTCGAAATTACAATTGAGATTGCAAATTAAAAATTGTGTCTTGTAACATCATCCTTTTTGTCTTCTGATACTTATCTTCTGATGCCTAAGTGAAGGGTGGATATTCTTTTGGACTGTGTGGTAGTGGCACTAATAAAAAATGTTACAATAATTGAATGTTTCTATTGAAACATGGGCTTTACTCACTTAATTCATTTTCTTCATCGGGTAACTTCTCCAAGATTTTTGAAAACTAGGTATGAATGTTTCTAAGCCCACCAACCATGACGAAGAAGTAACAATTAATTTGACCATTTCATATACATGACAAGTTACTTTATTTTATACTTTTGGGCATTTTTTTTAAATGAATATATTTGATCTAAGTTACATCTCTCTTTAGTTTATTTTACTATCCATATAATTGTTAATTTCATAATTTTTAGTTTAAATAGTTTTCTTTAATTTATGTTTGATGACGTGATATTATTATGATGACATGACATATACGTTTATTCTAATTTTTGCATAAAAAAATGTTTTTAGGTTCAGCAAATATTTGGAAAGAAAAATCTTAATCACATTAGATTCTTAGAAAATTGAAAATGCCCTTTCATGGTCAAAGTTAATCTATTCATGATACAAACGTCATATTAAGAAATTAAACTAAGTAATTAACACATGCACAAAAGAAATGATATAGTAGGTGGTGGTAGAGGGTAGATATTTTAATAAATTTATTAGTTTTTATTAATATTTTTATTATTTTAAATTTTTTTTAATAATGTTATCATCTTAATCTTTTCTATTTAATCAAAATATTCTTAAATAATTTTATATATTTTTTCTCTATAATAAATACAATTAAAATAAATATAATCAATAATAAAATAATTAATATATTTTTATTTATAATATATATATATATATATATATATATTTAAAAATAAGAGTTTGTGCCTACATTTTTTTTAAATATTATTATTTTTTTTACTTTTTAAATATTTTTTTTCTCCAATTAGACCAAATTATAACAAAATTATTATATACATAAGAATATCTTCTACGAGAATTATTCATTAAGATATTGTTTCTGGTGGAATTTTGATCGATTTCGATTCTAAATGTATTTTGATTCTAATCAAAATCCTACCACGTAAGTTCTTTTACTTAGGCTAGTAGTCTGACTTTCAATCGAAATTTTGTATGAGAATCGAAAGTCACAGAATATAGAAATGCTATTTTTTAGTGTTTTATATTTAAAATACCGAAAGTAGTAAAAGTATCGAATCGAGAAACTGAATGTTAAATTGCAAGAAAATGTAAAATACAAAAACCCCAAATTTGCCTTAATTGTAAATGACAAAAATCGAAAACAGTGTAAATATGAATGACCAGAAATCGAGATTTGCAAGTAAGATAAATGACAAGAAATCGAAATTGCATAAAGTAAATAACTCCAAAAATCGAAATGTGCGGCAACGTAAATGACAAGGAAATTAAAATAGTAACAATGTAAATGTCGATAAATCGAATTTGCAAGAAAAGTAAAAGACAATAAAATCGAAGGTGCAGTAAAAGACTGGAAATCGAAATTGCATTAATGTAAAATACCCAGGGAATTTAAATACAAACTTAACTTGCGTGAATTGAAATGACTAAGAATCGAAAATACAGAAACGTAAAATTGCTGAATTTAAGTTGCATCAAAGTAAATTACCAAGGGAAATACAGAAAGCGGTAAATGTACTCAGTGAGCAAGGAAATCCAGATTGCCAGAAGCTTCATGGTGTTCGTCATTTCTCCGGTAGACTTTTCACTACTGATTCTGTTCTCTGCCAATTTCTGCTCCTCTGTTTCTTCCTTCTTTGCTCTATTTATAGTGCATCGTTCAAGTTTTCCAAGAGCAGTTAACATGACTGCTACCACGTTCTACGTGCATGTGACGGTTTTATCTTCTACGGTTTCCCACGTTCTCACGATCTTTGATTTCTTCCATGATTTCGAAACTGCTCTCTATTCGTGCGTTTGACTTATTCTTCTCTTTATGTTTTAGCCGAAATTTTCGATATTCGCATTGGCTCTCTTTACTCTCGATTTTGTATTTTTCGAGAACTTCAAATTGCTTACGATTCTTTTTTAACCCTGGTCTCATGTGACTTAGTTTTTATTCGATAATAGGCATTTGGTTATCATTCACCCAATTTTCGATTGTGCCTCTCGATGTTATGTACTACGTGCTTAGACATCGAATGGTTTTTTATTTACCTTGATTTATCAGTCACGTTATCTCTTTCCCTTCCTTCGTTTTCAATCGCTATTTTCGATTTTCCACTGACAAAATGGACTCGATTGCTTCCTCGATTTTCTTTCCTTTGACTTTTCAATTTGCCAATAACAAAATGCCCCCTTGAAAGAATATGAATGATTTCAGTTTATATTCTTTCAATATTCCCGCCTTAATGTTTGGAAGTCTACGGAACTTCGGGTTTAGGTTTTCTGGGGTTCTAGGGTTAAAAGGGTTTTAGGTTTTCCTTTCCGTTTTACGTCGCTATCGTATCAGTCTGTTGCTTTTTCAGTACGCTACATTTATTACCTTTCGCGTCTGTTGTTCCAACTCCCTAGGCGATTTTTTCCTTAACCTCTCCCTTGGTTTTTTACTTTGGTTTTTTATGCGAACTTTTACCCTCTACTTGCACCTTAATCGTCTTCCTTGAGCTGTTGTCTTCCTCCTTGCTATTCGTTAACCCTTCTTCTGTTTTCCTAAGCTCACTAAGATGGCCACCTCGTCAAAATCTTCTGACTTTTCCGTTCCACCTCTTTCCTCATTGCCTTCTAACCTGCTGGAGATTAACAACCAGAAGTTCGCTCCAATCCCTTTAATGGAAGAGGCTTCCCGCAAAATTGCTGAAACGCAGGTACTTATTCCTTACACTGCTGAGGGGGTTAATTTTGCTTTTGGGGGTCCTCTTCGTCCTATAGATGACATTTTTACCCCTCTCAACCTCTTGATTAGCCCGACTCTTATTCATCATCCTGAAGTTAGGGTTGATTTTTTGAATCTTACCTCTAAAGTATATAGAACAGGCCCTCCTTCCAAAAAACCTTCCTTCATTAGGTGGTTTGATAGGGTAAAAGCTAAGTTTGGGAGCCATTGGAGAGATGTTGGGATTTTGACTTTTTGCATCTGTCTCGATGCGATCTGTCGTTTTTGGACATGGCAATGTTTCTACCTGCAGTGCATTTATGGAACAAGGATTTACATGCTTTGGAGTTGCCTTGTGGCCCCCTTTCACCCACCCTTTTTGAGATCGCGACTATTACTGGCTTGAAACCTACGGGGGAAAAATATTTCAAGGGTACATGTCCTTCGGATAACTCTCTAAGATTAAAGATCGATTGGGAATCGAAAGCTTACGGACATTTCCTTGAGAGGCATTTTGTTGATGACGACTTGATAACGGTGACTGAAGAGGAGCACATAGCTTTTTTGGTGTACTGGTTATGTACCCACGTTTTCTGCCCCCGATCGATCCAAATTTCTCCCCATCTTTTTGACCTTACATATCTCTTACATATAGGCCAGCCTAGGATATGTTTGGCTAAACTTCTGCTAGCCCATGTATATGCTGCTTTCGATGAAGCCGTCGAAATCCTGAGCACTCCTAAAGCATCGGGGGATTTTTCTGGCCCCATTTGGTTTATACAGTTGTGGCTCACCTCGATTTTTGAGAGCATCCTTCCCCCGACCTCCACCGTTCCTCCCAGTATGAATATAGAAGGTGCTCGGTTATCTTCTCGCCACTCTCGCCATAAGCCTGATGAAGCGGCTTATTGTAGATATCTGAATTTTTTGTTGACAAAGTTTTCCTTTGATTCAACCTTGGCCCCCTTTACCGTACATCTTGGACAAATAAGTGACCGACTTAGGGGACCAAGTTGGTTTAAGTCTAAATTCCCTGCCTCGACTCCTGGGTTGCAATCGGAGCTGATCGATATATGGAGTAATTATTTGACCCACGATGTGTTGGTATCGGGTTTTCAATCGAAAGATTTTAGGCTTATCACCTATTACCCCCAACTTTTCTCGAGACAATTTGGTTTGAGCCAATCTTTGCCTTTCTTCTCCCTTGATACCTCTCCAAAGTCCAAGTTAACTGAATCCTCAATTAGTCGGGAGCTTGTTGAGCTTTTACCAAAAACCTCAATGCACTTTTACCCCTATGCTTTCGAGTCAAATTATTTATCCACTGTGGGTTTTTCTCAATGGTGGACCGGTTGGTTCTCGAGTAGTCATGCTGCTTTTGCTGAAATTCGACAGAAACTGACTGCTCATCCTTCTCTTGTGTTGCAGGACAAATCGAAAACAAAGAAAGGTACACACTTCCACTGTCTTCAAATATCTCGATTCGAGAACTTTTATCAAATATGTTACACCCCACTGAAATTAGAGTCGACCTATTATGATGCTGTTATCTCCTTATCCAATAAGACAGACACTAATCGATCGAACCACAAAATAATCAATCCTCTAGGTAAAACCCCTTTTGAAATGTATTGCCCAAATCGCCTTCCCACTTTTCCCACAGCTCCTTTTGGACTTGCCAAACCATTAACTCATCCCAAATGGGTTCGAGAATTGAGATCCCTAAGGGAAACACTTCGCCCAAAACCCAAAAACAAAGATATCTCTGTCTCGAAATTATCTTATTTCCCTTACCTTAACCTCCCTGAGGTTCTTTTGCCTCCCTGGCTCGTTCATATCGACCGAGTCAAGATTTTGACTCCATCACCTTTTGGTGAGATTTTACTGTTTTCTTATACTTTTTGATTCTGTATTATAAGCTAATCTGTCTTCTTTTGTTGGCAGTTTCAAAATCTACCAAGGTCACCACTGTCGAGAAGGGTCAAGAGAAAGGCCGAGAGGACTGGGAATCCTCAGATGAATCGGACCCGTCAGCCTTGGTCAGAAAACGCAAGCGCTCGGCCACCGTTTCTACCTCTTCGAAAAAATCGAAGGTTCTTTTCGATTTCCCGTTTAATTTAATCTTTCGTTTATCATCACTTCATTTAAGTTCTAACGTTCTTTTATTGTTTTTTGATTTCTAACTTCAGAAACAAAAATCGAAGAGTCCTCGATCTATCCAACCACCTATCATTGATCCATTATCGACGGACTCTAATATAATTACTGAAGTGGGTCAAATTACCCCTACAACACATTCCAGTCACGTAAGTACCTTCTTTACATCATTTTGTATCCTTGGATTTCGATAGGACTTGTTACCTGATTTCGAATTTTGGTATGTCTTTAGGATCAACCATCGGCGACTATATCGACGAATGTCGATTCTCAACTGTTGTTACCGCTACCCCTTTCTGAGGTACTATTCTCTATCATTTTGTATGTATACTTATCCTTTTTTTTTATGTATTTTTTTCTGACATCTGTTTTCGATTTACAGCAATCTGAGGCTGTACAGACTCTTCTTCCTGCCTCAGCACCCCTTGCTCTACCTCCCCCTGGTATTTAAACTTTTCTTTCACTGTTATTTTTTCATTTCATCTATTATGAACTCTTTGATTTACCCTTTCAATTTCTTTCTTTTCAGTAAATATCCCGATAGTCCAAGTCCATGACTCTCCTTCCCCAATTTCTGCAGAGCGACAGGATTCTCCTCTTGCGATGCCATCTTTTGAACTGCTCTCGGCGACATTACCCGAGATAGATACGCCTGCTCCGAGCACTGTGTTAGAATATCGAGCTGCGATCGAAGAAGACCCCTTTTCTATCCTCGATATTCTATTATCTATAGAAGCGACACCGTCGAGCTCTTCTAAGACGCCCGCGACTTCAACTGAGGGCCCATACCAGCTGAAACAACGCTTCCGATCTTTCTTTTATTCCTCGCCTCTCGAAGTTTTGGTGGAGTCGCGTGACAAGAAAAAGCAATTCCAAGATATTATTACTGCCCTCGAGACGTGTCCTGATGATGATCTTCCCAAGGGTCTCGATGCGGAGGTCGCGGCGGCTGCCGATTTGTTCAACCAGGCATATGCGGCGAGGAAGAAAAAACAATCGATTTCGACCAAGCTCTCCGACATTGCTTCCTTCCAGGTTGAAAAGTCAAATTTGTTGAAGACTCAAAAGTTGAAGCTGACGGAAGCATTGTCTACACAAGCTTCGATTGATAGTGAGATCGAGCAGCTGGAGAAGAGACTCACTCAACTAAAATAGCAGAAGGATTTTGTTGCTTCAGAGATAGATACGATCAAGTCCTCTGCAAAAGAAATCACATTATCTTTGGGGCAGAGCATAGAGCGCAAACAAGATTTGATCGCCGAAGAGCATTCGATTTCCTCTTCTTGGACTCAATTGTTAATGGATTTTGATCAACTTAGGAATCGATACTTATCTTTGTAGAATATTATCCAATTTTAATTTTGAATGTTTATTTCTCTTATCCGAGGTTTATATCTCTTCAAATATTTGCCATTTATCGATAGCACTTTGTCTTTGTTATACCAATCGATAATCGAATATGCATTACTCGATAAAACTTTAATAACTTCGAAAGGTCCCTCCCAATTTGGCGACCATTTACCGAAACTTTTACATTTCTTGTCCATTGGTAAAATCGTTTTCCACACTAAGTCACCTTCGTTGAACGTTTTCTTTCGAATTCCCTTATTGTAAACTCGAGCAATTTGATTCTTTTGTAAAATCATACTATTCAATGCTTGTAACCTTGTTTCATCGAGTTCATTTAATTTATCATACATCATGTTCCAGTAATCACAGCTAGGTAAATCATTTTGCCTCTGTATTCGATTCGACTCAATATTTATTTTGATGGATAGAACTGCATCGTGTCCATACACCAGCTTGTATGGGGTATTTTGTAAAGAGTCTTTTGGTGAATTCCGATAAGCCCATAAAATTTGTAACAACGTTTCATGCCAAGTTTTTGGTTTATTCCCAACGTGTTTTTTGATTAACCCAATGATTACTTTGTTAATTGCTTCGACTTGCCCGTTAGCTTAAGCGTAGTATGGAGTTGATGTTAATAATTGAATATTTCTCGATTCCGCGTATTTAACTATCTTTCTACCAGTAAACACTGTCCCTCTATCTGTAGTGATGGACTGTGGGATCCCAAATCGATAAACGATGTATTCTTCAATAAAATCAATTACATCCTGCTGATCAACGTCCTTTAATGGTATTGCTTCTACCCATTTTGAAAAATAATCGACAGCGACGAGTATATACCTATGTCCTTTCGATGATTGAGGGAAAATTTGTCCGATTAAGTCTATAGCCCAACCTCTAAAAGGTCATGGTTTTATGATCGAGTGCAATTCACTAGCGGGTACCTGTTGTATAGGACTAAACTTTTGACATTCTTCACAGGACTTAGCGTACTCGATACAATCCTTTAAAATCGAAGGCCAATAATAACCCTGTCGAGTTAGTGTCCATTTCATCTTCTGACCTATCCTATGGGCCCCACATATTCCATTATGTATTTCAGCCATTGCTAAGTAAGCATCATCATTCCCTAGGCATCTAAGTAATACCCCGTCAATTCCTCTCTTATATAACTCATCATTTAACAAAACATATTTTACCGCTCGATACTTGATTTTCTTGTCAATTTTTCCAGTGGGATTTTGCAAGTATTCTATGATCGATTTTCTCCAATCTTGATCGTCTAAGTTATTAATTTGTAAAATCTCATTTTTTCGAGGTAATTTCTCTTTAATTTGAATCATTTCTCGTAGATTTTCTGGAGATATCTTATATTTAGATGTTATTTGTGCTAAGTCACCTCTTGGTTGAATTCTCGAGGAATATACTCGAATGTTATATCATCGAACATTTTACTTAAAATCATCACTCTTTCTAGATATCTGATCAAATTGGTATTAATGCATTTATACTCCTTTCGCACTTGTTTGATCACTAATTGCGAATCACCTCTTATAATTGCATGTCGAGCTTTTAACTTGATTAAAGTTTCGAGGCCCGCTATCAAAGCTTCATACTCGGCTTCATTATTCGAACAAATTGGTTGTACTTCAAATAATAACTTGGTCGGGTTGTTATTTGGAGATATAATAAGGACTCCTACACCAGATTTCTCCGATGTACTTGAACCATCGAAATGCATTATCCATTTACTTATTTCAATAAACAAGTTCTCAGTAGTACCCATTGTATGCTCAGCCATGAAATCGGCGATTGCTTGACCTTTTATCGATTTTAAAGATTCGAAGAATAATGAGAATTCTGTCAAAGCTAACACCCATTTTCCTATTCTATTGTGCACAATTGGTTTCGATAAAAGAAACTTCAAAATATTATTTCTGGAATAAATCACTACATCATGAGGCTTCATTATATACTTGAGTTTTGTGCAAGAGAAATACAAGCATAATCCTAATTTTTCGATATCACTGTATCGAGTCTCAGCATCGTTCAAGATTCTACTTAGATAATATACAGCACATTCCACACCATTCTCATCTTCCTGTGCTAATAGACTCGCTATTGTTCGATCTGATGCTGATACATATAGCTTCAATGGCTTGTTTCTCTTTACCGGAATCATAATCGGAGGGTTTGTCAGCATCGTTTTAATTTGCTCGAAGGCTTCTTGATGTTCCTCCTTCCACTTAAACTCTGCTTCTTTTTTCAGCTTTAACAAAGACGAAAAAACATAAGTCTTACCAACCAAGTTAGCAATAAATCGTCTCAAATAATTTATTTTTCCCAAAAATGACTGTAACTGTTTCTTAGTTTTTGGAGCAGAAGTATCTATTATAGCTTTTGCTTTATTTTTATCGATTTCAATACCTTTTCCATGTACTATAAAGCCTAAAAATTCACCAGCCGATACGCCAAAGGCGCATTTCAAAGGATTCATTTTTAATCCATATTTTCTCATTCTTTCGAAAGATTTCCTCAAATTGCTTAAGTGTTGATGTTTTTCTTTCGATACCACCACAATATCATCTATGTAAATTTGCATAAAATCATTGATCAAATCATGAAAGATTAGATTCATTGCTCTCTGATATGTTGCACCAGCATTTTTCAATCCAAATGGCATTACTATCCATTCATATGTACCTAATGCCCCCGGGCATCGAAAAGCTGTTTTGGCTATATCATTTTCAGACACAAATATTTGATTATATCCTGAATAACCATCTAAGAGACTTAATATTTCATTACCAGCTACTGCATCTATTAACATATCAGCTATCGGCATCGGATATTCATCTTTAGGAGTAGCTAAGTTCAAATCTCGATAATCGATACACACTCTCATTTTGCCATTCTTTTTAATAACAGGGACAATATTAGAAATCCAATCGACATACCTGACAGTTCTGATAAATTTTGCTTTTAGCAGTCTTTCGATTTCTTCCTTGATTTTGCTCATCACCTCAGGTGCAAATCTTCTTGGTGCTTGTTTTACTGGCTTTCTTCCTTCAATGATGGGTAATCTATGTTCGACAAGACTTCGATCCAAGCCAGGCATTTCTTCGTATTCCCAAGCGAAACAGTCCTTATATTCTTGTAACAAGGAAATCATATCTTTCTTTAATTCTTCCTCGAGATATTTGCTGATGTACGTAGGCTTCTGGTCCTCCACGCTCCCCAAGTTAATTTCTTCTAGTGGATCCTGAGCCTCAACTTTCTTGTGACTTGATGTAATGGATTTTTCAAAACCTAAAGGAGAATAATCATAAATGCAATCAAGTATAACTTGATCGGTATTATTTGCAACTACGGTCGAGTGAATCGACTTATTTATCCCTACTTTACTACTACTACTTTCTTGGTTCTTCTTTCCATCTTCATATTTTCCCAATCGAGCCAAGAACTCCTCGTATTCTCTACTCATCTTCACCGGCCACTTTGAGGTTGGCCCCCTCTTTGATCATAACAAATCCTTTCTTTTCCTTCATCTCTAAGAATCTCTCCTCATGTAACTTTGAATTGAAATCTTCGGTCGTTTCGAAGGTGAATGGCTGGACTAGTGCCAGATTCTGGAGTGCCCGACCAGCCTGAGATACAAACGTTACAAATTCATGCTGGTCTCCTGGGATCACTTCGAGATGTCCGTCTCGATTCCACATAAATAATTTCTGATGAGCCGTCGAAGGCACGACTCCTACTCCATGGATCCACTCTCTTCCAAGTAATGCGTTGAAATTTGCATGTGACTGGACCACAACAAACACAGTAGGCCTCGAGTAAGTGCCTACTTTTACGTCTAAGGCAATCATACCTTTTGAACTTGATGTCTTTCCGCTAAAATCGGAGATCATGATATTGTGTTTAACTAAATCTTTTAGCTCAACGCCAAATTTCTTTAGCATAGTAATTGGCAGTATGTTCACTGCAGCTCCACCATCGACAAGGACTCTATTCACCATCTGTCCTTGAATCTCGATATTCAATAATAATGGTTTCAAATGGAACCTCATTTCCTCCGACGGAGGATCAATAAAGGCAGCGTCTCTATGAGGTACTTCGCATGAGGTTTGTGTAACTCATGTTACCTTTGGTTTTATGTTTTCTGAGTAGAAATCATCCTCTCGATCAACATCACTCTGTTCTTGGTATTCTTGATATTCATTAACATATTCTGCGGGTAAAATCGATATCACTCCGATTTGATGTTCCTCCCAGTTGCCTTCGTTCTTATCATCGAAATAATCTCTCGCATATTGACTCTCTCTTGGTACAACATTCTCTTCAAAGTTTTTATAATTATTCCAATAAGGGATCCTTCCTCCTCTTCTCCCAGGCCTTCCTCGGAATCTCCTTTGGAATGTTGGATATCCAATGTTCGATCCTTCATCGTATGATAATCGTTCGAAGACGTCATTGCTCTGAAGTCTGCCTCTTCCTCCTCGAGAAGGATACATCTTTCTTCTGATCCATTGCCTTTGATTTCCGCTAACGCCAGAACCAACGGATTTCTGTTGACTTTCTTCGATTGTTGGTCGGGCCGTTTGATCTATTTTATCATTTTTTCTTTTATTCTAGCTTTCGATCTTCTTTATCTGTTCCAATCTGAAAGCTTTGGCAGCCGATTTATCGAATACCGCACTGCATCGTGGGCATAACGACACGTCTTCATCTTTTTCTTTCTTTCTATTCAAAAACTCAATAAGTGAGTCTCCTGATCGAGGGTAGATCTCCTTTTCAAACTCCTTCTCGAATTCGCTCAGGTCAAATTCCATATCTTCCTCAGATACATCCATCCTAACATGTTTGGGATCAATGTCTTCAGTAACATCAACCATGCCTATAAAGGCCGAATTTGTCACTCGGACATCATCAGTCATGCCCGTTTGGGATTCGAGGTATCCTACTTGGGCCTCGAAGGGACTCGTGTCGACTTTCATTGTCATTTCTTCGAATTTCAGCCTTCCTTGGTCGATTGCATCTTGGATCGTGTTCCTGAAATGTATGCAATTGTTAGTCCAATGTCCGTAAACATTATGAAATTTGCAATATTTTCGACCATTCCTTTGTTCTGCAGAGGGAAGTTTATGATCATCACTTAATTTAATTTGTTTATCTTTCAATAAAATATCGAAGATTTTGTCGGCCTTTGTTACATCAAAAGTATATGTTCTATTCGCCATTTTATCTTTTACTTCATTTTTTTGAAGTAATTTACAGATATATGGAGCTCCTACTTTGAGCTCTGCTATATTTACTTTCTCATCGACAGTCTCTTCCACATCATTTTCTGTCGTGGGATCTGTTTCATATATATCGTTTATATATGCTATTCTTTCTTTCTTCATCGGTTTCTCAAATTTCTTATGTCTTTGCTTTTCATATTCGATTTGTTCTACTCTTCTCACTTTGTCAGCTAACTGGGCCATATCATTCAATGGTAAATTGACTAATTTTTTTCTAATCGAGAATTCTAAGCCTGCAGAGGCCATTCTGACTAATTCATATTCAGGAATTTGAGTAAAACATCTCGATTTCATTTGTCTAAATCGATTCAAATAGTCATCTATGCTTTCATGATTGTATCTCTTTATATTCATCAAGTCGATGAGACTTACTTGAGTTTCTCCTCTAAAGAATTGTTCATGAAAATTTCTCTCTAACTGCAACCAATTATGTATCGAATTGGGAGGTAACGAAGTGAACCAAGTAAAAACATTCTTCGTCAAAGAACTAGGAAAATATTTCATCTTTAATTCTTCACTCATCGCTAAATCCCCGCATTTGATCTGATATCGAGCCACATGCTCGATCGTCGATTCACCAACTTCTCCAGCAAATTTAGTGAATTTGGGTACTTTATACCCTCGAGGCAATTCTGTTTCGAGAATCGCATTCGGAAAGGGAGACACAAAATATGTCTGATTGGGTGGTCTGAATTCCATCCCTTGTAAATTCATCCTTTGTCCTAACATGTGATTGTTTTGCATGTTATTTTGATTATACATGTTTTGAAATCCTTCATTCATATTTCCATAAATATCATTTCTCCCATGTTGATATTCATTCCCTATTAGTTGATTATTGTTTCGATTTCTTCTCAATAGATATGGGGGATTAACGTCATTATTCTGGGTAACATGATTTTCTACCCTTGTTTGTCGAGGTATTGCCAATGCATCCCCGATACGTGACATTTGATCTGCTAATATCTCGAAACTAGCAGTAGTGTTTTGAACTAATGGATTTAAGACTGTAGTCAACTGTTGTGATAACATGTTTACCATTTCAAAGTTGCTCTCATCCATTTGTTGCCTAAGTATTCCTAATGAGTTACTGGAAATTCCAGTACCAGTATTATCGAGAGCCTCAAGATTGGATCGGTGATAGTCTCTATCAAATGCGTATCTCCCATGATCCAAGTTTCCTCTATGATCTAAATTTGGAGTTATCTGTTGTGTGCCTGAGTTCTGTCCACTCCCTGAATTCTGGGGGATTGTTAAATTCTGAGATACCCCTAAATTTGGAGAGACTCCAAAATTTTGCGGCATTCCCAGTGTTTGAGGCATACCTAAATTATATCTCGGAATTCTATGTATCGATGAAGTACCAGTCCCGTTCAAATTATTGAGCGAAAACCCAGGCGGTCTTACACTCGCATATGGTCCTGCATATGTTGTTGTAGGGTTTCCCATAGTTTGCATACTGTTTAGTACCGCCGTACTGGATCCTACTTGGGTATTTGCTAAAGTGCCTGAATTTTGTTCATTACTCACAGGTATCGATATATTTGTAGTTGTCGATATTACAGGCATACTCCCATTGTGCCCTTGCCCCCCAGTATTTGGCGGAGGCACACTATTTAGACCCTCATTATTGTTCTGGTTATTTGATGAACTCTGACTCATTCTTACAACTCTCCCACTCCTTAATCTCATACACTTTCGAACTAACCAATTTTGTGTTTTTCAACACAATCCCCTACCTGGCGCGCCAATTTGTTTCTGGTGGAATTTCGATCGATTTCGATTCTAAATGTATTTTGATCCTAATCAAAATCCTACCACGTAAGTTCTTTTACTTAGGCTAGCAGTCTGACTTTCAATCGAAATTTTGTATGAGAATCGAAAGTCACAGAATATAGAAATGCTATTTTTTAGTGTTTTATATTTAAAATGCCGAAAGTAGTAAAAGTATCGAATCGAGAAACTGAATGTTAAATTGCAAGGAAATGTAAAATACAAAAACCCCAAATTTGCCTTAATTGTAAATGACAAAAATCGAAAACAGTGTAAATATGAATGACCAGAAATCGAGATTTGCAAGTAAGATAAATGACAAGAAATCGAAATTGCATAAAGTAAATAACTCCAAAAATCGAAATGTGCGGTAACGTAAATGACAAGGAAATAAAAATAGTAACAATGTAAATGTCGATAAATCGAATTTGCAAGAAAAGTAAAAGACAATAAAATCGAAGGTGCAGTAAAAGACTGGAAATCGAAATTGCATTAATGTAAAATACCCAGGGAATTTAAATACAAACTTAACTTGCGTGAATTGAAATGACTAAGAATCGAAAATACAGAAACGTAAAATTGCTGAATTTAAGTTGCATCAAAGTAAATTACCAAGGGAAATACAGAAAGCGGTAAATGTACTCAGTGAGCAAGGAAATCCAGATTGCCAGAAGCTTCATGGTGTTCGTCATTTCTCCGGTAGACTTTTCACTACTGATTCTGTTCTCTGCCAATTTCTGCTCCTCTGTTTCTTCCTTCTTTGCTCTATTTATAGTGCATCGTTCAAGTTTTCCAAGAGCAGTTAACATGACTGCTACCACGTTCTACGTGCATGTGACGGTTTTATCTTCTACGGTTTCCCACGTTCTCACGATCTTTGATTTCTTCCATGATTTCAAAACTACTCTCTATTCGTGCGTTTGACTTATTCTTCTCTTTATGTTTTAGCCAAAATTTTCGATATTCGCATTGGCTCTCTTTACTCTCGATTTTGTATTTTTCGAGAACTTCAAATTGCTTACGATTCCTTTTTAACCCTGGTCTCATGTGACTTAGTTTTTATTCGATAATAGGCATTTGGTTATCATTCACCCAATTTTCGATTGTGCCTCTCAATGTTATGTACTACGTGCTTAGACATCGAATGGTTTTTTATTTACCTTGATTTATCAGTCACGTTATCTCTTTCCCTTCCTTCGTTTTCAATCGCTATTTTCGATTTTCCACTCGACAAAATGGACTCGATTGCTTCCTCGATTTTCTTTCCTTTGACTTTTCAATTTGCCAATAACAGATATAAAATAATAATTGCTTAAAGTAATTTTTTATTAGAAAATTTTATATAATATAAAAATTATTTGAATTTTTTTATATAACAACTAGAAAAAACAGAAAATGAATTATTTAAACTTTATTGAATAAAGTTCTAATGAAATAAAATTAACAAATTACTTGAAAATCATGTATTATTATCGTATATTATTATTTTACAACAAAAGATAACTCATAGATACTAGGTTATATATATATTAAATGGATTACAGGAAGAAAATTCTGCAATTTACAACTTTTTATGTAATTATTAACCAATAAAATTTGAAAATATGTTCATTCTCTTTCGTTCCTCCTTTCCCTCTTCTTTGACTCTGATACACTGCAATCACCCAGCACCTGCATCAACATCGTCTTGCACGACGGAGTTCCTCCACCGCGCGAAACAACCGCCTGACGGAGCTCCGCCAGGATCACTGCATATAACAACCGCTCCAACCGCGACTCAGCCGTTCAGGGTGCTGACAGTCCCCGCCAATCAGATTACGTCGGATAACCAACCAACAGTGGGTTTCTTCCTTTTTTTTTTTATTTATTGGAAAAATTACTGTCAATTTTGTATTGAAATTATATCATAGACTATTGTGCTTTCAGCATGTGGTTGCTTTAGTCATTTATTCTTGACAGTACCCTACCAGCTTAAATTATTAGGTATGGATTGAACGTGACTTCATTTAGGAAGGGGAGGGATACCTTAATGGGAAGAGTTTAGGGATCAATTTGAAATTTGTTTCAATACTTTAGTTGTTCAAACTTGTTAATGGAAAATTTCAATCAAAACATCTTGGAACAATGATTAATCCTTACTTGCAATTGGTGCACTATAGTTAGCATTGTTTCCTGGAGAAGAGAATCCGCCATGGAACCAACTTGTGCTGCTCGTGCCATGGAATGGAGCATTCAACTTGAAATGGGCCTTCGATCTGCAAAACCTGGTTATTTAATTCTCATTCATCTTTTTCTTTACATCATTATGTTCCCTTTTATTGCATTGAAAATTTGGCTATCCAAACAATGGTGCCTATCCAAATAACGCCTCATTCAGTGGGTACTGTTACTTCAAAGTTAAAACTCTTGCAGTTTTTGTGTTCTTTGTTTGTTTGTTTTCTTGGTTTTTGAAATTTATCACTGCCAGGTGCTCCTGTCAAAGCGATATTGGAAATGGAGCCTCGCCTTTTGCAATGGAGTAGAGAGCCTGAATCTGGCGTTGCTCCCTGTGCCATGTTTGGTCTTGTTCCAGGTGAAGATAGAATATTTGCCAATGCTATCCTCTTGCGCCTTGCTGATGCCTTTAGTGGAGGTGACATAGAAACCAGACTTTCAGTTGTTAGGGTTTTCTTGTCTGTACAGAAACATCGTGATAAGGAGAAGAAAAAGCAGGGTAAAGGTTTGCTATCAGAGGGCAGAGTAGCTAATCACCTGGAGTTGTTAAGGAGAGTAAAATCTGTTTTTGATAGTGGGGATTTGGAGTCGAAGGCACTGACTTTGGTTTTGTTTGGTTGTTGGGCTGATTTTGTGAAAGACAATGCTCAGATTCGATACTTAATATTTTCTAGCCTTGTTTCTGCTCATGATTGTGAGGTAAAATAAGCATCTTAATGTTATTGTTATTTTAGATGTTTGATTTCATTCATATTAACATCTCTAAATATATTTACTTTGATTTCTACTCGTGTAACGAAATTATGTTTTCCGACATCTGAAAATTTTTCTGTTCAATTATATTGCAATTGAGAAACTACAATCTTACTCTGATTTACATGACTACACATGGATTGATTGACAAGACAGTGATAGGTAAATTGGATATCATTTTGCCTTGCATTTTATAAAATGTAGAGGGTGAGCCTTGAAATATTCTCCTAATTTTCTTTAATTCCGAATTCTAACTTGTTTACCTTACATTATCTGAAGACACTTTTATTGTATTTTAATTAATCAAATTAATTTTCTGTGTCAATACATCTGAAATATTGGGTTGAGATTTCACAGGTGAGAGCATCTTTGTATGCCGCTGGGTGCCTTTGTGAGATATCCGATGATTTTGCATCTATTTCAGTGGAGATGTTATTTAATATAATGAATTCATCTTCAGTGTCTTTGCCTGTAAAGTTGGCTGCTGCACGTGTTTTGGCAAAATGTAAATCTTCTTATTCAGTTGCACATAACGCGTACAAGGTATTTGATCCTTTTATGTTATATGACATCTAATATACCTTTTTTTTAATGTAAATCATTTTTTGTTGTTGTTAAACTATTTGTTTTTGTATGACTTCCTGTGTAATGGTGTAACTATGATTATTATGTTTCTGTGTATTTCTAATAACTGTTTTTTTTTTCTGTTTCTGCATATTATATCTATGTTGTCTTCCTTCACTTTTTCCTAGGGATGTAATTAACAAGATACCAAGTGGAAACAAAGAGTGGCTAGAGGAATTGCGAAGAAAATACCTATTTTTTGTTGTTAATATATATATATATATATATATATATATATATATATATATATATATATATATATATATATATATATATATATATATTAACACCTAAGCTTACATCAAAGTGCAACGAAGACACCTCTTCCACCAATTTATTAATGCATTATCTGCTTCAATTTAGTCAAGAGTTTAGGACTACTACTTGAGGGATTAAGGAACTATATATTCTGGGCTGCCTTGTTTCCTTAGAACAATTAGGTTAGAGAATTGAGTTTTTGTTTGAAACTTAAACCATGACTATATAAGAACATAAAAATAAGAACTAATTCTTACTGTAATTTTAGGTTAGAACAATTAGATTAGAGAATTGAGTTTTTTTCTTGCCCAATGGACTTCCCACACTCTGTAATTTAGGTTCAGTATCCAAACTTAATAGCGTTATAAAATAGCATACATATTGTTAAGTTTAACAAGCCAAAAGAAATTTGTTAATTTTTCTCTTGTCTTTCCATTATTGGATCATTGACATTTGGTTTTCTGATGAATGGTTGATTTAGTGCAGACAGGTATGGAGTTGGTACTAAATTCATCAGATGAAGATTTTGTGGTTGCTATGCTATACTCACTCTCAAAACTGGCTTGCATTTTGATTCCTTTTACCTCCTATCAGGTATGTACCTCTCCTGCTATATGATTTTTAGCATCCTAGTCGAGCAGGAGAAATGAAAGGCCGCATATTGCTTTATCCTTGCTTTTATTTCTATTTTAAAGATTTATATGAACATTTGCCGAGTTTTCTGGTCTTATTCCTTCAACTGACTTTATTCTTTTAAAAGTTATCCACAATATGAAGTTTGTGAAACTCATTTTGAGATTTGAAAAAAGCTGATATTTAAAGCTTGTGATAAAATAAAGCACCACGCAGCTAGCTTTAGCATGCTTGGATGGTGGTCTCAATTCAAAATATATGCCATGTCTATGGTGCTTCCCTTGTGTAATATTTTTTAAGTCATTTGGAATCAGGTGGACTTTCTTCTTTTGTTTCTCAATAGAGAAAAAACTTCACATGTAAAAGAAACAGCATTACGATGCTTGCATTTTTTATTCAGAAGAGGATTGTGCGAACACTCAGATAATTCAGGTCTAATTCGTGGGCTGTTTTCCGTGATGGAGGAACCTGGAATTTCATTGGCCATGCAATATACAGCTCTAAGGGTCTTGCACAAGGTTTGAGTTCAGTATCTGGGAAAATAAAACTCCTATTTTTATTTGTTATGATACATGAACTTGTTTGAAATGCTTTAAATGATTGGCAGGTCCTTCTTTCTATTCCGCCTACATCACTTCACGTGGAACTTCATGAGTTTGTAAGGCTTCAAACTGTTATTGAGGACACAAGTCAATATCCAGCCTGGAGGAAGAGCTGTTTGGCCATTTGTATTCTAGCAGATTTGTGTTGTAGGACAAAGGACAGAGCAGAAATTGATAATGTTTTTTGTTGTTCTTCCCTGCCATCACGTGTTATCTCTTTAATCAAAGATCATATCAAACTTCTGCCATTGCTGGAAGGTTGTCAAAATGATTTGAAAATTTGTCAGGAGCTCCAGGCTCTGCTAAAGATTCTTTTAACTGTTGTTGAAAGTCATCCTTCTCTTGGTTCTTTGGTACTTGATAACATAAAAGAAGTGATTGAATATCTTGTGACTGTTGCATCTACTAATTGTGCAGTACAATCAACTCTTGTAGCTGTAAATTTTAAAGGAGAAAAGCAAAATTCCTTTATTTTAAAACTTCTCCGCAAAATATACAGATTTCTGGTGACATGCCTTGAAAATCTTTATGTAGTTGGTGCTATCAATACTGAAGTGTTCAGTAAAGTGAATATTTTGGCTGAAATTGTGTGTCAGTGTAGTTTAATTGATTGCTATACGTACACATTGTACCATCTGCTATTGCACAACCAACCTATTTATGATGGCTTAGTCCATGAGAATGATGGAACACATCCAGCTAGTTGTCTTATTAAATGCACAACTTTTGTAAACAAAGTCATGACAGGAACAAATGGTTGGACTGCTTACAAGGTTGGTGCACATGCAGCGTGTCAGGGTGAATGGTTGCTAGCTACTATTATATTTAGGACGTTAGTAGAGAAAGTGAAGTCTGATTCTTGCTGTAGCTGGTTAAAAGCATTGTTCCATTATTCTAATTCTGAAGAAAAACTCCAACTTCTTAGGCAACCAAAACAAGGAACCACATCAATGGAGTTGTTGGAGAGTATCAAATTTCCTTTAACACGTGATTACAAGGATGATACATCTCCAAGACTTGCCAGGAATATCAATGATTGTAATTACTATGATCAGCTTACCCTGTCTCATGTGGAAGTATGTTCTTCCTTGAAAATTTTGGAAGCCTCTGTAACAAGTTCTCAAGCATTTTGTTTGCAGAGGTGGTTTTTATCATTAAGAGCTAGAGTGTTGGAAAATTTAGTGGGTTTGGTTAAAGCTTTGAGGGAAGTTTCATTGAATGTGGATCTAAATTTAAATCAGGTAGAGATTGAGTGTAGTGATAAGCTTCAATTCATGAAGTCTTATCAAGATATTGCTCAAGTTTCTTTACAATTGTTCAGACTAGCAGAAGAATTTGATCTACTTAGAGCATCTTTCATTGGGATGGACAGTGAAAGTTCTTCAGTGCTTGCAGCTCATGGTCTGAGTTGTTCAGTATTAGCATTTGCAACTGCTTTTGGAGTGTCTAATATAGACCAACATTCTAAGAGAATTTTTATTGGTGACAAAGCCTCTTGTAATAAACAGGCTTTGACAATACAAAATTTAAGGAGGCTATTTTGGTGTGTAGATCATGGAACCAGAGCAAGTTTCTCTATACTGTTAAATTATTTTGACCTAAATGAGAACTATTTATCCCCACAGTCCAGTTACGGAACTTGTAGCATTGGCTATAAAGACAGAGAGGTGCTCAATGTTTGTAGTTATGCTGTCTCTGGCGCAGTCAGCTTGCTTGAGAAAATTGCATCTCAGTTTACCAAGAATGCTTTGTCACTAGCTTCTAATACTTTGATAAAATGGATGCACATTCCTTTTCGGATTCCTAAATACTTCTTCAGAGTAAGGTATGTGTATCAATTATTCACTGGAATCAGTGTAAACTTTTCAATTAAAGCTTAAATTATCAATAACATGAAGACAAAGTCTACATGTGATTTTTATTATAATATAATTTTTATTGAAATATTCGTCACATGGGCTATTATTTTCTCCTTTAAAATTGTCCCTTCTCTTCTTTTTCATGTCAAAATGTATTATATAATTATAAACTATTGTTGATAGGAATTGATTATTTTGCTTTTGCGCTCGTTTACTGAAGTCTCAATAAATGGTTTCCCAAATTTTCTAGTATTTTAAGGTGAATTAGTTTGCTTTTCTTGTTCAGTAGATGTTTTCTTTGTTGTGGACCTTCACACGTTTAGTGCTCTCCGATCTTATGATGAAGCCTTATCTGCAAATCTAGAACTACTGTTGTCCTTCTTAGTTCTTAATTTGATCAAAGCCATGACTAAGAGTTGGCAGTTCGATGTTTGTTTATGTTTCCTAACACATAAAAATATGGTGTGCAAGGCTTTATATATATAATTAAAAAGCTGCTAATGTTGTATATGCATTATTTGAGCAGGCCATTCATTGGGTCGGAGCTTTTTCTCCACAATGAGGACTCTGGTAATGGGGTTGACATGTCTGTTTCGCAAGGCTCCCACATCACATTGAATATGTGTCTTAAATTGAAGAATGTGCCACCAAACCTCCTGGTTAAGTCAACTAAGTGTTACTGCATCCTTCATTGCAGTACATCCTTCTTCATCCCATGTGGACAAACCTTGGGGCAC
Source organism: Sphenostylis stenocarpa (assembly GCA_963425845.1). Classification (NCBI taxonomy): domain Eukaryota; kingdom Viridiplantae; phylum Streptophyta; class Magnoliopsida; order Fabales; family Fabaceae; genus Sphenostylis; species Sphenostylis stenocarpa. Next base: position 3,199,886 of record OY731401.1, on the reverse strand, counting down.
TCACAGTCTATATATGACGCTTGGAAAGATGATATAATTGTTGAACTGAACCAGAAGTTGGTTTGCCATGTCATGGATGGTGTGGCAGGCAAGAGAAGACTTGACATGCATAGTAGGGGCCATGGTAATGGTAAGGCGGTGGAGACATTTATGGATTTCAGACTTAATGAGAAAGGGCAGGGGTTTTCACATTGCTCACTTGATGTGTCCAACTTTCCCCTAGGTTCTTATAGAATCAAATGGCATAGTTGTTTGGTTGATAGTCAAGATTCCTATTGGAGCCTCCTTCCTTTGAACTCGGGACCTGTATTTTTTGTTACAAAACCCAGAGTTGGCTAATCTACTAACAATTTCATCAAGCATATCCATTAAAATAAATATTATTCGTATAAAGTATGGTCACTTTCTGGCCAACTGATCCTCAAGGTTACTGCATCATTTATCACTCATTTTCCAACTGCTTCAATTTATGGCTGTAATTTTATCATGTTGCTATGATATCAAGTGTCTCATTAGCTGCTGTACAGATAACTTGGATTCTGTCCACTTCGAGACCGATTTTTAAGCTATTCTTCGGTAGCAATTTTTTTTTATTTATCATTAGGTACTAATTTCAGAATCGAAATGATCAGCATTCAATTCTACAGCAACCTAATGTTCTTGGATGTTTTCTTGTTTTAAGGAAAACAGAAGAAAACCTTTTTATTATATATTTTTGTTAGGTACTTGTGGCTACCTAGCCGGATTTCAGTGGTTTTGGTTCATTGAATGCGAACCATCAGGATGAATAGTATTTGGTAAATAAATGGGCATTTGAAAGTGAGAAGAAGTTTTATGCATGTCTCTGAACCAATATTAGAGCAGAAGGTGATTAACAATGATTCTTCTATATAAAACAAGTTTTCCCTAGTTATTAAAATTTTGAAATCACATTTCTTCTTTCCAATAAGGATTGGTTAAAACTTAGTAGATATAGTTTAGGCTGTTTTATATAATTATTTCCTTTAGTGTCCTGCTTTGTGCTTACACCCATTTGATATTTTCCTTATCAATATGAATATCCACTTCTGAATATCCAGTATCTCCATTCATGGTTATTTTCATATTGGCATTAGTTCCTCTAATCGACTGAATTTTTTTTCTTGATTGTTAGTGACTTACAAATTTGGGAGGCACTTCAGTTGCAGTTATATGTTCTGAGAATGTCTTCATGAACAGCTAGAGGTATATTTATTATATCTTTTAACTTTTTGGCTATATGTCTTTATGTTCTCCAAATTTTGCAGGTTCGTACTTAGTACTTCTTAGTTATATTCTCTTGACAATTTTCTCTGATTTCAAATTTTCTTTTGATATAATTTACTGGTTCCAGACCCTACTAATATCTGTTGTCTTAATCTACATCATTAATTGATGTTTCAACCAGGAAAATAATGTCTTATATTCCTTTTTAGTTACATAATCTGAGTTGTATGTGAAATGGATGATTCCTTGTATTTTTTAGAAATTGTGCTATGGAAACAGTTTCCTCACCTGACTCAATTGCTTGGCCTCACAGCTGCTTGCACCATGGAACTTGGTCACACAGTTGAGTCTTGTTGGAAATTCTATATTAACTGGAGATATAATATGATATATAAGTAGCAAAGTCTTGTTCAAACCATTTTTGTGAAGTTGGAGTAGACTTAAATTCACTTTCTAATATGGCATCAGAATATATTCTAGATTCATCAAGAAAGAGTCACTCATCATATTACGTGAATTTTAAGAGAAGTTATTCGGTGATCTTTGACAGGGATGTAAGTTTTTAAATTTTAAGTAAAATAAGTGATAATATTTATGAAAAGAGTGGTAGCTCAAGAACTAGGCACAATACATTGCCATTTTCGTTTTTTTTTTTCTATTTCTTTAAATGATTACATATTTTTAAAAGTTCTTAAACTTATTTTATGAACAACTGATCACGTTACAGGAATTACGTCAGAGGATTTGTTTTATCCGAAAAAAAAAATATTTTAACTTATTTCGCTTTATTAATGATCATTTCTCAAATTCCAAATCCCTCCCCAATTGCACTGTCTTCAGTTACAGCCTTTTTCTTTTATAAAAATATATTATGATTTTATTGTCACATCATATTAATAAATAACATCCCTAATATATACAGAGTTATCTTCGAAAATGCAAAATTACGAACCATCTAATAATATATCTTAATACATTAATAACTACGAGATTTGTTCTCTTCAATTTTATTTTACAATCAGATCTTTGCCACTATATATATTTCATTATATTTGTATAAATATGGTATGCAGCACCTTAAATCCGATTTTTAGTTTTTTCATTAGCTATTGTACATACCCGATCCACATAAATGTTCGAATTATTACGACAAATATTTTACACCATCCAAAATATCTGATCGAGTATTACTCGGATGATAGATATCCCAAACATTAGATAAATAGAAATAAAATATTCTTTAATTTTTAGACTATTATGATTAAATATTATTTGATAAAAAATTATGTATTTTTTCCTTTTTGATATTATATAATTTTTATTATTATTTCATATATTCTATCTAAAAATAAAAATGTCTTTATTATATAAAATATGGTTAAGATTATTTTTTATATTTAAAATATTATTTACTTTACAATTTTTGTGTGTTGTGATTTTGTTTTTGTGAGTTAAGAAAAAAAGGAAATATATAAATTAATATCGATTTTAACTATAAATCGATAAGAGACTCGTAAAGAAGATGATTTAAACATTGAAAAACCATCCTCTTTCTCTATCCACTCCCAAAGAACTTAAAAGAAACCACTTGAGAGATAACAACAATTATCAATATCAATATAATAGCTCACAAGACTCAAGATTGCATGTTCAAATTCCATCTCAGATTGAAATTTGATAATAAGGAAACACCAATATGTTATTATATAAAATATCAATTTCAAAATTCAATAATAAAAAATTGGACATATAAAATGACAATTTAAAAGTAGAATAGTAAACCATTGGACGCTTAAAACGCAGAAAAAAACGCAACAAAAACGGTTGAAAGTTGAAATGAAAATTCTTTGGAAACATTGCCAAATTTGTGTCTGAATTGATTAGTGCTTGCTTACCCCACGTTTTTTTTTTCCAATATGAGTTGTATTTTATTGAAAGATACCCAGAACGTGATTCAACTTTCTGCAACTAGCTTCTTAACATTTTTTTTGTTGTGCTCTCTATTTTTGAGATTATCAAAGATATGCAAGGATACATTTAAACAATTGAATATTGAAAACCTTTTAAATGTGACATAAAGACAACTAAATTATGATAAGTAGTTTTGATAAATTATACAATGAATCAATTGATATTTCATGAGTGGACTCCTACTACAGAAAAAAAATCATAAAAAAATCACCGACATTATTATATAAAGTTGTTTAATGAATTTTTTTTAAAGAATTGTCTAAGTACTATTTAAGCAAAAAAAGTCACCATGTTTAGCATTTGTAAGTATTATTAAGAGTATTTCACTTATTTTAACTTTTTTTTAATAGGTGTATTATTGAGGATGAAATGATTGCTTTATATAATAGAAATCCAAAATAAACAAATAAATACTCTTGAATATACAAATTATATTATACTTAAAATTTACAATTGATAAGATATATTTGAATGTATAAATTATATTTTAGATTTACAATGGATAACTTAAATTGTGATGTAAATTTACTTTAGCTATTGACAATTTATTAAAAAAAAACTGAGAAAAATTATTTATTTTAGAGAAATACTATTTTTATTAATTTTCTGATAGAATTCTAAAAGAAGTTATTACTTTTCATAGATACTTGTCCTAAACATATTAAAAATGGTTTTGCTTATTTAATCAAACAAATTTATTCCTCTTAATTTTCTTTTCAAAATACATTTATCAAATAGAAACATGAATTGCTTTCATTGATTATTTTTATGAATTATTTCAAAATTAAAAATATATCACTAACTTCTTCAAATTATTTTCCTTGATGAAGCAGCCAAAACCAGCTAAGAACGTAAATGGTAGACCCTTCTGCTCAGGAATTTCATCATGGAATTCTTGGTCATTAAAGTGCTACTTTTCTTCATATTCCAAAATCTTTATGACATTTTACTATAAAATGAGCATATCTTGATGAACTTTTTCCAATAAATCAACCTAACGGTCTCGACTAAAATGTTTTATTCGATTTTATATTAAAAATTCATTTTGAATAAATTTTTGTCTGTTAAGATTTTATTTTTAAAAAACATCTTAATAAATTAATAAAAAATTATGCATATAAACTATTTTTTGTCTCGATTCGTAACCAACCTATAACAAAAATATTTATAATTTCAATTTGTTTTAACGTGTTTTACATATTCAATTTAAACAATAATACTGTACGTTCTAAGTTATTCGGTTAGATTTGAGTTGTTTGAACTGCCAAACTAAAAATTTAATCAAATTGATAATCGATTTTAAAATTTTTCAATCCAAATAGTCTAAAAAAATTTGATTTTGAACAATCCTGAGACATGTCATGGTGTTGGTTGAGCTCATGAGACCTAACTCACCTAAATTTTTTTAAAAAAAATATACCTTTTTACACCTTGTCAAACTTGTAAAACTCCCTAAATTTGTTAACTGCTTACTTTTTTGTCACATCAAGGAAAATGAAAATTTATTACGGAAAATGTTTAAAGGGAAACATTCAAACTGACGCCAACATCGTTGTTCAAATGATGTGTGCATTATGTGTATGACTATGTTCCTCTATGAAAATGTCACACGATGTTTCACATCAAGTCTTACTTAATCCCTTCACTTTCAACCCTTATTTATACCCACTCCGAACCAATGACCTTTTCATAACTGCTTCTCCCTAACCTGGTTTACTGAACACAACTCTCCAATAGAAACCACAATGGCAGAAATGTCTCCGATGTGGTTCATACTTCTAGGGATAACTCTTGCTTATGTGAAGGCCATGCCTCTAAGGACTCTCTCTGGTGTCACTCATGAAGAAGCAATGCTTGAACTTAAGGCATTCAAGGCCTCTATTACTATGCGTGACTCCATTGCTTCAACACCACCTTCATACTCACCCTCTCTTAGTCCTTCTCCTCTTCCATCACAGGTAATTCAGTCATGAATAGATAGATACCGTTTAGTTTCCTTTCCAAGTTGCTATTGAATTTGAAGCCCCTTAATGAAATCCATTCGTGGCCTAAGTCCTGTCTTTTCTATGGGAAAATGGCAAATGTTTGATAGACTTTTTTTGTTTTTTTTTTATTTGTATGATGAAGGATCTCAAGAAACCACACGTGTACCTTGTGACATCTTATGGTGCAGATCCAACAGGCAAATCAGACAGCACTGAAGCTCTTCTTGCAGCCATAGCAGATGCAGCCAAAGGTCCAAGTGAAGGGTTCTTAATGAAGGACATCAAAGATCTTGGAGGTGCTCAGATTAATCTTGAGGGTGGAAAGTACATGATTAGCAAACCACTGCAATTGCCACTGTCCGGGGTTGGAAACTTCATGGTATGAAAAGCATAATTTTGAAGAAAAGTTTGACAGTAAATTTGTCATTGAATTGCAAACTGATACGTATAATAAGTTTACCAATTCTTATAGTAATTATATTAAAAGGTGTATTAAATTCTACTAAGATTTCTAAACTCAAATTTTAATTCATGGTCAAGTACTGGCAAATTAATATAGAACATGAAAAAAATATCTATGTTTATAAAGTTTGGCTTTGGTCAAACTTGTAATAGAAAAAGGGATATACGAATGACTAATACCCTTTAATATTTAAAAGGAAGCAAGTCCTTTTCCAATCTCTTCTCCTTTTTTGTCAATGTTTTTAGTTTTCTTTTCTCAATAAAAAACTTTTCATATCTCACCAATTCTTAGACTCAAGGTTGCAGCAAATCAAGGCATAACTGAAGTTTTGGTCATTCCAAGACACCCAAATTTGACAGTTTAGTTTGATTTTACTTCTCTTTTGATGTTAACAGATACATGGGGGAACTATAAGTGCCTCAGATAATTTTCCACCAGATGGACGTCTCATAGACTTGTCTGCCTCAGGAAACATAAATTCCTACAATTATGAGTACATAACTCTTAAGGACCTCTTTCTGGACTCCAACTTCAGGGGAGGGGGCATTTCAGTCAAAAACTCACTCAGAATCAACATAGACAATTGTTACATCACACATTTCACCAACACCGGAATTTTAGTCCAAGGTGGCCATGAAACCTACATCAGACACTCCTTCCTTGGCCAGTACATCACTGCTGGGGGGGACAAACATGAAAGGGACTTCTCAGGCACTGGAATAAGCCTTCAGGGAAATGACAATGCAATCACAGATGTTGTGATTTTCTCTGCTGCCATAGGAATTATGGTCACTGGTCAAGCCAACACCATTTCTGGAGTACATTGCTACAATAAGGCCACTGGCTTTGGAGGCACGGGAATTTATTTGAAACTTCCTGGTTTAACACAAACTAGGATTGTGAATTCTTACATGGATTACACCAACATTGTTGCTGAAGACCCCGTTCAACTCCATATCTCTAGCAGTTTCTTCCTTGGTGATGCCAATATTGTGTTAAAATCAGTCAAAGGGGTTGTGAATGGTCTTAATATTGTTGATAACATGTTCTCTGGCTTAAATAATGGGATTGATACGGTCCAGTTGGACCAATCAAATAGTCCCTTTAATCAAATTGATCAAGTTTTTGTGGCTAGAAATGTTGTGAAGGGTATGAACTTAAAGGCCACAACTGCAAAAATGTCTATGCAAGGGAATGGAACTTCATGGACAGCTGATTTTAACAAACTTTTGCTTTTCCCTAACCTTATCAAGCATGTTGTATATACTTTGAGTGCCAATGGCAACACCTTCCCTAATCATGCCCTCAGAAACGTGTCTCAGAATCGCGTTGTGATTGAAACAGACGAGGCTGTGACTGCAAATGTTTTTGTCACAGTGGATCAAAGTATGGCAAGTTAAAGAAGTTCTGATTGAAGAGGAAATTGTGCATAGCTTAGTTACATGTAACCTTGTAACCATGCTACAAATTTTTTAGATTGTATGTTTCAAATTGTTAAATAAATTATACATTGAACTGTAAATAAAGGAAGATTATCAGTCCCTGAGCACAGATTAAGACAACATTGTTCATCACCTTGATCAAGTCTAACACCAAAGGTATAAATACGAGTTAACTTGTGAAGAAAGCATGAGTTTATTTATAAGCATTTAATATATATATGCATACCTGTTATTGATTCTGATATATCAATTCTAATACTATTCTACTCCTTGATGTTGTCAAGATTAGTTTTTCCTAATGTGATTTGAGTTTCCTGATATTGATAGAAATATTCTGTTCCTGATATTGATGGGGTATGATTCTGCTCTCAATATTGATATCATTAGATTTGTTCAAGCCTCTCCACAAACTCACTTGTTGAAGCTCTCATATAAATTATCAAAATTTTTATTTTTAACTTGTTCATAAAAACATTAAACAAAGTGACAAAGAATTGATCAAAAAGAAAGTTAAAAAATGATGTAAATAACTATTTTGAAGATAAAAAAAATAAGAATTAAATAAGTTTAATATCTCTCTAAAAAATATAACAAGATTAAAATTGTAGTTGAACGGGTTAACTGATAACGTTGAAGTTGAGGTGTGAAACCAAAGATTTTTAATCTTTATGCCACCAATTAGCAGCTAAACAAATTCTAGTTGACTATTTTTTTTTTCTATTTATGAATCTAATCTTTATAGACATTATTGTAGTTTGTTTTTTGCAAGTGTTTTTTTCCCATGTTTTTACAAGTTTATTAGGTCTGATATTAATCTCATTTTACATTTTTAAAAACATATATTTAAAGTGATACAGACATATCATTTTACGATTTCCACGTATCCTAAACAAACATTAAACTCAAAAATCTTGGTTGAATGATTTATTTAGTTCCTAAAAGGTGTATTGAATCCTTAATTATCTATATTTCTTTTTCGAAAAAAATTAAATTCTTTTGAGTCTGATGGATTGTTGTTTTGAGTGTTGTGTGTTTTACGTATATATTTTTGAAATAATTTTTGTTTTCTATTAAATTATGTATTATTTTTTAATAAATATTTAAATTTTGATCCTTATACTTATTCTATTAGATAAGATACTAAAGACTATAATAAGTAAGATTATAAAATTCATTATATTATGTTAAATTTTATTTTTAAAAGATTTAAAAATTAGATAAATCATATTTAAAAAATTAAGATAAATAATTTTTTTATATAAATCAACTCTTAAAGTTAAAAATTTAATATAATTTTAAATTTTTAAATTTTATTTATTGTACATGTCAAGAAAATTTTAATATTGTTTATATATATATATATATATATATATATATATATATATATAACTTTATCTAATATCAATTTTACATAATAAATATATAAATATAAATATTTGAATAAATGAATTTTTTTAATAACACAAATATTTCTTTATTTTGATATCATTAAAGAAAACGTCAACTCATTACTTCTAAAAAAAATTAAAATATTTTAATTTTTTTAAATCGTCTCAATTTTTCTAAATTACTATTAAAAATAAGTTTTTAAGTACATATTGAGTTAATATGGTTGAAATTAATTATGACCTCCTATTTAAAATTAATTAATTTAAATTTTTCTTTATCCACTTTATATGTGTATTTCATATTTATTTCTCTATAAATATTCTTTATAATTGTTATTATAACTTCCTATTACTTGTTATACGTTGTAAAAAAATATTTAGGTAATTAAAAGTTTACGAAATGTTAATGCAAAAGAATTAAAAGTTGAGACCCTCTATAATTAGATGTAGGGAATCAGAGGAGTTAGATAATGAGACCACAAATAGTTCTGTGAAAAGATAATTGTATCTTTTAAAAGTATCATTAATCAATAATTTTAGGTTAAAATAACATATAATTTACGTAGTCTGTTGAGAACAACTCGAACTTCTTCTTCAAAATTCCGTAATAATAATTTATAAATAAACTGAGATATTAAAAATTGTGATAAAATATTACATCTTACATATTTATCTAACATAAAAAAGAATATACAAAAATAAAATATTTTTAATTTTTTAGTTTATTCAGATTTAAAAACTAATGTAAAATTATTGTATCTCACGGAGAAAATAGCTCATTACAAAACCTTTGTTGACAATGTTCTTCAATAATGTAAAAAATAATAATAAAATAAAATACAAAATAGATGGCCAACCACACATCTGGGGAATATGTATTATATTATTATCAACAACATTTACCTAAGAAAAAACACAACTTTCATTTCAGTGTTAGGGACCCGTGACCAACTTAATTAAGTACTTATTTGTGCAACAATAATTAATTGATTAAATCAACAAGTAATGTGCATGTTGACTAATAATAACAAGGACATTGTCACATAAACTACTACAACATAGAACTTGAAGTGAATTCAATAAAGGATTGATTTTTTTTTCTCCTCCAAAAGTTTTATTAATTTTGGCTTCTGTTTTTAACGTTTAACATTAATAGTTTTTACTTTTTGCTTCTATAAATACTTAAATTTTAGTAATCAATAAAATCTACTTAAGGTACATTTTGTTTTTAATTAATAATAATTAGCTGTTCATTCAAAATTTATAAACTTTAAGGGTTATATAAATCTTGAATAATACACTTTTGAAAGTACTAGCTAGTAGTAAAAGGACTCAGAAGAATAAATTAAACCTCACTGAACCAGTTGTTGAAGATTCCTTCATTATTTTAGTGTAACAAAATTGGTAGAAGAAGCCAAAGTGACCTTCACAAATGAACCAAAATCATTTTTGTCCGGGTGAAAACAGTTCCCAAGAAGAGGAAAACACAAGATGAAGAACAAGGGTCTCTACTTTATGTTGGTGATCATTGTGATCAACTTTCACCTAAGCATGGCAACACCATGGAAAGAGATAGACTCCATCAGCAATGACTTGGAATCAGAGTTTTCATTCAGTTCACATGTGGCCAGAATGCTGTATGATGTGAGCCAATCTTTGGTTGGCCAAACAGGCAATAGCGACAACCAAGCTGTAGATTGTCCACAGACCGATGGTTATCGTTCCTGCTTGCCCTCCCAAAACGGTGGTGGCCCTAACAAAAACTGTGGTGACTACACCAGGGATTGCTAAGAACATGTTTCAGTCTTTACAAGTTCATCTCTGATTTCAAGGTTGTCTTGTGATTCTCAACTTCTTGTTTGATTTATATGTTTTTTGTCATAATAAGATTGATATTTTCATAATCAGAAGCCTTGTGTGTTGTGTTGTTGTGTATCATCTGTGTGTGGTGTACTCTCAGATATTGAATGATGATAAGAATAATTCCATACATGATGGAAAAGTTTGTGAGAAATAATACATTACCTCAAGGTATTTCTGGGATTTTGTTTTCCACACTTTTTGAACTAAATTGTTGCTTGAGAATGTTAAAATCACAGTTTGGTCCTGGATCTGACTTGATTACTTCTCTATATTAATTAATAATTGGCTACTCAGTTTGAAAGTTTTGTTTAGACAGTAAACAGACATAAATCCACCCATCTATTATCAATTACATGACAGTTAGAAGCTATAATTATTAAAAATAGTAATAAAATATTAAAAATGATAATGATTATTTTCTTTCTTTCTTTTGCACAAACAATAAAGAGTACAAAATAATTAATATATAAATAAATGAAAAAAAATTATTTGATAAAAAAATCATAAAAAAATATGTCATTTTTCACTCTAACACATATATTTATTTTCCATATTCATACGTTAGAAAAGAGTGAAAAAAATATTTTATAAAATTATTCTCAATAAAATAAATAAATAATTAACATTTTTATATTTACAATTTCAAATTATATATATATATATATATATAATTATTATTTTAATAAAACATCTTATAAAAATATTATAAAATTTAAATAAATATTTTAATATTTTTTATGTGATGTAACACAACTCTTAACATGAACTCAAACTGACACTAATTTGTAACATCATACTACTTAGACAATAATAATAGTAATATTCACATAGCAATAACGCTAATTATAATCATAATCATTGATTTGTTACCAATTGGTAATAAGTTTTGCCTTGCCCAATTAGCAGTAGATAGTTTGCTTTAAGTTGGTTAAAATTAACATTAAATTTGAAGATAATATAAAAAATTTAGCTAATTAATTATATTTTAGGCTTGGCCTGGTTGATGCTAAAGCCAAAATAATGAACCATAGTGTAAAGTTAGCATTGACTTAGCCAATGCTAGGTCTTAAATAAATGTTCCACACATCATGTCCATGTCAATAATCTATTTTCTAATATATTTGTGAGTGCATGACATAGTAATAAATATAAATTCTTATGTAAAAGTTTTAAAATATTAAAGTTAATTTATTTTTTATTTTTAAGAATAAAAAATAAGAGTCTCCTATATATATATATATATATACAAATTTAATTTTAACACCTCTGAACTATACCTTCAACAGCAGTTTTGTTTGCATGCATGAGCCACAATTTAGACTTTCTTTCATTCTTTAGGATTTGATTTCTTGATTGACTCAACCATATTCATTTTTAGTATTAGGTTATGAAATTCTCTTTCCAATTAACAAAACTAAATATGCAAACTTTTAGGTTTTTCACTATGCAAAAGCATAATCAGTGAGATGCAAGGAGAGGGAAGAAAAAAAATAAAAATAAAAATAAAAGGAAAAGGAAGAATTCATTTAAAAAAAAAGTGATTTGTGACTCCAAAAAATTATAAATTTTAAAAGTTAAAAATCATTAAAAATTATTTGACAACTAAAATGAACGTCACATTTATAAAAAAAAAAACGATTTGTGACAGATATTTTTAAAATGCTGATATTTATGTAAAAAAATTATTAATGACTAAAAATCATAATAAAATATATTTATATTCTTATTTTTATTTAACATTTTTTGCGGTCTCGTTATAAAGTTAATTCTTATTTTATAATTATTTATTATATTTTGACAAATAAAAACTGCTATAAAATATATAATATTTTATAATCATTTAACAAACTTAAAAAATTAAAAAATGTAAAAATATTTAAATGTTATTTTTTTAATTATTTTATTAATGATTCAAAATTTTAATCCTTATAAATTATTTTTCAATAATTTTATAATTAATAATTAAATATTTTATTTTACTTTAAATTATTTTTAAAATTATGATAATTTTAATAATAATTTTTTAATATAATAAAATTAATAACAATAAAAATAATATGATGATAACTTAAACTAACCTATTTATTTTAATAGAACGGTATATAATATATTTTTATTTGTTTTAATAGCATATAAATTATTTGTTAATTCTTTCTAAAAAATTGCCATAATTTCTAAATATAATTCAAAATTTCTTAATAAAATGTAATTCAATAATAAATAATATAATAAAATTTTATCAAAAGAAAATAATTTTTTTATAACAAAATTCATTACACATTATTCTATAAACCATATCTAATAGAATATCATATCAAAAAATCTATAAATTTCATAATATATTTGTCCAAACTTAAAATTTTTTATAATAAAATATAATATGAAATTTCATAAAATTATTATTCAACAAGATTATGTTACCGTGCTAACATATTTTGTTCACTTTTTCATCCTGTAATAACAAATATTAAAATAATCTTCTAACTAATTACATTGAGAATAATCTACTGTTGTTGAAAATGAAGGTCAATCAAAAAATTGTAGTTGATTATTCCCTTTGCTTCTCGGAATTATCATCTTTATCAAATTGCTTAAACAAAAGTGATAACACATTACCAATTTTTAGAATATAAGAAATGTTCAAAGTAAAAACAAAATGTAAAATCATAGCAGGAGATTATGTACCACTTTACCTCTTTAAACAAACACTATTTTAGGTGGAAGACAAATAAAGATCAAGGTCTTTAAGAGTTATACTCTTTTCAATTTCTTGGATTTATATGTTGTTTAACCATGAGAAGAACCCTTAACCTCGTGTCAAACCATTCGTAGATCCGATAGTCTGAAAAAAAATACATTACCCATCACAATAAAATTGAGTATGTTCTTAATAGAATGATTTATAAGTGTTCATGTCATTGTAATTGTTAAGCATTCATATACAATAAATCAGTTATAAAAAAAAAAAATTCAAATAAGAGAAGTCCATATATCTCCAATAGGTTTAATAGAATGGACCCTAATAATGGATAATTTATTTTATGCATAAAAAAAAGTCTTCTGTTTCATTATTCCATAAGAGTCTTATGTAGATTAAAAGAGACAATAGAGTTTGCATTAGAGATAATATAACTACTGTAAGAAAATATTCATTAGAGATAGTACATGACACTAGACATGAATCCTTCATCAAATATTTGTTATCCGCCATCATAGTTATGGGCCTTCAACTAGTGACCATGATGTCAAAGCATGTGCTCCACCCAACCCTTAGTCATCTCTTTTAATCACCATGACGATTTCCTAGTGATCATGATGTCAACGCATATGCCCCACCCAATCTTTAGTCATGATAAATATGAAAAAGTATGATTTTTATCTATGAATTATTGTACTCATTTTATGAATACCATGAGATTGATTCATATATCATTTGCATTCTCGTTACAATTATATGTTCATTCTTAATTAAAAATATGTTTTTCTTGTGTCACTATAAACTTTATTCTTTTTATCTTGTATAATATTTATGTGTTTTAATGAATAAAAGTTTATATTGATTTGTCGCAGAAGATTGTTAAACAAGTCGTTTTAAATGGCTAACCATGACCCTTTTAATTTTTATGATACTAAGGAATATCAATTTATAAATGCTAAATAATCTATACAACTTTGCAAATAAATAAATAAATATATATATATATATATATATATATATATATATATATATATATATATATATATATAGTCAATATCCACATATCATATTATAAATAGATTTAATTTAATTAATCAACTCAAAAGGTAAAAAAATAAAAAATAAGGAGTTATGATTTAAATTGAAATCAAATCATTTTTAATATCACTCATTTAATTTGCATTAAACTCAACTAACTCAATTTACAAAATAATCATATATTTTAAAAAATAAAAATAAAATTATTTTATTAATATATATACACATTAAATTTATATATTAAATTAAAATTAATTTTATTAATATAACTTAAATTTTAAAAATATATATTGTTAACTTATTTATGTAAAATTTACATGAGGTTGCAAAATATTCAAGTTGCTCTAGACAACAGAAATTTCAGCATTAGGGCCACTGATAAGTCATACAAGGTGAGAGAGAAAGCATGTAAAAATAACAAGGTTAACAAAATTATCATGAAGTGCTAATTTCTTTCATGGTTTAAATTACTTTTCCCTCCTCATTCATACTTTTGGCTATGGGTATATCAAACAATAATGGTCACTCTGAATTAGCTATTTATGTAAAAAGAAAAACAGAAGTGCCTTTGGCATCAAGAAAGTATGCTTGGAAAGGTTAACACTTTCAGCTTTTGGTAGAAAGAAGTGCTTACTTTATTGTGAAGAAATTACTACTGTTATAAGTAAAAAAAAATGTTCTTTCAATTAGGCAATAAGATGAATACTCCTTAACCTGCATAGCAGAGTTTCATACGTAAAATAGTACCATTTTCTTGACTGTAGATAGAGTATCTATCTCCTAACAAATGACTGGTGCTGCGCATAGCTGACTAATCATCAAATTTGAGGAAAGAATAGATATCTCAGAACATGGAGCATTCAACATCTCCTAGTACAAACATCATTGAACTCTCATCTCATCAATCTTCAAAACCCTATTAACATTAAGTGCTTTTGCACAAAGGCATCATCATTGCTGAGAACTTGAGCCAAATTTTCTCATGAGTTCTATGTTTTCAGCAATTGTTGACCCAGATGTTCCAACAAAACCAAGAGATGCATAGCTGCATACAGCCTGCTCAATATAGAGAAGTAAATCTGGTAATCTCTGACTGGAACAATACTTTTTACCAATTGTACTATCTGAATTTGAAAGGAACCTCTGTCCATGACCTGCAGACATGAGTTTCACAGCTGCTCGCCTAATCAGCTTATCATTCTCTCTCAAGAAATATACCTTATAGTTATGTTTGTCACTTATTAAATCGCCTAAACACGTACCAGGCCAATTATCTCTAGGAAGATCAGTCATTATAAAAATATGAACTGGTAGAGGGCCTTCCTTACTCAAAGATTCTAGTTTTTGCTTTAAGCCTTGAAATGTAGCCTTTTGATGATTCTTAAATTGTCCATCCAGCAATCTAAGTTGTGCACAAAGAAATGGAGCCCTTATGGTTTGTTTAACAAACTCCTTTCCAGCTACCAGAATTTCTGGGACAAATGGAAGAAGTTTAATCTTCTCCATCAAAGATACAAACCTCTGATTCTGATGAGACTCATGAATATCAACATATAGTTCAGAACCTTTGTATGTGGCAGAAAAAAGGGTTCCAAATGCCAGCAGTGAGGCTGATTCAGCTTCAGAACCATGTCCTAGAGTCTTAAATACATCCTTCCTTCTCCTAATAAATGGTATTTTCTTTTTCTGCTTCAGTTGTTCATCTGGTTGGAATGAATCTAACATGCCATCTCCATTGCCATCTTCATGGTAAGTCCAAACTGTAGTTCTGCAATCTTCATTGACAGCATATATACACTTTTCTATACTACCATGGACCCCAGCTAGCAGAGATCCACATTGCTTAAGGTTTTCAGAAACAGAGGACTGCAACTTTGTATCTGTAACGCACGCCAATTCTAAGCTGACGCCACACCATATTGACACAAAATCCCTAAGATCAATCACTCGAACAAGAGAGGAAGAAACTAATGATGAGATGTCTATGATTTCCGCAATTGATATATACCTGCCAAATGAATGACTAATTAATTTATATAGAGAATAAAGTGAAATGCAGTTTCAAATATAAAATTTCAATGATACAGAAAACATGCAAGGTCCTAATGGCCTTGACTTTTTACTTTCGAAGTTACAGCCAATGTTATTATGATATAAAAGGAAACTTTAACAATCATATATGAACCAAAAAGCAAGCAACTATTAGATACATTTTTCCTTATCAAATGATATGTTATCTCCATATTTAATGTAATCAGATCATATGATTCATATCTCTAATATTTCCTATATAGGAATTATCAATTATCATCTTCTAAATCCTAGTCTCAAAAATAAACCACCAAAACCCCCTAATATCTTTGTTTAGAGGAATTTTTTTGGAATCAACAGAGTGTTGCTATAGAGATTGTTTACAACCGCTATTTGGTCCACTGCAGCCGCTACACTAAACTGCTCTGCTACACCCTTGTGGCGAGCAGGGGGTACACTGCACCGCTACATCACTAGAACAGCATTATTTAAAACCCTGGAAAATACAAATCATAAATTGACAATGTGCGACAAAACTTGCTAACCTTCGACTCTGAACAAGCTCAATCACATGATCCCAAACAGAGATCCGAATGTCCTTTGGGTCTACAACCCGAAACTTTGGACAGCTACCTAAAGCAACAGCATGGTGATCCAAAATAGGAGGAACCACTAAAGTTCGATTCAGTATTCCTGCCATTACAACAGCATTCTTGAACTCCGAAAGCTGGTTGCTGAACCCACTGTGAGGTGCATACCACATGAATTTCTCGCCTAAGGTGAGGGCTTGGCTGGAGCATTGAGGGGTATGAGATGCTGATGACAATCTAGAGAACTGAGAATCAGGTTTCACATAGTTCTGATACAAAAACAACAAGGAGAGGCATATGACAAGTACAGACACAGGAATGAGTGGGAATCTGTAAAGGGGCTTTCTTTTGGAGAACATTTTGGTTGGTGTGTTCGGATTCAAAGTGATCATGCCTGTGGAATTGAGACACATACTGAAAAATTCCCCACATTCAAGTAAGTTTGCTGAGAACAATTGATCACAGTAATAATCTGTAACTTTCTCATTCCTGAAACAAATTCCGAATGAAAACAACAAAAAAGAGTCCGTTAGCACCAATACCTATGACGAGAACAAATTCTGAAAAGAACTATTGTCTCACTATTGGCTAAACTACTCATAATTTATAATCTGAAACTTTCCTATTCCTGAAATAAACTCCAAATAAAAATAACAAAAAAGAATCCGCAAGCAACAATATCCATGACAATATCAATTCTGAAAAATAAACTGATGTTATCAATAATGACTAAACTACCCAGAATTTATAATCAGAAACTTATCCATGCCTGAGACAAATTCGAAATAAGAATAAGAGAAAAGAGTCCACAAGCAACAATTACTAGACAAGATCAAACATTGAAACAAAAACAGATTTTGTCACTAATGACTAAACTACACAGAATATTTATCTGAAACTTCTCCATTCCTTCAATAAATTCCGAATAAAATATAAGAAAAAAGAATCCACAAGCAAAGATACTACGAAAAAGATCAAATTTTGAAACATGAACTGATGTAATTATAACTAATGACAAAGCTAACCAGAATTTATAAACTGAAACTTCCCCACTCCTGAAATAAGTTCAGAATAATAAGAGGAAGAAAAAAAGAGGGTCCGCAGGCTACAATACCTACACAAGATAAAACTTTTGAAATATAAACAGATGTTGCCAGTAATGACTATACTACCCAGATTTTATAATCTCAAACTTTTCCATTACTGTACACATTAAAAACAAAAAATAAAAGTCTGAAGGAAAATTTTGAAACTTAAACTGATGTTTAATCTGAAACTTTTCCATTCCTGAAACAAATTCCTAATGAAAATAAGAAAAATGAGTCCACAAGAAACAATTACTGAGACAAAATCAAATTTTGAAACATAAACTGATGTTGTCACTGATGACTAAACTCGCCAGAATTTCATTTGCAATTCTGTGCTCATATGGCTTCTAGAGAATTGACATTGAAAAAACAAAAAAAAAAATCGCAGAGGTTTCAGAGAAAGGGAAACTCACTTACTCGAATTGGGTCCCGAGAAAAAAAAAAAAAATGGTGGGTGGAGATTCTCAATGATCGTGGACGATTATTCAAATTTCAAAGCTCAATTTAAGATCGGATTCAGAAGAGCGAGCAAAGCAAGACAGGTACTTTCTCTATACCCTCTCTCTTACCGCGAGTGCTATCATGGAGCACCCAAATTGGTGCACGAAATTTCACTAGTCTCTCGTTTAACTTGAAACTCTAATTTAGAATCTGTTTGCACAAGTCTCATTGTAAAAAGAAAAATGAGGCCAAAACACTTCTTTTTTCTCTCCCTTAATTTTTTTTTTTTTTGAACTCAGTTTATTTTATTGTCATAAATTTAAACAGTTTCATTTTTATTTTTTAAAAATATTTTCACTAAACAAAATTTATCAATTATTAATGGTATTAATTTTTATTAATATGTTAACAGATTTAATTAACTAATTATTTCCCTCTTGTAGAAGGAATGATAATGTTCTGTTCGATAATGAGAAAAAAATACATGAATTCGATTAATTTAGGAAGATTAATTAAAAAAATTATTTAAAAAACAAATAAATAAATTAAAATTAACTATTTATATCTTAAAATAAATTAAGATAACTGAGATAATTAATTTAATTATTATTTACTGTTGACTTAGATATATTTTGAGTATATGTAAACAAAGTAAGTACTTTTTACTTGTTTAAAGTAAGTACTTATTTATATCTCCCTTATTTTTTTTTTTTTTGAACTCAGTTTATTTTATTGTCATAAATTTAAACAGTTTCATTTTTATTTTTTAAAAAATATTTTCACTAAACAAAATTTATCAATTATTAATGGTATTAATTTTTATTAATATGTTAACAGATTTAATTAACTAATTATTTCCCTCTTGTAGAAGGAATGATAATGTTCTGTTCGATAATGAGAAAAAAATACATGAATTCGATTAATTTAGGAAGATTAATTAAAAAAATTATTTAAAAAACAAATAAATAAATTAAAATTAACTATTTATATCTTAAAATAAATTAAGATAACTGAGATAATTAATTTAATTATTATTTACTGTTGACTTAGATATATTTTGAGTATATGTAAACAAAGTAAGTACTTTTTACTTGTTTAAATTTTTTTTTACTCTTTTATTTAATTATTTTTAAGTGTATGGCTAACCTCTATAGCTTTTGGCTAAGTGGCTACTACTGGGTATCCACCCTTACGTGGAATCCTTACTAACCATTATAGTTTTTGGCTAAGTGCTACCACTCGTACCTACCTTATGTGAGAATCCTTATTAACTATTATAGTTGTTAGTTAAGTGGCTACCGCTTCACGCTTTTAATATTTTAATTATGAAAAGATATTTAAAGGTTATAATATATTTTAACGATCATGTATTAAAAGATGTATACACTCAAAATTAATCACCTTTTCATTGTTATAGGATATAGATTATAAATATAAAAATTCAACTATAATTAATAACAATATAAATATAACATAAATAATTGATTTTTTATATATAAATCATTATTATTATTATTGAGTTACTTGTAAAGTATTATATTTTAAAACAAAACAAATGGTTTCGTAATATTAAATAAATTTTGTTCTGCTTTTAATTATTTTTAATTAATATTGATATGAGTTATTTATAAAAAAAATAAGGATTAATATAATTTAAATTGTTATAAAAAAATTAAAATAATGATAGTTTTACCTAGTTTTTGGTTACGAACACTCTCTTCTTTTTCTTCGTGCCGCGCGAGTTCGTTTGGAACCTCTCAGAGACTCAGTTGCAGAAACTATGACGACTGTGGTACCAACCTCCGAAGAAGACGCGGCGCTCTCCATTGTTCGATTCGCCTCTGAACTCGCCTGGGCCGATGCCGGCCCAGAGGTATTGTACTTCCTCTCCCCCAAACCCTTCTTATTTGTTTGCCCTCCTTTGTTCTAATCGTAAATGGTTTGGTTATTTTGCTTATTTCTCTTTTTCGGTATGATATTATGGCAAAGATAAAATGCTTGTGGGACTTGAAATTGAATCTGAGTTTGTGAAACTCGGTGACTTCAGATGGTGAATTCGAGCTTTCGGGGTGTTTGTGAGAAGTCATTCTGTATCGTGATTTTATGTTGTGGAGGTTTTCGAGATTCGTGTTTATATTTGGAGAATGAAAGGGTGGGAATGGTTTGTCAGATTCGTCTGGTAGGTTGAATGGAAAAAGAGGATGGGTATGTGTTCACTCTAGGAAAGATAAAATCATAATAAAAAATTTATGTGTGATGTGACGCTAATTGAAGAAAAGATAACAGAAAATCGGTTACTTTGAGTAGATTGCATGCTTTTAGTGTCATAAAAGATGGGCGAGAGAGACCATGAAAGAAGAACACTGGAGGAAGTTGTTAAGAGGGATCCCATGGTAAAGGATATCTCTAAAGATTTGGATTATTGTGAAAAATGGTGTCGTATGATTTATTTTGTTAACTCACATAATGGGATAAAACTTTTGTTATTACTGTTATTGTCATTTTTATTGAGGAGTACTACGAACGCACTCTTCTTAACACACTCTCTCTTGATGGTTAAAATTTACTGAAAACTACAAAGTCAGGAGAGATAGTCATTAAATAATTTGAGACTGGTATTGTAATTTCTAATAAATTTCAATCAATGAAAGAGGGCTTAGAATGTGTTCCTAGCATTTCTCTCTTCTTTTTTTATTTGTATTTTCAAAGTTTGTTGATGTTACATTAATTTGTTCTATTTCTGCTATGTACACTCCTGTGTTTAGTGTTCTTGTTAAATTGGTGCCTGTATTATTGGTAATTTAGTCCTTCACATATTGGTTGGTCAGGTTGCTGAGCCACAGGTTAGTAGACTCTGCTTGGAGGCTCAAGAGTTCATTGTTATGGGAAAGTGGTTGGAGCTAGCATCATTGATGATTACCTCTGCTGAATTGATATTCTCAAAGGTTTCTGAAAAAGGTTGAATGCTCTATTTTGCTCCTTCTGGTATTGTGGTTCTCTTCCATTTTGGTTTGGTTCCAGTTCCATAGATGATGACAAACATGAATCCCATATGTTTTATGGCAATGTTGATGTGTGATCCTCTCATCCTTTTTTCTTGATTATGTTGCATTTGTGGCTTCCATTTTGGTTGCATTTCCCATTTTCTTGTTTAGAATCAAAGTTGTTGTTGCATAGAGAACTGCTCAGAGTGATAGGATACCCTTAATTTTTCCAGCTGGATGTGAGTGTGTTAACAAGTTCTGTTATTTCTTAATTGCAGATATAGAGTCCATCTTCACTATAATCTGCAATCTTGTCACAAAGATTGAGAATACAGATGAAGTGATGGAGATTGTAAAAGTTATAACCGAAAAAATAGTTCAGCAACCAAACGAAAAGCCTGCCGTGCGATTGAAGATGTAATTTCAGATGCTATTTGGTTTAACAGTTTAGGTAATGCATGCTATTGTAACTATTTATATTATTGATTTAAAGTATCTTCTCTCTTCTTTTACAGTTTGATCAATCTGTACAATCTTTTAGAGACTCCATACTGCCAGTTTTATGTCTACATGAATGTATTGACTTTTGCTATTGATGGGAAAGTCACAGAATACATTATACCTTCATTCAAAAAGATAGATAGCTTCTTGAAGGACTGGAAAATTGGTATACCTGAACAGAGAGAGCTCTTTCTCACTGTCTCTAATATTTTGAAGGAAAATAAAAGGTATAGCTGAAATGAATTCCTATTAAGATCAATTTTCTGTATGTTCTTCTTATGTCTTGGGAGTGGGAGTACTAATTGAGCTTCTTCCCATCAGCAGTACTGTTCTCCCTTGAGACAGCAATCTTCTATCCATCTTTCAATCTCCGTTTTATGATATAAATAATTAGTATTGCATCTCATTTTATCCCAGCATGTCCAAGGATGCTTTTAAGTTCCTAACCAATTATCTAGCGACTTTTGTGGAAGAAGACGTGGATGTTTTGAGTGAAGCTAAGGAGGAGGCTGCTCGTGCAATTGTGGAATTTGTGAGAGCACCTGACATATTTCAGGTACCTTTTTTATTCTAATTATGAATTTATGATATTTGAAAGATTGTATGAACTTACTGCTTCAGCTTCCTACATAGTTTTATTTTTAGAAGTTACTATTGCCATTGGTAATATCCTTACTTTTTTTCAATTGTTTCTATATGCTTAGGGTGCTTGATTTCCAGTATTTGTGTGTGCGTATAATTAGACATGGAAGTATGAAACAGTGAAGCATGCTAATTTATTGCTTAGAACTAAAATCCATAAGGTGATAAGGATGCTTTGTTCTTGTTATATTATAGGTCATCATTATGTAGAACTTCTATTTGTCTTTGGGTTGCTTTCTATTATCTCAACATTATCAATTGTACTCTAGATATCTACGTCCACTATTTTTAAAGCTATTTTTGGCCTAGACTGCTGTAAGTTCTGGAAGAGCATTCAATAAGTTGATTTTCATGTTGTAGTGTGATTTACTGGACTTGCCTGCAATTGGGAAACTGGAGAAGGATGAAAAATATGCTCCATTATATACGCTTCTTAAGATTTTTCTTACCCAGAGGCTAGATGCATACATAGACTATCATGCTGCAAATTCCACCTTGTTGAAAAGCTATGGTAAACATCGTTCATAAATTATTAATGTTTATCAATAATTACATATATAGAGCTCTGTTCTTAATTTTACTATCACAATGTTTTGATGTTTTAGGCCTTGTGCATGAAGAATGCATTTCCAAAATGAGGTTGATCTCATTGGTGGATCTTAGCACTGATGGTTCTTGCCAAATTCCATATGAACTTATTAGGGACACACTTCAGGTAAAATTGTATTTGATTTTTTTTTTTTTGTATTTGTCTTTGTCCTAGCATTATTGAATGTTGGATTATACTGTCCAGATCAATGATGATGAGGTGGAACTGTGGGTGATCAGAGCAATAACTTCCAAGTTAATTGACTGTAGGATGGACCAAATGAATCAAGTAATAGTTGTTAGGTATGTTCTACCTCAAATTCTAGTCTCTCTCTGCACCGGGGCTTACTATACTCTGGGGGCACATGGACATGCACCCGTTGGCCTTAATTATTTATATTCAGCTTCATATATATTCCCATCAATTTGAAATTTCATTTAGCTACTATACATGATTTAATGCAAATTTTAAATGTGCAGTCGTCCTACTGATCGTGTGTTTGGTCAGCACCAATGGCATGCACTGAGAACAAAGCTAGGGTCATGGAGGGTAAAGAATTTATTGTCTATAATTATCGGTCATCCAAATTTTGCTCATCCATTCACATAATACGAGTATGAGATTGAATTCGTAAATATTTAATTCAAAGGAAAGGAACTACGGAGGTTAACTATTGCTAATCAGAATTTCAATCAATAACTGCCTTGAATTTATGATTTGTAATAAAATGACCAATATTTGATTTTAAGATTCCAAAAGCCTGTCAATTTGAATTATGCTGCAAATTGGTAAGTTTGTCTGTTTTATAAATAAAAATATCCTTGAAACCACAAATTTTAACTATTCATGTATGTAATATTTCTGATGAATACTATTTTAATTATTATTTAACTAGAGATCATTTTTTTTTTCTGGCCAATGTTTGCTTATACTTTAACTATTTTTTTGACAAAGATTGTTATGATGTAAATGATGGCTGTGCACTTAATAACATTTTAATGGTTGAGTAATGAGATGAAATGTTGTTGTTTCTACACGTATAACAGGTTTTTTATTGGCTATGATGTTTGATTGGTTGTTTCCTTTTTCCAGGGAAATATTGCAAATGTTATCAGTACCATTCAGGCCAACAAAATAACGGATGATGGGTCTCAGACAGCCCAAGGTTTGGTAGTTCGGTGAGAACGTTTTCAACTGAAACAATTGTCTGAAGAATCTATATTTTATGCAGGTGGGTTTTTTTTTTTTTTTTTTAAACAGAGAGAAAATATTGTAATTTTTTTGTTACAATTTTTTCATTTATTTTAGCTTAGTTGGTAGATGACTCTAATTGATTGTACTACCCAACTTTGGCATAGAAGCCATTTTGATTGAAGCTTTTTCAGTTTGTGTTATGTTGATCAGCCTCAAAAGAATAGCATAATATAACCGAGGATTGTTATCCTTGAATCAACATATAATCATTTTGGATATATTTTTCTCCATAATAACGAAAAAAACAAAGTGAAAAGGAAAAAATAGTTTGTGTGGAATTTAAAAATCAATTTTGAGTAGTTAAGTTTAGATAAGTTTTAGAAATACGAGATACATTTTGAAAAGTAAGGATGTGATAGTTTTATTTTATTTTTTAGTTCTAAAATATAGTTTTGGTATTTAATTTTGAAAATATATTAAAAAATGTAGAATAATTTTAATTTGAAAATTATTTTAGATGAGAAAATTTGATATTGAATTATATATTATTTAATGAAATTAAAAAAAGTATCAACTTTTGTTTTTAGTTTATAAAAATTAAATAATTCAATAAAATGACTAACAAATAAAATTATTTTCAAAAGGTAAATTATTTATTTAAAAAAAATTAAACAAGCAAGATCTAATTTTGCATTTATAGAAAAAACATTTTTCATCATAAGTTTTTCTTTTATAATATTTATAGAAAACATTATCCAAATATAATTTTCTGTTGTAATATTAGAGCCATTTGTTTTGTCTCTAACATATTGTGTTAAAATTACCATATGCTCTTCATAGATCTACTTTTGTAATTGAATGTAGAGCAAGATGATTTTATTTACTTATTATTAAAAATTATTCAGAAAATAAAAAGAAATTAAAACCTGTCATGAGAAGTTAAAAATCTTAAATTTTAAAATTATGATGACGTTCGTTTCTAATCATTAAATTTGAGAAACTAAAAATAGTTTCTATTTATTCTCTTAAAATTAGTATTTAAAATAAAACATTATTTTATAATATAAGAAACTGAAATATATTTTTTAAAATTTGGAAGTTTGAAATTAAATTCACTTCAAATTTAGAGAGTAAAAAAATAAATATAACATTTTTTTCAACAATTATTAAATGCTTTCTTTTCAATGGAATAATTTTAGTTTAGTTGTTATTATTTTATTATATGGTTATATTTTCCCGTGATGCTCTACTTTTTAAACAAAACAAATTTTATCCTTCCATCATCTTTTACGAGTCCCCATTTTCTTGTGTGTTTAGCATTCTACATTTTGTTATATTCTCCTCTTTTACTCTCTTTTTTTTTTAATTTATCCAAACAATATTCTTTTATACGTATGGTTGGATTCCATGTTCAAAATTAAATTCTAGAAATATGAAAAAGTATTTTTCGAAATTTACTTCTTAGATGTAAGAAAAGTTTTGGAAACTAATGCTTGAAACTTACATATTTTTGGAAATTAAAATTCCAAGTTATTTAAAATATCACACTTTTTTTAAAATTTAATTTTCGAAATGTTGTATCTAGAGATAGTAAAATAGGGCAAGTTTGTTGGTCTAGCTTAAACTTGCTTTATGAAATGTATCACTTAAACTTTAATTTTTAATTTTAGTTTTAGTTTGAATTCACTGAATCATTTTAGTTAAATTTAGGCTTAACTTAAAAGTTTGAAAAAAAAACATTAAGATTAAATTTTATTTCGTGACCTTGAATTAAATATAGTTTAGTAACAATTTCTCAAGTAGATACTAGTATATGTAAATGTGTAATATATTTCTTTTTAGTAATTAATTAATATATTAGTTTCTATTAGAAGGATTGATGAAATTAGAATCAAACCTTTTAATTTCAATTATTTACTTGGTGTATATATATATATATATATATATATATATATATATATATATATATATAAATTTCTTTTCAAATTCTAGTGAAATTATATAGAATTAACAAATCATTAATTATATCAAACTTAATTTAACCATAATCAAGTCAATTAAATTTAATACTTCACATTTTATTAGAAAAAACAGCTAACTCATACACAAAGAGCATCTACATTATCTCCCATTGCATCTTTGACCAATTCGTATCTCTTTTCTGCATAGTTTCTATGCAGTGTCATCACATTAACTTGGTATCTCTCTTCTCAAAATTCTGATATAATTCATATATTAACACAACTATTAGATGTGCAAGTTTATCAGACATGCATGAAAAACAAAACTCCAGAAATTCGTGCACATATTCAATTCTCAGAAACTTTTCCATCTCACAGGAATTATTCTTATATATCAACATTTGATAAACATGTAGTACAAATGATACACAATATACAACCACCATAGAAGCATTAGTTATTACATACATACACCATCTGATATTAATTATGACAGCAACATAAGAAAATCAAACAACATACTGAGAATATTAACTCCACATGATAAAGACCATAACATGTTCTTAGCAACCCCTGGTGTAATCAGCACAACGTTGTCTAGGGCCACCTCCATTTGGATCAGGCAAGCAGCTACGATAACTCAGTAATTCTGGACAAAGTATAGCTTTGTTGTTGCTGTTGCCTGTTTTGCCACACACAGAGAGGCTCACATCGTACAGCATTCTGGTCACATGGGAATCAAATGAGAACTCTGGCTCCATGTTATTGCCTATGAAACCCTCAAAGTTGGCGTTCACAACGTCATAGCTGTGGATCAGAATCATCACCAACACTAAGTAGAGACCCTTCTGCATTTTGTTGAACCCTCTTTGTTTTCTCACTCGAACAAAGGCTATGGTTTGTAAGGTATGGTAGGGTCTCTTTATAAGTTCATACGTAAAATGCTTTACATTGGTACTGCAACTTTTAATTATTATTGTAAAAATAGGTGTGCTTATTATAATATCATGATTTCTTATTAAATGATGATGTAATGTTTTTTACACTGTGTGGCACATATTCAGGGTGTTTGGTGAAGTCGGTTTCAGTTTAATAATAAAAAATACAACATTTTAAATTTGATTTGATTTGGTTTAATTTTAATCTTAAAAAAAAATGGTTTGGCTCAACATTTCAAATGTGGTTTATATGTTGTTTGAAATGTGATTTTTAGAAAGCAATAGTTATAATTTCTATATTTAATCATGAGTTTTTGTTACTCTTTGCATAATGGTCATTAAATCTTGTGGCACATAAATGAAAAAAATAATAATTAGTATATATATTTATATAAAACGACTATTATCAATTTTCAATTATTTATTATGTAGTGATTCTTCTTAATAATATAAGAGTATTGGTGGAATGTAGTTAAAAAAATTTATTTAATATAAAGTAAATATTATTATTATTTAAGAATGGAATTACCTTTTTTTTAGATATTTTGGCATTTTTCAGCTGGCTTCTTCCTTTTTTTTTTTTTTCTTTAGTGGGGGTTTTGCATTTATTTATACTTGCCAAGTCTCGTGTGTTGTCCATTCTTCAGAACTTTTTTCTGCGAATCCATGCATGTGAGTTCAACTAATTTCGATTTTTCTCTTTTTATTTAAATAATAACGTAACGTTTCAATTTTGATGTATTTTGGTGTCTTTTACTTCTCACTAAAAAAATACTCATTTTCTAACCTTATTTTAAGATTAATTTAGGAGTGTTGATAACTTCATTTATTAAACTAATTTGAAATCAATTTTAATATTCTATAGTCATATAAAGTTCAAAATATGACCCATTTATTTGTATTCTCTTAAAGAAAAAAAAAACAATTGAAACTTTTTAATGCAAAAAAAGGAAGAAAAAAAAACTACGCAGACAAAAATTTGTAATAACGTTTTCATTCTGGGCTTAGAAATGAGATCCATAAGCTGGATTCGTTTTATTGATGTAAATTGGGTTGAGCCCAATTCAATAGAATATACACAGAGCCCAATTTTGGTGATTAACTCCAAGAGTAATTGTATGACCATTGTTTCAGTCTAATTTTGCTTCACTGAATTTCTTTATAAGTATTTATAAGAGAAAAAATTAAGAAAAAAATTTTAAATAAAAATATCTTATAAGAATTTAATTTTTAAACAATAAAACATATTAAGTTTTTTAAAATCTTATTTTAATTTATACATAAACTAACTTTAAATTTTATGAATAATTTTTTTTATATAAAAAATTATTTATTCAAACTAAGTCCTAATCTAATAAAATGTGTGTTGATAATTTTAATATATATTTATAAGTTTTAACACGAATAATTGAGTGTTTCACTCACAAAAGTTATAAAATTTATTCTCACACTCTAACTATGCAACTCTACACTAAGATGTGACGTAGGAACAAACACTCCACAATTATTAGATTAATTAACCAAAAAAATAAAATATCGAATGTGGTTTTTGTCGTTTGGTAGTGGATTATGAGTGGATTGGATTTAGCAAAGCTGAGAAGTTATTGGGAAAGATTTACCAACTAAACTTAATTAATTTACAAGTAATTTCATTTGACCATTTGATTCACCAGTCCAATAAGATTGTTGAGATTCAGTTTACGAAGAATTTTTTTTTTGTTGACTTTTTTTTATTCTTCACTCAACAAAAATTATAGTGGATTATTTTAAAAATTTAATTGTTTCTTAAAATGGGAAAAGAAATATTAAGTCGAGAAAGAAATTTTAGGTTGAATGTGTTGTTATAGGTTCAGTCCTGTCTTTTGTGAGAATTTTCTCATTTTCGATTGAGAAATTTCACTCTATATCCCTTACTTTGGAGAATTATAATAATGAATTCAAAGTTAGTTTATACTTAATCTTCTCTTAACTTTCCAGAACCATAGATCATATATGCGAAAATTCATGAAACATGAGAGGAGGAAAATAAAAAGTGAAGAAACCGTGCAGAGGTAATAATTTATTATTTGGAATCTCGCAGGGACTTATTCTAATCCACAATTGATAAACTGAGAGTACAGATGATATGATGATACACAGTAACAGCACAACCACAAAACTAAACAGGTTGAGATTCATTCCATCACATGGCAACCTTAAAACAAGAAATGAAACTCTGAAGATTGGAACAACAACCTGAAAACACAGGAAATAATGAACTTGTGAAGATTGGAAGATGTTCTTAGCAATCCCTTTTGTAGTCAACACAGTTTTTGTTAGGGCCACCACCGTTTTTGGATGGCACGCAGCTGCGGTAACCTTGCATGGTTGGACAATCTACAGCTTGGTTGTTCTTGTTGCCTGTTTTGCCCGTCAAAGATTGGCTGACATCGTAGAGCATTCTTGCAACGTGAGACCCAAACGAGAATTCTGATTCCAAATCGTTGCCGATGAGGCAATCTTCTGTGACACAGTTGTTGGCGTTGACAAGGTTGTGGTGGATGAGAAGGATGAGCAGCACAAAAGAGAGACCCTTCTTCATTTTCTGGGAACTGTTTTCTCACGGACAAACAAGATTATGCTTCTGAGTGATGACCCTTCTTGGCTTTGTACTGTTGGTATTGCTCAAATAATTGAGGACCATAAAGTTTAGTGTGGGTTTAAGGATTTTGTATTCTGTTAATACATAGAAATTTATTGAGGTGATAAGAAAATAGTTATCCCCACTTAATTTTTCAAAATATTTATTACTTAATCAACATTGTAATCATGATATTTTTTTTTTTAAATGAATTGGTGGTTTAGATGTGAAGAAAAGTCTATTGGAAAAAGCTTTCCACTAAAATTTGTTTGCTCTTCTTGAACAATTTTGAAAGGAATAAACTATGAAAACGAAATAACCACGAATTTTCCCTGTCACTGTCAGTGGAATTGTGAGAGAAAAGGATTGTCTTATCATCGATGGTTTAGAAAAGTCTTCATAACCTTTAAAAAAAATCTTAATATAAATTAGATTAGAAAATAAAAAGTAAATTATTGTTTGAACAATTTGATTGATGAGAGATTAAGGAGTTTATTTGTCGTGTTGTCCATCGATATGGTTTTAATTTTGATAGAAACTAATCAATTGGTGTGGAGTGAAACATGTAGGGACTCCATTCTGAATTACTTCCAAAGGAGATGATAAGGTTCCAGCTAATTTTTATTTTATTTTTTCATATATTTTTTCTGTGGTTTGTGGGTCCATTTTTTATTTTTCTTAAACCAACCTCCTTTTCTTTTTCTAAAATTCAACTCCTACTAAATAAATATCTAAAATTATATTTTTTTACGACTACAAATATAACCTTTTCATAAAGGTCTAAATTTATCATTCATATCATAGAGATTTAATACGATTAAAACTTTTAATATATATATATATATATATATATATATATATATATATATGAAATTATTATTTTATTAATCTGTTTTTATGTTTTGGTTTAAAAAAAAAAAAAAAGTAATAAAAGATGTTTTGTGTTTTAGTTGTCCCATTTTATTAATGAATATTAATGTTTTTCCTAATAATCACTCATTTTTATCATTATAAAATTATTAAAACTACTTTTTAATTTTTTGTCACGATTTTTCATTTTTTTTATTTAAAATATTTTTAAAATTAAATTTTAACATAATACAAGTCTAACTCAGCCCAAATACAAAATGAAGAGAGGTCTCATCTAATAGTTTATACAACAAAATTACATACATCTCCTTAAGAATGTTCTAG
Organism: Sphenostylis stenocarpa; assembly: GCA_963425845.1. Classification (NCBI taxonomy): domain Eukaryota; kingdom Viridiplantae; phylum Streptophyta; class Magnoliopsida; order Fabales; family Fabaceae; genus Sphenostylis; species Sphenostylis stenocarpa. Next base: position 3,169,020 of record OY731401.1, on the reverse strand, counting down.
AATTTTATTAGCTGTCATTTACTCGTAATGTATTATTTTTATTCTTTTATCATTATCCTAATGAATACCTTTGTATATATATTTGTATTGTACACGATAAAATACACATTGAATTTCATTCATTCTTGTCCTTTTTTTTCTTTCGTTATATCATCTTTTATGGTATTTAGAGCCCTTTGGCATTATGTCTGTCGTCTTTGCAATTTCTGACCCTTCCTCAGACCCTACACAAAACCCATCAAGTCCTTACCATATTCATCCTAGTGAAAACTCTTCTTCAATCATCGTGACACCTCCTCTCACCGGAAATAACTACCATTCATGGTCTCGTTCCTTCAAAATCGCCGTTATCACAAAGAACAAAATGGGTTTCCTTAATGGTTCTATTTCCACTCCTAAGTCTTAGGACTCTACTTACTCTGTTTGGGAACGTTGCAACACTCTATTAATGTCTTGGTTGCTCAACTCATTGTCCCCGTCCATTGCTCAAAGTGTTATTTTCCTTGAGAAAGCTATCGATATATAGAATGACCTTAAGGAACGATTTTCCTAAAGCAATCTACTCTGCATAGCCGAGCTTCAAGAGGAGATTTATGCTTTCAAACAAAACAACCTCCATGTTTCTAAGTATTTCACAAATTTGAAATCAGTTTGGGAAGAGCTTGACAATTATCGTTCATTCCCTGATTGCACATGCTCTGCCAAAGAATATCACTCCCAAGACTTCATTATTCGTTTTCTCAAAGGTTTGGACAAACATTTTATTGTTGTTCGTGTTAGAAAAGTAGTTTTAGATCAAGAGGGGGCGTGAATTGATCTTTGAAATTTTTTCGCAAATAACAGATTATCTAATTCGAAAATTAAGTTTACTAATCTATTCTTGAATCACAAAGCAATCAATTAAAATAAGCGCAGCAACTGAATTTAAATGAGAGAAAAGTTAAGGAAGATATCACCGATATTTTATACTGGTTCACCTAATACCAGGGCTACGTCCAGTCTCCAGCCAAATTCCAGCTGGGTTCCACTAGATTAAATGTTTTACAGATTCAACAATCTTACACCTAATCTAACACAAGAACCAAATTCCAGCTTCCGCACTTAACCTCTCCACCAAGAACCAAATTCCAGCTCTTGATAACCTCTACAACCAAATTCCAGATTGCAGAGAAACCAAGTGCCCAAATTCCATGCACTAAACCTTTCACCAAGAACCAAATTCCAGCTTCTTGATAACCTCCACAACCAACTTCCAACTGCAGAGAAACTTGTGCCCAAATTCCAGGCACAACACAATACAAAAGAATGAAAAAGAATTTACAAAGAAGAAACTAGAAAGCTCAAACCAGCTTTATCCAAATCTGCAGAGAGTTTCTTCTTCAAAAGTATGCAAGTTGCCTCAAGAAAGATTTTCAAAAGAACTTCTAAAAACTGTTGCGAATCTTTCTTGAAAAAGGATGCTAAAGGTTGCTTGAATGATTGCTTAGGAAGTGTAAAAACTGATATTCAATGTATGTTTAAAAAGTTCAAGCAAAACTGTTTTTAAAGAGTATTTTCAAAACTGCTGTATTAATTAATCTGTTGAAAGTTTGTTTTAATCTGTTGAAATAGCCGTTTCAATCTGTTAAAAGTCATTTCAATCCATTAATGCGTTCTTGATTCTTTAACAGAATTGTTTTAGCTGATACTGGAACGGTTATATCAATTAAAACACTTTTCAAAAAATCTTCTAAGTTAATTCAATCGATTGTTTCGTGTTTTAATCGATTGATATACTGCAAAACTTTCTTATAAAACTTTTCAAGTTATTTTAACTGATAAAAAGAAGTTTTAATCGATTAAAACTCTGTACAAAATTTTTCCAAGTTGTTTTAATCGGTTGAAACGCGTTTTAATCGATTGAAACTCTGTACAAAAATTTTCCAAGCTATTTTAATCGATTGAAATGCGTTTTAATCGATTGAAACTCTGCACAAATTTTTTCCAAGTTGTTTTAATTGATTGAAATGTGTTTTAATCGATTGAAACAGATCTGATCGGTCATAATTCAATTCTGATCGATCATAACCAACTCTGATCGGTCATAACTGCATTCTGATCGATCATTCTGACCCTTTAAGTGATTTTAATCGATTGAAACGTGTTTTAATCGATTGAAAAAGTTTTGATCGCTCATAATTCAAATCTGATCGGTCATATTTGTATTCTGATCGGTCATAATGAGTTCTAAAAGGTTTTAATCGATTAAAAGCAATTTGTATCGATTAAAATACTGTAAAAATACTTCTTTGAACATTATAAGAGATTATAATCGGTTCTTTCAACACTATATCAGTTAAAAACATTATTAAGAAAGCTTTTGTTAAAATTCTTTGTAATTAATTGTTAAAAACGATTTTGGAGGCATTTTGCAAAATCATTTAAGAGAAGAAACTTCATGCAGCAGAAAAGATAAAGTGGTTTTACCTAAGCCTTCTGTAGACACACTAAATCTTCTAACTCTATTATCTGAGTGACTTGTTGACTGCTGCAAAGTGCCTTTTGACTTCATCTTTGACTTCATCAAATCAATGAGATCTTTGTCAAAGTATTTCACTAAGATCTTCATCACTTTCAGTCTCCCCCTATTTGATGAAGACAAACACCATTTTGAAAAATAACTCTGCAAGAGAAGTCACTTGATAAAACAGATTAGTGAGAAATTAAAAAATGTATTAATGTCCTATTTCTCCCCCTAAAACTTATTTTTCCCCTTAAAATGATGCTTCCTTAATGTAAGAGTTATTTCTCTAAATTGATCCTAAAGTAAGGCAGCTATTTCTCCCCCTTTTGACTTCATCAAAAATAGGGAAAAGAAGAGAAATAATGAAATGCAAAGGTTTTCAACAGTTTGAGCTTTTGAAAAAAAGGAATCAATACTTTACTCATGTAAAGATCAATTAAAGTTGATTCAAACTTATCTTCATTAACACGTTTGTAATGAATACAATTAACACGTGTAAAGATAAGGGAATCACGCTTTAGTAGCATGTTGCAGGAACAACCATTAACTAAAGCCTTTAATTTTTCTTTGCGAGAATAAAAATCGATTAAAAACGAACGGAATCGATTAAAATGTTCTTGGTAATGATTTTAATCGATTGAAAGACGGTTTAATCGATTAAAACATTTAAGAATTTGGAAACATGAAACTTTTGTGCAAATAATCGATTATTTCGACTTTTAATCGATTAAAACATTAATGAAAAATGTTATATAAATTCATTTAATCGATTTAAAAGATGTTTTTATTTATTCAAACATTCAGATTTGAAAACTCTGTCATATCTGATGCGAATTTCTTATATCTAATTTAGTGGATATGTTGTGAACTGATTATCTAGAAAAATGTTTAAAAACAATATCAATTATATTGATTATCTTTTCACTAATAGATCCAACAATATCAGAATTAAGATTCTCATTTATCTATGATCTAATTTTATCTATGTTAGTTTTATCCAAATTAAAATCTATATTATATCAGTCAAAGTTAAAGCAACTGTGCCTGGTATATAACCAGTAATGTTACTGACCCAGAAAAATAAGCATCAAAAAGCAATAAGATATAAGAGATAAGGTAAGAAGGGACCCTTTTTATCCATACTTCCCTGATTATTTGTGTCAGATGTCAAAATTCATGACTCAGTCATTTGATCCCTACCAACGTTAAAAGGCCATAGGCTTCACTTTTTGCTGAAACCAATTTTGCTTTATCAACCATTGAGACACCAACAACTGTTTTTCCTATTATGAACTCTGCAGTTTTCACCATCCAAGCAAATAACTACTTCCTCAATGTAGTATGAAGGAAAATGATAGCGTGTTATTCTTTCCTTTAAATGAATTAGTCATCATCATCTCTGAGGAATGAATCTTCTTTAACTTTTGTTGTTTCTAGTGATATCATATACTGGAACACAAGCATACGAAACAGAACAAGTGATGACAGTAGTCCAGGATTCCCTGGTCAATGACCATATCCATACATATTTCATACATCACTATTATCATGGGCATCAAAACATCTGAAATTCCTTTAGAATCACTGAAAGATCCTCTTGTTGGTTTGTTGTTAAGGATGTCAGATCATCAGTATAAAATTGATCCCTGTACTGACCATAAAACACACATTCCCTATGGCACTTTTAGCTTTTCATTCAATTCTTGAATTGTTGTTCTCAGATTGGTTTCCTTACAGTGATACCTCGTGACTTTGATGATTAAAACGAATTATCAAAGTTGCACAATTCCAATGAATTTCACCAAAAGTATTGAACTAATGCATGCCCAAAATTATTTCAGAAATATTGCTAGGTAATATCCAGAAATCTAATGTAAGCGTGTGTTATCTGATCATACTTCTTAGTAATCAACAACTTATTATCAGAAGCAAATATTAATTACCACGCAGCATTCCATGTAAAGTATTAAGAGAAATGTAGACATCTACAGCTTGAATCATGTTTATGTTGTTGTCAAAATAAAAGACTCTTCCATTCATGGATAACAGTAATAGTTTTCCCACATTATGTCACTCGTCGAGTTTCCAATTCAAAGATTTGTTCAGCCTTCGCTTTCCAATTTAAAAATTTGTGTCATTGAAAGAAAATTGAATATGGATACGTTTCAAAACAGACTGCTCGAACCAATCATGATTTTGATCATGTTTACAACAGAGAATTGAGAGGAGATTTTGAAAATATGAAAACAGAAGAGGGATGATAAGTTCAGACAAGGTAAGTTTAGAACCAGGTTTGATGATTCAGGACAGTAGGTATTGCAGTTATTGGGAATATATTTTAAACATATTATGCAGATTCTGATTATCATAAAACCTTGGGTTTCTGACTCTGTTTTGCAGACCAAATTTCATTTGGATGTTTTGAAAATGATTTTTAGGAACAAATTGATTAAACAACAAATTATCCTATTAATTTGATCTTTAATATTCGGTTTGAAAATGTCAAAGTAAAATGATCAATTAATACTTAAAAGAATCGGTTGTATCGGTACTGGAAGAGATTTAGAAGATGATACCAGAATTTAAATCGATTAAAACGAAAATGAATCGATTAAATTTGATACCTTAGTGATTTTAGTTGATATAAATTCATTTTAATCGATTAAAACAGCTAAACCAAAATCCTGAGAACATTTTAATCGATTATTTCGACATTTCAATCGATTAAAATGGTACGGACAGATATTCTGATATCTCGTAAGTTATTTTAATCGATTGTTATTCTTATATATCAATTAAAATAATTAGTTTAAATAATTAGAACCTGGTTTCGCAGCTCTGATCTTCAAGGGATTCCCAGACTTGTTCCTGCAAAACAAATTAAGAATTTTTCTGGTACCCTTTATAGTTACTAGGTCCTGATCAGGTTATTTGAAAGGAATTAATTTTTGGAACCCATTTCATTCTTCCTTTAGGAATAGCATACTTTTTTATTCTGCAATACTTTACTGAGTGACCTTTCTTCATGCAGTAGAAACATTTGATTACAGAGTATGAATTCCTATTTGTTTTTGTTTTACTGGATCTAGATTTAAATCCTATTCCAGATTTGTCAAAAATCAATTTTTGAGACCCAAGTAATACATCAAGATTGGCTTGCCCTTGTGTGAATCTTGAAACAGTTTGAGATAAAAAATCAATTTTCTTTTGTAATTCAGAACAGTTATTGCAGGGTTTATTGCATTCACAATCAGAATTAGCATGAATTAGTTTCAAGAAGTCACGATCAGTTTCATCTTCAAGAATTATTTTTTCCAGAGAATCAACTTTATTTACTAGCCAGTTATTTAGTCCTTTCAGCCTATCATTTTCTTTTTGAAGTTTCTTAGCCTCTTCATGCATTTCATTAAATGCTTCTTGTAATGCATCATAATTAACTAAATTTGAAGAGGAGCTAGAACTTACATTGCTTGGATTGTGGATTCTAACTTGCCATTAGACAAAGGTTGGCTTCTTCATTATCGAATTATCTCGTTGATGAAGTGTCATTGTCATCCCAAGCTATATAGGCTCTTCTTTTTGCTTTTTCTTCTTTCTTCTCACTTTGTTTGTTTCTCTCTGGACATTCCATCCTGACATGGCCCTGTTTGCCACAACCATAACATTTAAAGTTAGAAGAATCAATTCTTTTCTCATACCTCTTATGTCTTTCCTTGTCATGGATCTTTTTCTTGAGAAACTTGTTGAATTTCCTAACAAGCAGTCCAAGGTTCTCATTCTCTTCCTCTGATTCTTGATTTTCTTCAACTTTAAGTGCAATACTTTTGTTCTTCTTCTCAGAAACTTCTTGTTCATTGAATCTTGTGATTTCCATTTCATGTTCTCTAAGTTTTCCAAACAGAGAGGCTGTTGTCATAGCGGACAGATCTTTTGATTCTGATATTGCTGTGACTTTTGGCTGCCAAGACCTGTCAAGACATTTCAACACTTTAATATTCAATTCTTCCTTATCAAATGTCTTACCTAGGCCCATTAAATGGTTAATGATGTGAGTGAATCGTTTCTGCACATCCACAATGCTTTCACCAGTCTGCATCTTGAACAGCTCATATTCTCTTATTAAAGTATGCTTTCTGGCTCTCTTTACATTTGTTGTCCCTTCATGGGTGACCTCAAGAACATCTTACATCTCCTTGGCAGATTTGCACTGGGATACCCTGAAAAATTCATCCATGTTAAGTGCAGAAGTAATTATATTTTTTGCAGTGCAGTCACTTTGAACTTTCTTCTTCTCCTCATCATTCAAGCTGAACCATTCTTTATCTGTAATTAAAGGACCATTAGAAATAACATCCCAAACATTTCTATCAATGGATTCAATAAAGATTTTCATCCTAATTTTCCAAAAAGGATAATTTGTTCCACGGAATAGTGGAGGTCTGTTAATAGATGCCCCCTCAGAAAATGGTAACTGTTTTCGACCATGGATCAAGAGACTTGAATAACTTTCAAGCACCTTGCTCTGATGCCAATTGTTAGAAAAGTAGTTTTAGATCAAGAGGGGGGGTGAATTGATCTTTGAAAGTTTTTCGCAAATAACAGATTATCTAATTCGAAAATTAAGTTTACTAATCTATTCTTGAATCACAAAGCAATCAATTAAAATAAGCGCATCAACTGAATTTAAATGAGAGAAAGGTTAAGGAAGATATCACCAGTATTTTATACTGGTTCACCCAATACCAGGGCTACGTCCAGTCTCCAGCCAAATTCCAGCTGGGTTACACTAGATTAAATGTTTTACAGATTCAACAATCTTACACCTAATCTAACACAAGAACCAAATTCCAGTTCCTGCACTTAACCTCTCCACCAAGAACCAAATTCCAGCTCTTGATAACCTCTACAACCAAATTCCAGTTGCAGAGAAACCAATGCCAAAATTCCAGGCACCAAACCTTTCACCAAGAACCAAATTCCAGTTCTTGATAACCTCCACAACCAACTTCCAGCTGCAGAGAAACTTGTGCCCAAATTCCAGGCACAACACAATACAAAAGAATGAAAAAGAATTTACAACGAAGAAACTAGAAAGCTCAAACCAGTTTATCCAAATCTGTAGAGAGTTTCTTCTTCAAAAGTATGCAAGTTGCCTCAAGAAAGATTTTCAAAAGAACTTCTAAAAACTGTTGCGAATCTTTCTTGAAAAAGGATGCTAAAGGTTGCTTGAATGATTGCTTAGGATGTGTAAAAACTGATATTCAATGTATGTTTAAAAAGTTCAAGCAAAACTATTTTTAAAGAGTATTTTCAAAACTGCTGTATTAATTAATCTGTTGAAAGTTTGTTTTAATCTGTTGAAATAGCCGTTTCAATCTGTTAAAAGTCCTTTCAATCCATTAATGCGTTCTTGATTCTTTAACAGAATTGTTTTAGCTGATACTGGAACGGTTATATCAATTAAAACACTTTTCAAAAAATCTTCTAAGTTAATTCAATCGATTGTTTCGTGTTTTAACCGATTGATATACTGCAAAACTTTCTTATAAAACTTTTCAAGTTATTTTAACTGATAAAAAGAAGTTTTAATCGATTAAAACAGATCTGATCGGTCATAATTCAATTCTGATCAATCATAACCAACTCTGATCGGTCATAACTGCATTCTGATCGATCATTCTGACCCTTTAAGTGATTTTAATCGATTGAAACGTGTTTTAATCGATTGAAAAAGTTCTGATCGCTCATAATTCAAATCTGATCGGTCAAATTTGATTCTGACCGGTCATATTTGTATTCTGATCGGTCATAATGAGTTCTAAAAGGTTTTAATCGATTAAAAGCAATTTGTATCGATTAAAATACTGTAAAAATACTTCTTTGAACATTCTAAGAGATTATAATCGGTTCTTTCAACACTATATCAGTTAAAAACATTATTAAGAAAACTTTTGTTAAAATTCTTTGTAATTAATTGTTAAAAACGATTTTGGAGGCATTTTGCAAAATCATTTAAGAGAAGAAACTTCATGCAGCAGAAAAGATAAAGTGGTTTTACCTAAGTCTTCTGTAGACACACTAAATCTTCTAACTCTATTATCTGAGTGACTTGTTGACTGCTGCAAAATGCCTTTTGACTTCATCTTTGACTTCATCAAATCAATGAGATCTTTGCCAAAGTATTTCACTAAGATCTTCATCACTTTCAGTTCGCTCTCAAGTGCTCCTCATGGACCCATTACCTTTTGTCAACTGTGTCTTTTCCATGGTCATACAACATGAACGCCAACAGCTTCAACTCTCTCCTCTTGTTGATGAACCAAACCTCTTTTTAATGCCACCTTCAACAAATCTCGTTCTGGTCATCCCAGTGGCCCTGGCAATCCCGGAGGCCCCAACGGTGCTCATAACTCCCTTTCCACCAAACAGTGCTCCTATTGTCACCGTCGCAGCCACACTGTTGATGTTTGTTACTCTCTGCACGGTTATCCCATCGGCCACCCACTCTACCCAGGGAGACCACATTTTAACCACCGCACTGAAGCTACTAATGGCACTGTTGTCGCTATTTCTGCTACTCCTAGCGGAAAGGAAGTGCTTCCTTCCTCTGAGCTCAACCTCTCTAAGGCCCAAATTCAACACCTTCTCAATCTTCTTCAATCAAACCATACGGGCCCAGATCACACCTCTCAGCCCAACTCAGTGAATCTGTCTTTAACTGGGCCTAATCCGGCCTCAGGTTCCGGATCTGGCTCCAACATGGGTAACAAATTTGTTTCTTCTCTAAAAAACTCACATGTTTTATCCTTTTTTACTTCACACACAACCTCATGGATTATTGACTTAGGGGTTACAGATCATATTGCGTGTAACCTTGATTCTTTTATGTTTTACAACCAGATTTCTCCTGTGAAAATTAATCTTCCAAATGGTTCTTTTATTATTTCCAACATCTCTGGAATTATACAATTTTATCTCACTTTTACTCTCTACAATGTTCTATATGTCCCTGTTTTTAACTTTAATATATTGTCTATTTTAAAACTTATTTCTGATCTTCATTATACACTCATTTTTTCTGGACACTCATGTTTCATACAGGATATGAGGTCCCTCCGGATGATTGGACTAGCTAAACTCACCAAAGGCTTATACCAACATGAAATCCAAAACAAAGTCCTTCCCAAGTCTCTGCCTTTTCCCATCATCAACACTACTAGCACCAATCAAAACCATCTCTGCCACCTTAGATTAGGCCATTTATCTAGTAAACGTCTTGATGTTTTACACAAACAATTTTCTTTTATTCCAAAAAATTTCAATGAAGTTTGTGATGGTTGTCATTTGGCAAAACAAAAAAAAAATTGTCTTATTAATTAAGTGATAGAAGAGCTTCTAAGCCTTTTCATTTATTACATATGGATATTTTGAGTCCTTCTTCTATAAATTCATTTCATGGTCATGGTTATTTTCTTACTGTTGTTGATGATTTCAGTAGGTACACATGGGTAGTGTCATTAAAAACAAAAAGTGAGGTCCGAACTCATGTTCAAAACTTTGTTCATTTCATAGAAAATCAATTTGAAACCAAAATTAAATGCATTCGTTCGATAATGGTCCATAATTTTTTCTAAGTAATTTTTACTCATCCAAAGGTATTTTACATCAAACAAGTTGTAATGTCACACCCCAACAAAATGTCCGCGTAGAACGTAAATACCAACACATTCTCAATATAGCAAGATCCTTTCTCTTTCAATCTCATATTCCCACTCGTTTTTGGCCTTATGCCACCATACATGTTGTGTACCTTAGAAATCGAATTCCTTCACCCATTATTGACAACAACACCCCTTATGAGTTACTTCATGCACAACCACCCAATCTTTCTATTTTAAAGGTTTTTTGTTGTCTTTGTTATGCATCCATACACACTTACAAACATAAGTTTGATCCAAGAACTACACGCAGTGCTTTTTTGGGTTTTCAACATGGAACAAAAGGTTTTGTAATTTTGGATTTAGAAACACAAAAAGTTTTCTCTCTCGTAATGTTTTCTTTGCTGAAGATCAATTTCTTTTCCATAAACTCACCCCAACTTCCAAGCTCGTTCAAGAACCCACCTTACCCTTGCCAACATCTACTCACCCCATGCCCAATTGCCTAATACCTTATATTGTTCCCACCACACCAGCCACATCACATACTCTACAAACGCTCAACCATCCTGATAGTACCCTCTCTTCCCTAAATACAACTCCTTCTTTCCCACCACACTCTTCCCCCTCCTCCACACCGTCACCCCCTTTCTCTCCTTCGACCCAAGTTTCCCTCCCATCTACACCTTCTCCCCTTCCTCTTCGACGATAAACTCGCTCACACAATCCACCTCCTTACCTCCATGCCTATGACTATACCCTAACCACAGTCCAATCTTCTGAGAAATGCATTCATCCAATATAATTTGTTGTTGCCTATGACTCTATTTCTCCTACTCATACTCGTTTTTTAATGGCTCTATCTTTTGAAAGTGAACCCACAAGTTACTCTGAAGTCGTCATACACTCATGTTGAAAAGAAGCCATGCGCTCTGAAATTGATACTCTCGAATTGAACAAAACATGGGATGTTGTCAATGATCCTCATCACATCAAACCCATAGGTTGCAAGTGGGTGTTCAAAATCAAACGTGGTCTTGATAGTTCTGATGAACGGTACAAAGCCCATTTGGTGGCAAAGGATTTTACACAGGTGGAAGGCATTGATTATCTTGAAATTTTTTCTCCGATTATTAAGATGACTACTGTTCGTCTAATTTTTGCTCTAGCTTCTGTTCATCGTTGGTACCTTCACCAATTTGACGTCAGTAATGCTTTCTTACACGACGATCTCAATGAAAAAGTTTATATGAATCTTCCCCCTAGATATTCATCCACTGGTTCCTCAAAATGTTGCTGACTCAAAAAGTCTCTCAATGGCTTGAAACAAGCCAATCGACAATAGTACAAAAAATTATCTCAGTTACTTCTGTCTTGTGGATACCGTCAAGCACACGCAAATCATAGCTTGTTTCTCAAACTCACAAATTCAAGTATCACTATTTTGCTTATTTAAGTAAATGACATTCTACTGACGGGTAATTCTGTTTCTGAAATCAATTTTATAAAACACACTTTGAGTTCTCACTTCCATATTAAGGACCTTGGCCTTTTGAAATACATTTTGGGAATCGAAGTTGCTCATTCCACTGCAGACATTTCCTTATGTTAACAAAAGTATTGTTTGGATCTTCTTCAGGATTCTTGCATGCTTGGTTTCAAGCCCATTTTCACTCCCATGGACTATTCCCTTTGCTTACACCAAGACTTGCTTACACCAAGACAACTCTGATCCTCTTCCAGATCCTCGACGTCTTATTGGACGTCTCATAGCACTTGTCCTGACATCACCTTTGTCACTTAACAACTGAGTCAATCATTTAAAACTTACTATCATCATTATGTCTTATTCTAAGAACCATGCAAGAAAATTCAAATTGGATTCGTTAATATCATCTTAGTATGAAGAAAGTTTAAATAAAAGAAAAAAGGGTACTTTCTGCAGTCATATATAAAACATGAAAAGCTAAAAACATTTGCCACACCTTTTAACAGAACAATGCATTACATTACCCACATCTTAAGTTAACCCACCAAGGAAGGAAGAAGTTCATGTTATGGTCTTGGCTGAATCAGGGTGTTAGAAATCTCGAAGTTCAACACCAATGAATGGAAGTGTACATTGAAAAGTAAGAAATGAGTAAAACAAACACTCCTACGTGTTTAAGAACAAAGAAAACATTTTTCCTCATTGCTGCTTTACTTAACAATTCCATCACATGCAAGAGTCATTTCAAGAATCAGAATGTGATAAGAACACAAACATAAATGTAAAAAATAGGAGAACAATTATGAGCCACTTTAGCCCATTGGCATAGTAAATTCATTAATTGAAACCCACACAATAGCACAGAAGAAACCTAGTTTGGGCCAACAAGCCACACCAACATTGTCAAGAAGTTCAATAGCGCAAGAAGAAAGTTCACTGGTCTAAAACACAAGGGAGCAACAGCACTATCTATTTTACACATGATACATCACATGGTAGATTTGAATGACAATGATAAATTAATTAGTTCCCTGGAGGACCACCGAAGAGGTATCCCAAGGAAGATCCACCACCTGGGGCAGCATGAACCTTGGTAGATGGCCGATCCTGCACCCAAAAGGAAACCAATATCAGGAACAATTCCTCACAATGACAAGTTCAAGCTTCGTTCCTAAAGCATCATCATACCAATTCAATATTGAAAAAAAAAAAAAAAAAGAGAAGGGGATTATTTAAAACTTTTTCTCCATGTACAAAATTCTCACCATTGCACATCACTATGCTGATTATTTAAATTACATCGCACCACCACACACCTTTTCAGACTTAACACTCAACTAAAAGGATCTCCCACAATGTAGCACTATTGCAATTCAGAATCCTGTTTTACTTTGAGATTTTGTTTTACCCCACAAATTGTCAACACTAAACTTGCAACTTCACTACTTTTAACCGAACATTAATGGGAAATGCAAGAGGAGGAGATTCCAAAATTCATCTACTTTACTATGAAGCTTTCGAGTAATTCCTATGCTAATGTTAGTGGAAACAAACAAGAATTACTTAAGCAAAATTACAGAAACGGCAAGAGCTAGTTACAGAGTACAATTAAAATTAAAACAATCATAATAGATAACTTAAAAAAGGGAAGTACAGTGAGAAAGTTGCCACAGTTTTGGCCATCAGCACGATGGTAATTGTTTTTGAGACTCCCAGGAATTCCAGCTGGAATTTGCTTTTCAACCGGTGCTGGACTTTGCTTTTCAACTGGTGCTGGACTTTGCTTTTCAACTGGTGCTGGACTTTGCTTCTCAACTGATGGTGAAGGAGCACTAGCATTTTGAGTGCGTGCACCATTTGCAGGCTGGTTCGTGCTTTGGACATTGCTGGCAGGCTCCCCACTGCCGAAGAGGTAACCCAAGGAACTCTGACCACCACCAGCACTGACACCACGACCCATTTCCTGTCTGTTTGGTGGGGCTAAACAACCTATATAGCAGCATCACATTTTATGTCACAAGGAATTCTACATCCAAAATTCACCGAATAACAAAATAACAGGCTCAAATGCAGCAGATACAAGAGCCATGAGAAAAAAGAAAAGCAACAACTATCAACAGTTGATACCATATTCAAGGCATTGAAGTACATACTATGCACCAAAAACAAATAATGTAATTAGTTTTGAATGAACACAGATAACTATTTTACATTAATAAAGAACATAGATAAACTTTTCAATTACATACATCCTCCATCTTTCTTCATATAACAACAGGATTCTTAAACCATGAAAGCTTATAAACAGACATACACGGGTAAAACTATCAGTGTAAAGAATGGAAAATGCAAATGTGAAAAGGAAATGAATAGGGAAATGAAAAGTTTTTTAGAAAAACTAAATCCATGAATGTAGTGGTCATCAAAATGATTTAAAAGGTTTGCACGTCTTACTCAGAAGATCAAAACCAGGATGAATAAATATTATTATTTTCCTAATTAATTGTTTTATGCGTGAGCATTTTGTGTAAAACATTAACATTTGATTTTGAAACTATATAGCCATTTTATTTTGACACAAACGTAGATCTCATTTTCCTTTTCCTTCATCTGCATATATCGTCTTCAAGAGCATAATTTTATTGAAGAGGATTAGATGAAAATGGAACTCAGACCCTTCTACCCAGCAATGCAATCAAAATTTTATTCCATTGCATCCCTTTTGTTTTAGTCCCGAGACGCTTCTTTCAGCTCAGATCAGGCTAAAACAAAAACATTCCAAAGCCACAGACCCTCCTGATCTAGCCGAGCTCAAAGCGCATGGACTCAAAAAACTTAAAGGCACAAAATTGAATAAGAAAACCGGGGAAATCAGATGCTAAATCCCAAAACAAATGACCCATAAACAAATCTGAGCTAAAGAAGCCATTTTTAAGCGATTCAAGCATGAAAAAACAAACAAGAACATCCCAACACAGGATTCAAAATCCAGGTCACACCAATCAAACCGTCTAAACACCTAATCGAAATAAACATGCAAGAAAAAAAAATGTGCCACCAATCAAAGTGCATAACCAAATTTGTTTTTTGAGAAGAACATCATGAGTTAACAAGAACATAACAGCATATGAAACATAGATGATTGTAACCCAGACAGAAAATTAGACAATACATGAAACATGGTGTGGATCGAAATGCAAACCGATAAACGAGTGAGATCTGAAGTTTCAGTACCTTTGGTGATGCCGAGACCACTCACTCGCTGAGGGCAACCGAGTCGGTGACGTTAGAAGCGAGCACACTATGTAACAGCCATGTAAAATCAGATATTTATAACGGAGCCTATTTTTTTCAAAAACAAAAAATAGCAATTATTTTTTTTAAAAATAAATAACTATAAACAAGTTAATTTAATACAATAAATTTTGATTTAATTCCTGAATATCTGGAAATTTAAAAATTACATTTGCTGTTAAAAATTATCAACCCTTTTATCATTAAATTGTATTATTTAAACATTAATTCAATTCTAATACTCTCATTGCATTTGGGGTATGTATTTCCAGATGAAATTATTATTATCGTATAAAAAAATTAATTATAACTTTTTTCCTTTTTCTTATATAAAATTTTCATTCATTTGTATTTTCTTCACTTTTTTTACTTAATTTAAAGAACTTCACTCTTCACTTTAATTTTGCTTTTTTTTTTTCATTTCCTTATTTTCCCACCAACCTGTGCAAACAAAATGTAAATTGTAATTTTTAAAGATAAAACTACATTAAGTTATAAATCAATACACTAATTTGTCATAAGATTAAACAGGAAGATATAATTGATATATTTTTACACATTTAAATCAAAATCATTGCTACTTCATAAAATTACATAATCAACTATTTATCACTAATAATAAGTAGTAAGACTTTAAATTTAATTGTAGAATAACACTAATATTAATAGTAATGTATATAAGTTTTAAACTTTTTAAAATTTGAAAATTTTTGAAGTGTGGTTGTGAAGTATTATGGTAAATGAATATAGCTGGATTTTGGGCCCACAGCAATATCCATGATGGGCCTGGCAAACACAATAATGTTGCTCACGTGCATAAGTATTGGTTGTCGTAGTGGTGATGGTTCCCAAGTAAATTTTCCTTCGCCACAATGTTTCATTCATCAAAGATAAACGTTATAAATCACATGAAGAAAAAGAAAAAGAAAATAGCCGTTATTATATTCGTTTCATGGATTTAAATTTCAAACGTTCATAAATAATTTTAAATTATATTAATTATCCTCTTAACTATTATATTCTTGCAATTATATTTGTTGCACGAAAAATATACGATGGTCGCATGACATTATCAGTGTCATTATTGTCTTCTGCTAAACTAACTTGTAACTCAGTTGGCACTAAACCTATTTCAATTATCATTTATGATCAATTTTTCTGAATGATGTATTATACGTTTTTGGAGAAAATCCCTGAGAACGATAACATTAAACACCTTTCATAACAGTTGCTTGGCACAGAGGCAAAGTTACATATGGAGAAATGCAACTCAGCAAGCAAACTTTTTCTGCAAAAAGAAGGGGCTATGCAGCCAAAGAAGGGACCTTTCTCAAGCATCACGCATTGGACAACTTGCACTCTGTTGTATCCTCCATCTCTCAAAGATCATGCAAGCAAAACCCTACTTTACCTTGTGCGTGTAATAAAGGCCTTGGTGCTTCTAATTAGGGTCATAAATGATTTTGATGAATTCAAGATTATAAACATTGTTTGCATGTTAATTCTTTCAGGGTGTAAATGATGGTTTGAATTCAAATTCTGTGTGTTTGTCAATGTTTGCAAAATGGATTTTCTTGTCCAATAATTTTTATTTGGATGTTCTGCAGAATAAATTAGTAGTCAAATTCAGAATAAAATCTCTGTTGTAATTTTGTATTTAGTCTTTAATTTCTTTTGGACTTTTGATTTTCAATTTTTTTATTAAGTATTTAAACCTTTCAAAATATTATTTATAATAACACATCACCATATAATAGGAAATAAATGGGTTATTCTGATAAAAAGAATATTAATCTTTTGATAAAAAGTTAAATTATAAAAAAAAAAGTCAAATCAAGACTTAAAATTAAAAAGAGTGGAGAGGGAAGTGGAAACTTCCTTTTCCTCCACATGTTATCTTGCGCCGAACTGTGTCGGTCACCCACCGTGACACCTACTACTGGCCACACTCCCAATCCAATAATAATAATAATAATAACAAATTTAATATAATAGTTATAACTACTATTATATATTAAATTTTATTATTTTATATGTTTTCTTTAAAAATTAATATATACCAATATATAATAAAATAGTTTATTCTAAGATATATTACAAATATTTTTTAATAAGTTAATAAAAAATCGAACGTGTTTTCATTAGTAATATTGATCATCGTTGTCCTCGCCAGACAAGGTTCATGCATGACAAAAAATAATTAATTTATGTTTGTGAATAAGATATTAAGAGGTTTGCAAAAATAATTTATGCGGGAAAAAAATAATAATTTAATAGCATGAATAAATAAACATATTTGAATTAGAAAATAAACTGAATATAAAACATAGTTTTGCATTTATAAAATTGTTAGTTTTCAGTCTTTTTAATTTTTAAAAACTAAAACTTATTTTTAAAATCTATTTTAACAAAACAATATTATGGTCATTAAGGATATATTTTTTCATCTAAAGTAGTTTTAAACAATAGAATCAATAAATAATTTTTTTCTAACTTATTTTTAAAATTAATTTCTAAAAACTACTTTAAAAAAATAAATTTTTATGATTGTTTGTTTAAAATGCGATTTTTTAAAATTGAAATTTGGAAATTATAGAAAATAATTGTTAAAAGATTAAATCATAATTCTACATGTAAACATAATGAATGAAAATCACTAATATTTAAGTAAAACGTACATGAACTATTTAGGGATAATTAGTAGTGCCAAACATGCAAAAATGGAACATGACTCGTGTTAAGAATCGATTTAACTTGAAATTAAAGTTTATTAATTTGATTAAATAAAATAACTTGATTAGATTAGATATGTAACAAATCAAACTTAATAACTAATGAATAATTAAAGTCCTTTATTTCTAATTTTAAGTGGGACAAAATATACTTGCTCTGAAAGACCAATGACAATCGATTTGTCGACTCAAAATAATACGAGAATTCAATATCTGACTATATTAATTTCTCGTAGTTTTTTTTATTATATTAGTTTCTCACTTCTTCTGTTTTTTTAACCTATGCACTTGTTATTATTAATTAACATTGTTATAATTTATTAAAAATAAATTTTAATTATTATGATCTGTTTATTTGGATTTTTATATTATTTTGAATGTTAAACCCTTGTATGTTATCATAAGTTTCAGTATTATATTTATTTTAACTAATTATAAATTGTTATATTATTATTATTATTATTATTATATTATTATTATTAACCACGAATAAATTTTATATTTTGGCGGATTTAGTTTCAAAATACATTGATAAATAACAACCAATTATATCATTAAATATATTTAATTATAAAAAATGGATTTATATGAATTTAACTTTATATTAGAAATTTCAATTCTCAATCTCAAAATTGGGATAAGCTTTTTATCCTTTTATATAGTCACGTGTCTTTATTAAGTTTTAATACATATTTAGTATTTTTTTTTAGATTAAATCAACATTCTATTTAATAGTTATTATCCATTTAAAAGAGATTTTTAATTTCCTACTTAAATCTTTTTTATTTTCAAATAATAATATAATAAGTGTTTACTACACACATTATCATCCTCATTTACAACACGTGGAAAAGAAAAGAAATATAAAATCAATTAAAATTGTGGTCAAATTATACAACTAAACTAATAATCTTACTTTAAATAACTCCAATTATTTTAATCTTTTAAAAAATTATAATTATCCAGTGTCATTATCATTAACCTTTGACATGCATTTAATTTTCATCTGGCATTCAAAAAATTAGAAAGAATACAATTTTATAACAAAAACTCTCTTGTGTTAATATAACGAATAAAAATATTTATTTTGTCCAAAAATATAAAAGTGTCAATATAACGTATAAAAATATTTATTTTGTCAGGAATATAAAAGTGTCTTAATTTCATATATGATAATATAATTATGATTAATTTTTATGTTCCATGTATTATCTGTATTGGATCTGTAACTAATTATGATTTTATTTTAAAAGATATATTAATAAGTAAAAAGAGAAAGATGTCTATCAATTACTCTTAATCATATTTTTAACCATATTTTTAAACAATATGAAACTCATAAACACACAAAACAATATTTAATAAATATAATTCTTGAATCATTAATATTTTTCTTTTTTAGACTTTCATAATCCTAATATCAAGTAAATAAACATTTGAAACATGCAAATTCATTCCTTCAATGCCAAAGAGTAGGTCAAAAAACTTGATGAACTCAAGTTTAAAAATAGCAAACATGTAATGCACTTTATGTCTCACCAAATTAATAAAATGGCGTCTCTTGAAGTTCTTCATGGAAACGTGAGAGAGAGAAATCTAGCAAATGACTCTCCAAATTAGATGTCTAATTAATGAGGACGTTGAACCCTAAAATAAACCAAAATTTTCTGGTCCACAAAGATGAACAATCACTTCAAGAACCTCAATGAGGATCTCTATATCAACTAAAAATTCTCTTTAAACCATGCAACCAATCAACTCATGGTCTAAGAAATGTTTGATAATATCATCACATAAAATTCAATTGGATGAAACCCCTTTATGCATTATCATAGCACAACTATTATGCATGAAAAATAGTAGGAGAATGTGAAAAAGAAAAAAAAACTGTGTACAATGAAACAATGGATAAATGTTTGTTACTTTACTCTAGATGATTTTTCGTTTTTGATTTTTATTAAGTCTTAAAAGCCTTCGTTTATTACTTTATATATATACAAAGTTTTTTTAATAATAATATTGAAAAGGTTAAAAAAGTTTATTCATGTGTAGAGTAACCTATTAAACGTTTTAAGTTAAAAATATCAAAATATTTTTTTTTAAATGTTATAATACTGAAAATTTTAAAACTATATGTTATCAGACACAACAATCCAATTTGATTAATTATTTAAAGTTTTAATTAAAATATTAAAATAAACCTTTTTAAAAATATAAAGTACTTTAAAATTAATGTACCAAATGTAAAAATACTAAAACACAAGAAATTACTCCTAAAATTAATGTACCAAATGAACGATTAATTAAGCAATTAACGCGATAAATGTACATATAGTAAGATTATGATTACATCTAATTAGGTTATGATACATCTAATAAAAGAATGTATAATAATGTGTTGAAATACATAAAAAAAAAGTGTGCTTTAGTTCAATATGTTGATAAAATTATGGAAATGTATTTTTGTCAAAGATATATTTGTTTAAATAATTGAAAAATTAGGGTGAAATTATTATGGAAGGTGGCACATTCACTTTTGAAATTTTTATTTGTTGAATATTTTAATGATCATCAAATACATTTTTTTATATGAAATAATATTTAATGATTAAAAAATATTTTATATTTAATAATATTTTATATTAAATAACACTTAATAAATTAAAATATAAGTTAGTGATGTTTTTTAGTCAATGTTGTTTGACACTAATTTTTGTTAATTAATATCATTAACGTTAACTCGGACAAACCACCTAATAATTAATATAATTTATTTTGTTATTAAAAAAACACATTTAATAGTACCATTGATTGAAACTATAGAATCATAATTAATTGAAGGGTAACTTTAAAATATAGTACTATAATATAATTAAATAGAAAAAATAATAAAAATTTACTTTTTGAAATATTTTCGGAAGAGAAAGAGTTGAATTTAAAAGAACGGGACCAACGGACCGGACTCGGTGGTGGTGTTTGGCTATTCATGGTTTAAAGATTTCTCTTACTCACTTTCCACTTATAATTCTTACTATCATACCCCCTTCTGAAAAATGGTTAGGCTCTGATACCATTTCGGACAGAGACCCCTTCTAATCAAGATGATATGAACATTCTAAGGCATAACGGCGCCATCCCTTGGCTAAAAGCCCACTCAAGTTCATATTTCTCATAAGAAGAACACTCTGAGATAAAATGGTTTCATAGATCGGAAGCTTTCTGATACACAGGATCCTCTTTCGAGGCAAGTGTAGAGCATACTTGCATCTAAGTGGGGAACGACACTAAGAATTATAAGCTTCAAGCTTTCAGAGAAGAGAAAACTTAGAGAGAGAGCATTTTAGAAAGGGAACTTGTATTGATTTCACTCTAATTCATTCTGCCCTTACAACATTACAAGCATCCCCTATTTATAGCGAAAGTAAACACACGGAATTCAAAGCTTCGCTAAACTGGAATGAAATTCGGACCCGAAACTTATGATACAAGGTGGAATCCGAAGTAACTTATTCAAACTTATGGCCCACACATCATAATGGCCTTACAAAGGACAAAACACCATGATTCACACTTTATTTAAAGTCATACGTATGGACAAAGTAGAAAAGATAAGATAAGATTCGAAAATGATGTCTTATCTCTTCATGGAAAGTAAAGTTGATTCTATCTTAACTTCATTAACACGTTTGCGGTAAACGCAATAGGCACGTGTAAAGCTAAGGGAATCTTGCTTTAGTAGCATGTCATAATGACAGCCATTAACTAAAGCCTTTATTTTAGTCAGATCGAGTGGAGCCAGAGTAGTTCATCTGTTGGGCTTCACTCCTTGTCATGCTTCCATGTAGTGGGTCCCAGTAGGGATACATCTTCTTGTGCATTATCATTTCTTCCATCAGTTCTTCGTTGATGTTATCTGCTAGATCTTCTACTTTCTGGAAGTCTTCATCGGGGACGTTCATTTCTGCTCGTGATTTGAAAAATCTTATCTCTTGGGATTTGTCTTCTTCTGGAGTGATTTGATTTAACTGGTATGTGTCAGGTGGTCTCTGGGATGAACTGGCAATGTTGGGGTCTACTGGCTTTGGTTGATAATGATTTATTTCACAAAGATGATGCGCCAGTTGTGCACGGTAACTGTTATCAAGTGGATAGGTGTCAAAGCTGGCCCATAGATAAGCTTCATTTTTTGACCAAAGGTGTCCAGCTGGATTCAAGAAGTATGGACGGTGGATGATGAAAATGGATGTTAGATTCTTGAGAGAGTCTTCAGTAACTCCTTTCTTCTTTTGACGGTCTATGATCTCCTTAAGCTGTTGTCTCCACCAGGGTATTGGAGAAAACCATTCGAGCAGTGTCCAAAAAAGGAATTTGTCTTTATATGGATGTGTCAAAATATTGTAAGCTGTTTGAGTCTTCAATGCAATAGGAATGGAGTATTGAACTGTATCGCACCAAATGGTCCAAAGGGTAGGCTCACAAAGGTCCCAACCAGGTTCACAGAATAGTTCAAAAATTCCCCCAAAGGGAATATCAGGATTGAACGATGAGGCTGAAATTACTTTGTATCTGAGGGTTTCATGTAAAAAGTAAAAATATCTGGTTCTGGCATAGTGGAGAATATCAGCTGGTGTGGTTGGGTTTAAACCAGGTGGATAGACTTTGATGGTTTTGGCTTTATCAGAGAGAGGTTTGACCATAAAGATAAGAGGAAGACTATAAGTGTCAACTATCAATTGGACATTCTTTTTGGGTCTAGACAAAAAGTCGGGGACTGTGTTTAGGTTTCCTTTAATGTGCTTAACAGTAAAATCATACCTGGAAAACCAGTCCATTAACCTGAGAATCTGAGGATTTGGAGGCATTTTGTTCTTGAACTCCAAGATCTTTGGGAATGAAGAGTTGTCCATCTGAACTTCAAAGTGATATCCTCTAAGATGGAAGTCGAACTTTCTTATGCCACTTTTGACTGCTAAGGCTTCCTTGAATGTGGTGTGATAATGTTTTTCTGCATCTTTGAATTGTCCACTTGCATGTCCACAATAGTATCTTCTCCCATTATCTTCTTCAATGAGTACTGCTCCCCAGTATTCATCACTGGCATCGGTCTGCAATATTCTTTTTCCATTGCCTGGAATTTTCAGAGCAGGAGGAGCTTGGGCTATCTTTTTTAGTTCTTTAATAGCTCTGGTTTGCTCTGATCCCCATGGAGGTGGATTCTTCTTCAATAGCTTGGACAAAGGACTTGTATTTCTTGCAACATTAGGGATGAATTCCCTGATATAATTAACTATCCCGAGAAATTGTTGGATCTGCTTGATGGTCAGATTTTCATCTGGGAAGTTGAGAAGTTCTTCAGCAATGTGAGGTTGAGGCTGATAAGATCCATGACTGAAGTGCATTCCTAAAAAGTCAATTTCTTCTTGGGCCAAGTGAATCCTTTTTTCTGAGAGCATTATCCCATGTTGATGGGCTATTTTAAAGAATTGATTCAATAATTGTTTATGGGAGTCCATGTTTGGTGAGAACAATAAAATATCATCAATGTATACAATTGCTCTATCTAATATGGGCTCGAAAATTTTTGTCATGGCCTTTTGAAACAGTGATGGGGCTGTTTTAAGCCCGAAGGGCATTACTTTCCATTGGTATTGGGCATTGGGTATGCAAAAAGCAGTTTTGTATCTATCAGGTGGGTCAATGCCTAGTTGGCAAAATCCGTATTTGAGGTCGAACTTAGAAAAGATATGGGCTTCTTTTATCAAGATGGGTAAGGATGAAGCTTTGGGTATTGGGAATTTATCATCCTTAAGAAAACAGTTAAGAGGCTTGTAGTCAATTACTAACCTCTTTTTCCCTCTGAGTTTTTCAGACCTCTTTTCTACATAAAAGGCTTGACAGGCCCAATTGGATTGGGTTGGTTCGATTAGGCCCTGTTTCAACAGTTCTTGACATTCTTGTCTTGCTAACTGTAGGTCTGAGGGAGACATTCCTGGGTGAGTAGCTTTGGTTGGATTAACATCTTCGTTGAGCTTGAAGGGTAACTGTACAAAGAAACTAGAATTCTTCCATAAAGGCTTGGGATGAGAAAATTCTTCATGACTGTTGGCACACAGAGAGGTTAACTTTTGTTTTATCTCTTCAAGTTCTGGAGGAGCTTCGGAGAGAGAAAAGAGTCTTGGTATCTCTGTAAAGAGTTTGAACTCTCTTTTGAACTTGATTCCTTTAGGAAGTATTTGAAATCTACTAGTCATGGAGAAGATGTCCATGCCTATCAAAATGTCTTTGTTGGGAAGCTTACTTCCTATCACTTTACTCCAAACTATACATTCTGGAAAGAATTTAATTCCGATTGGAGCTCTGGTTATTAACTCAGTCTTGAAAACTTTCCCGTCAGCTGCTACAAAATAGGAGGCTTCTTTCTTCCAAAATTCTTTGGGAAGAATATCAGGATCCATCATGGATTTCTGGGCTCCAGTATCAATGTAGGCTATGGCTTGGATAGATTTGTCATATTTAGATGGAAGGATTTGAACCTCTAAACAGGGTTGAGGAGGAGAGACATTGATGAGGTGAGTTTCTTGGAAAGAGAATACTGGAACAATATCAGTTTCAGATTCTTCGGAATATTTTGATTCAGATTCATCAGAGGAGATGTTAAGGGCGAAGACAGTTTCTTCGTCTGCAAAGCTCTGTTCAGAATACAGAGATTCTATATCATCTTTATCATCAAGTTGGAGGGTGGAGATGAGCTTGATGGCTCTGTCAGCTTTGTGGGGACAGTTTTTGGAAAAGTGTCCCTTT
This sequence comes from Sphenostylis stenocarpa, assembly GCA_963425845.1. Classification (NCBI taxonomy): domain Eukaryota; kingdom Viridiplantae; phylum Streptophyta; class Magnoliopsida; order Fabales; family Fabaceae; genus Sphenostylis; species Sphenostylis stenocarpa. The sequence goes on along the minus strand of OY731401.1, from coordinate 3,144,543 downwards.
TTCTTGCAAATGAAGCACCGTTGATCTTGTGCTTTTCCCCTGAACTTCTTTTTCTTAAAGAATTTTAAATTCTTTTTCTTCTTTTTTCTGAAAATGAGTTTTTCTTTCTTTTTCTTCACCTTGCAGGTTCCTGAACAAGGCTTCTTGCATTTAATCTCCAAATAAGGTTTTTGACAAGCTTTGCTGAATTTGCTTTTCTGAGTCATGATGTCTGAGAAGAACTCATGTTGTCTGCATAGCTTATCAACAGCTTCTAAGGTCATCTGGTGAATTTGTCCCATTGTCAGAGTGGTGAAGTCTTTCTGGATGGATATGACCATTCTATTTAATTCCGGTTGTATTTCAACAGGAAGAGATGCGACATATGTATTCTTTAAGCTAGGATCATTGAGCCCATTGAGATGATAGAATCTTTTGCTCATTCGCTGGTAGTGTTTCTCCAAGTCTTTGATTTTTATTGAGCAATATCTCATTTCGAAAAACTCTTGTCTGAGTTTTTTATCAATGATTGATCCGTCACCTATGAATTCTTCATGTAAAGCTCCAAGTACTGCTGCGGTTTGGCCCAGTTCATGGAACTGGTTCTGTCGGACGACTCCTAAGTTATGATACCATCCTTTAAGTGTTCCTGTCATTCTACAGCAGAACTCCTCAATCACTTTATAAGAGTCAGAATTGTTGACTAATTTGGTATCTAACCATGCACCAAATTCGATTAATCTGGCTCTCCATTGACTGGGAGGAATATCATCAATAGTGAACCAGGGTCCACCATTTGTCTTTGATGACATATTTGTCCTTGGGGGACCTGAGTCAGCTTCTTCGTCTGGAGGGTCGTAAATTGGCTCATGTCGGACTTCTGATCTGGAGGTATTGGTCATGAGTATCTGTGTAAGATCCTCATAGCTGGGGACTTCTGTTTCTGATTCAGAAGTTAGGACTTCAGTTTCAGACTCCTCAGAAGCACGAACCTCAATTTCTGATTCCTCAGAGGATTCCTCAAGCATTATTGGAGTATCTGGAGTTGCAGGAGTTGGAAAGGGTTCTATGGTTAACTGAGAGTATGGATCTTGGGAATCTTGAAAGATTGGGTCAAATGGTTCTTGCTGAGTTGGCCTTTTTGGTGAAGGTTGATCATCAAAAGAAGATTCTGAAGAAGGTTGAGCTACTTTCTTTCCTTTATCTGGTTTAGAGGCTACTGGTTTGAACCTAGCCCTATAAGCTGTAGCTGTTGGTAATGACCACGTGGTTTGTGAGTTTGGTCGGAAATGGGGAGGATTTTGAAAAGAAGAATAGGGAGGATTTTGAAAAGAAGAATAGGCTGGAGTTGTAGAGAACAAGGATGTATATGGTTGTTTCTCTGGATTTTGTTGCCTAATCTTTTCTTCAATGTAATTATCCATTTCTTGAATCTGAGCTTTGAGTCTCCTTATTTCTCTTTCTTTTGCATGAGATAATTCTCCGAAAACAGTGGTCTTCCAATCTTCTTCTAACTTTGAGATTTCTGCGGAGAGTTGCTTATAGTGTTTTCTCAAAGTAGAGTTAAGATGCTTGGAGCTTATCATCGGTCTCTTCTAGATGCGTGGAGATCTTATCAATCTTCTTGTCAATCTTACGTAAGATTGAGTTCGAGCTCGAGCATTTTACGTACTCGGTTCGGGACTTCTTACGCTCGACTTAATGGTTTAATCTTCCCATCTGGCCCAATTTCTTGACAAACTACATGAGGTTTAGTCATTGTTTTGGAAACGGGGTCGGTGTTCCTTTCTAATGGAGGAAATTCTTCCTTATAGGCTGAAGGTTTTATCATCATACATGGAACGGGAAGAGCTTTAGGAGTAAGGCTGAGGTAGTATGGCAGAGGTTCTACACTTTTCTTGTTTAGGGAAGAGGAGGCCCTCTTCTTTAAGGATCTCAGCATATCTCTTGAATTTCCATAAGGGATCTGGTTCAGGTTGGCGATGGATTCCTATCCATGGGCCTTTTCCAGGTTCAAATTTCCTGGAAGGAGAGGATGGAGGTTTGCAGGATCCTCCTTTGAAGTCATCATCATCATCATCATCTGAGTCATCATCTTCATCGCTAGTGTCTCCATAGTGGTCACGGCGAGTCACGGTCAGAATCACACATTTACGGGTCAATATCCCAAATAAAATGTCCCCCTATCTTGCCGGTAAAGATAGGTTTACCATCATGACATACACTTGTTGATTGGGATTTTTCCTTCTTTGACTACGGGTATTATCATCATTGGCTGGAAAATGGAGGTCTTGGAACTAGGAGTTTCTTCGAATTCTTGAAGATGGTTCCGACGGTTCCATCCACGAGATCTTCAAAAGTGGCTTACGTAAGCTGGATGGGTTTCTGGTTTGCATGGAGCTTCTCATAATTGGTTACCCATTGCATCGGAATGAGCTTATGAAGCTCTTGAGCAGAAATATTTCTGGGGATTTGGACTATAGAAGGTGTCTCATCTTGGTTATTGGCCAAGACGAAAAGTGCTCCATCTTTGCAGGATGGTAGGGCAAGATTAATAGCATGATCTTGCAACCTATATATGATTTGATGATGAAGGGTGGCTGATAAGGCTTCTGCCACTTGTTCAGCTCCAGTAATCTGGATTTGTACCTTCAATCTCTGAGAGATTGTAGGATCCCTTAAACTAACGTTGAAGTTAGGGAAGATGGTGAGAACTACGCTTCCAGCATGAAGAGTAGTTAGGACAGTGCCAATGACAGCATGTTCATAGTGAAGATAGCTAGAGTCTAAAAGAGAGACTCTGGCTGAGACAGGTAATCCTCGTCTTCCGTGTAAAGAGAGAACAAGTCGAACTGCTCCATAGTGGAGATGGGTGTATCCTTCAGTTTGCCAGTGTCTAATAGCTTCTTTAGGAATTTCAATACTGACATATTGCTCTTCAGCAGTAGATGCTAAGGTGCACTGATCCATTCTGGAGGCTTGAACATACTCCTTAACAGGAGGTCTTCTGGTATGAATCAAACGAGTAATGGATTTAAGAGTAGATCGTTGTCTCTTGAAAATATTATAAGGACTAAGGAGAGGACTGTATGTCTCAGAGATCTGAGCATCTTCTGGAATATAGGAATATTCTATAAGATGTTCTATTTTAGAGGAAAGGGTTTTTGAAATATTTTCGGGAAGAGAAAGAGTTGAATTTAAAAGAACGGGACCAACGGGACCGGACTCTGGTGGTGGTGTTTGGCTATTCATGGTTTAAAGATTTCTCTTACTCACTTTCCACTTATAATTCTTACTATCATACCCCCTTCTGAAAAATGGTTAGGCTCTGATACCATTTCGGACAGAGACCCCTTCTTACCCAGATATATGAACATACTAGGGCATAACGGCGCCATCCCTCGGCTAAAAGCCCACTCAAGTTCATATTTCTCATAAGAAGAACACTCTGAGATAAAATGGTTTCATAGATCGGAAGCTTTCTGATACACAGGATCCTCTTTCGAGGCAAGTGTAGAGCATACTTGCATCTAAGTGGGGAACGACACTAAGAATTATAAGCTTCAAGCTTTCAGAGAAGAGAAAACTTAGAGAGAGCATTTTAGAAAGGGAACTTGTATTGATTTCACTCTAATTCATTCTGCCCTTACAACATTACAAGCATCCCCTATTTATAGCGAAAGTAAACACACGGAATTCAAAGCTTCGCTAAACTGGAATGAAATTCGGACCCGAAACTTATGATACAAGGTGGAATCCGAAGTAACTTATTCAAACTTATGGCCCACACATCATAATGGCCTTACAAAGGACAAAACACCATGATTCACACTTTATTTAAAGTCATACGTATGGACAAAGTAGAAAAGATAAGATAAGATTCGAAAATGATGTCTTATCTCTTCATGGAAAGTAAAGTTGATTCTATCTTAACTTCATTAACACGTTTGCGGTAAACGTAATAGACACGTGTAAAGATAAGGGAATCTTGCTTTAGTAGCATGTCATAATGACGACCATTAACTAAAGCCTTTACTTTAGTCGGATCGAGTGGAGCCGAGTAGTTCATCTGTTGGGCTTCACTCCTTGTCATGCTTCCATGTAATGGGTCCCGGTAAGGATACATCTTCTTATGCATTATCATTTCTTCCATCAGTTCTTCGTTGATGTTATCTGCTAGATCTTCTACTTTCTGGAAGTCTTCATCGGGGACGTTCATTTCTGCTCGTGATTTGAAAAATCTTATCTCTTGGAATTTGTCTTCTTTTGGAGTGATTTGATTTAACTGGTATGTGTCAGATGGTCTCTGGGATGAACTGGCAATGTTGGGGTCTACTGGCTTTGGTTGATAATGATTTATTTCACAAAGATGATGCGCCGAGTTGTGCACGGTAGCTTGTTATCAAGTGGATAGGTGTCAAAGCTAGCCCATAGATAAGCTTCATTTTTTGACCAAAGGTGTCCAGTTGGATTCATGAAGTATGGACGGTGGATGATGAAGATGGATGTCAGATTCTTGAGAGAGTCTTCGAGTAACTCCTTTCTTCTTTTGACGGTCTATGATCTCCTTAAGCTGTTGTCTCCACCAGGGTATTGGAGAAAACCATTCGAGCGAGTGTCCAAAAAAGGAATTTGTCTTTATATGGATGTGTCAAAATATTGTAAGTCTGTTTGAGCCTTTAATGCAATAGGAATGGAGTATTGAGCTGTATCGCACCAAATGGTCCAAAGGGTAGGCTCACAAAGGTCCCAACCAGGTTCACGAGAATAGTTCAAAAATTCCCCCAAAGGGAATATCGGGATTGAACGATGAGGTCTGAAATTACTTTGTATCCGAGGGTTTCATGTAAAAAGTAAAAATATCCGGTTACTGGCATAGTGGAGAATATCAAGTTGGTGTGGTTGGGTTTAAACCAGGTGGATAGATTTTGATGGTTTTGGCTTTATCGAGAGAGGTTTGACCATAAAGATAAGAGGAAGACTATAAGTGTCAACTATCAATTGGACATTCTTTTTGGGTCTAGACAAAAAGTCGGGACTGTGTTTAGGTTTCCTTTAATGTGCTTAACGGTAAAATCATACCTGGAAAACCAGTCCATTAACACTGAGAATCCGAGGATTTGGAGGCATCTTGTTCTTGAACTCCAAGATCTTTGGGAATGAAGAGTTGTCCATCCGAACTTCAAAGTGATATCCTCTAAGATGGAAGTCGAACTTTCTTATGCCATTTGTGATTGCTAAGGCTTCCTTGAATGTGGTGTGATAATGTTTTTACTGCATCTTTGAATTGTCCACTTGCATGTCCACAATAGTATCTTCTCCCATTATCTTCTTCAATGAGTCTTGCTCCCAGGTATTCATCACTGGCATCGATCTGCAATATTCTTTTTCCATTGCCTGGAATTTTCGGAGCGAGGAGGAGCTTGAGCTATCTTTTTTAGTTCTTTAATAGCTCTGGTTTGCTTCGATCCCCATGGAGGTGGATTCTTCTTCAATAGCTTGGACAAAGGACTTGTATTTCTTGCAACATTAGGGATGAATTCCACGATATAATTAACTATCCGAGAAATTGTTGGATCTGCTTGATGGTCGGATTTTCATCCGGGAAGTTGAGAAGTTCTTCGACAATGTGAGGTTGAGGCTGATAAGATCCATGGCTGAAGTGCATTCCTAAAAAGTCAATTTCTTCTTGGGCCAAGTGAATCTTTTTTTCGAGAGCATTATCCCATGTTGATGGGCTATTTCAAAGAATTGATTCAATAATTGTTTATGGGAGTCCATGTTTGGTGAGAACAATAAAATATCATCAATGTATACAATTGCTCTATCTAATATGGGCTCGAAGATTTTTGTCATGGCCTTTTGAAACGGTGATGGGGCTGTTTTAAGCCCGAAGGGCATTACTTTCCATTGGTATTGGGCATTGGGTATGCAAAAAGCAGTTTTGTATCTATCGGGTGGGTCAATGCCTAATTGCCAAAATCCGGATTTGAGGTCGAACTTAGAAAAGATATGGGCTTCTTTTATCAAGATGGGTAAGGATGAAGCTTTGGGTATTGGGAATTTATCATCCTTAAGAAAACGAGTTAAGAGGCTTGTAGTCAATTACTAACCTCTTTTTCCCTACGAGTTTTTCGGACCTCTTTTCTACATAGAAGGCTTGACAGGCCCAATTGGATTGGGTTGGTTCGATCAGGCCTTGTTTCAACAGTTCTTGACATTCTTGTCTTGCTAGCTGTAGGTCCGAGGGAGACATTCCTGGGTGAGTAGCTTTGGTTGGATTAACATCTTCGTTGAGCTTGAAGGGTAATTGTACAAAGAAACTAGAATTCTTCCATAAAGGCTTGGGATGAGAAAATTCTTCATGACTTGTTGGCACACGAGAGAGGTTAACTTTTGTTTTATCTCTTCAAGTTACGGAGGAGCTTCGGAGAGAGAAAAGAGTCTTGGTATCTACTGTAAAGAGTTTGAACTCTCTTTTGAACTTGATTCCTTTAGGAAGTATTTGAAATCTACTAGTCATGGAGAAGATGTCCATGCCTATCAAAATGTCTTTGTTGGGAAGCTTACTTCCTATCACTTTACTCCAAACTATACATTCGGAAAGAATTTAATTCGATTGGAGCTCTGGTTATTAACTCGGTCTTGAAAACTTTCCAGTCAATCTGCTACAAAATAGGAGGCTTCTTTCTTCCAAAATTCTTTGGGAAGAATATCGGGATCCATCATGGATTTACGGGCTCCGGTATCAATGTAGGCTATGGCTTGGATAGATTTGTCATATTTAGATGGAAGGATTTGAACCTCTAAACGGGGTTGAGGAGGAGAGACATTGATGAGGTGAGTTTCTTGGAAAGAGAATCCTGGAACAATATCGGTTTCGGATTCTTCGGAATATTTGATTCGGATTCATCGGAGGAGATGTTAAGGGCGAAGACGGTTTCTTCGTCTGCAGAGCTCTGTTCAGAATACGAGAGATTCTATATCATCTTTATCATCAAGTTGGAGGGTGGAGATGAGCTTGATGGCTCTGTCGGCTTTGTGGGGACGAGTTTTGGAAAAGTGTCCCTTTTTCTTGCAAATGAAGCACAGTTGATCTTGTGCTTTTCCCCTGAACTTCTTTTTCTTAAAGAATTTTAAATTCTTTTTCTTCTTTTTACGAAAATGGGTTTTTCTTTCTTTTTCTTCACCTTGCGGGTTCTCGAACAAGGCTTCTTGCATTTAATCTCCAAATAAGGTTTTTGACAAGCTTTGCTTAAATTTGCTTTTACGAGTCATGATGTCCGAGAAGAACTCATGTTGTACTGCATAGCTTATCAACGGCTTCTAAGGTCATCTGGTGAATTTGTCCCATTGTCGAAGTGGTGAAGTCTTTTCGGATGGATATGGCCATTCTATTTAATTCGGTTGTATTTCAACGGGAAGAGATGCGACATATGTATTCTTTAAGCTAGGATCATTGAGCCCATTGAGATGATAGAATCTTTTGCTCATTCGTTGGTAGTGTTTCTCCAAGTCTTTGATTTTTATTGAGCAACATCTCATTTCGAAAAACTCTTGTCCGAGTTTTTTATCAATGATTGATCCGTCACCTATGAATTCTTCATGTAAAGCTCCAAGTACTGTCTTGCGGTTTGGCCCAGTTCATGGAGCTGGTTACGTCGGACGACTCCTAAGTTATGATACCATCCTTTAAGTGTTCCTGTCATTCTACGGCAGAACTCCTCAATCACTTTATAAGAGTCAGAATTGTTGACTAATTTGGTATCTAACCATGCACCAAATTCGATTAATCTGGCTCTCCATTGGCTGGGAGGAATATCATCAATAGTGAACCAGGGTCCACCATTTGTCTTTGATGACATATTTGTCCTTGGGGGACCTGAGTCGGCTTCTTCGTGCGGAGGGTCGTAAATTGGCTCATGTCGGACTTCGATGCTGGAGGTATTGGTCATGAGTATCTGTGTAAGATCCTCATAGCTGGGGACTTCGTTTCTGATTCAGAAGTTAGGACTTCAGTTTCAGACTCCTTAGAAGCACGGACCTCAATTTCTGATTCCTCAGAGGATTCCTCAAGCATTATTGGAGTATCTGGAGTTGCAGGAGTTGGAAAGGGTTCTATGGTTAACTGAGAGTATGGATCTTGGGAATCTTGAAAGATTGGGTCAAATGGTTCTTGCTGAGTTGGCCTTTTTGGTGAAGGTTGATCATCAAAAGAAGATTCTGAAGAAGGTTGAGCTACTTTCTTTCCTTTATCTGGTTTAGAGGCTACTGGTTTGAACCTAGCCCTATAAGCTGTAGCTGTTGGTAATGACCACGTGGTTTGTGAGTTTGGTCGGAAATGGGGAGGATTTTGAAAAGAAGAATAGGGAGGATTTTGAAAAGAAGAATAGGCTGGAGTTGTAGAGAACAAGGATGTATATGGTTGTTTCTCTGGATTTTGTTGCCTAATCTTTTCTTCAATGTAATTATCCATTTCTTGAATCTGAGCTTTGAGTCTCCTTATTTCTCTTTCTTTTGCATGAGATAATTCTCCGAAAACAGTGGTCTTCCAGTCTTCTTCTAACTTTGAGATTTCTGCGGAGAGTTGTTTATAGTGTTTTCTCAAAGTAGAGTTAAGATGCTGGAGCTTATCATCATTCTCTTCTAGATGCGTGGAGATCTTATCAATCTTCTTGTCAATCTTCTGTAAGATTGAGTTCGAGCTCGAGCATTTTACATCGCTCGAGTTCGGGACTTCTTACGCTGACTTAATGGTTTAATCTTCCCATCCGGCCCAATTTCTTGACAAACTACATGAGGTTTAGTCATTGTTTTGGAAACAGGGTCGGTGTTCCTTTCTAATGGAGGAAATTCTTCCTTATAGGCTGAAGGTTTTATCATCATACATGGAACGGGAAGAACTTTAGGAGTAGGCTGAGGTAGTATGGCGAGAGGTTCTACACTTTTCTTGTTTAGGGAAGAGGAGGCCCTCTTCTTCAAGGATCTCGAGCATATCGCTTGAATTTCCATAGGGGATGCTGGTTCGGGTTGGCGATGGATTCCTATCCATGGGCCTTTTCCAGGTTCAAATTTCCTGGAAGGAGAGGATGGAGGTTTGCGGATCCTCCTTTGAAGTCATCATCATCGTCATCATATCGAGTCATCGTCTTCATCGCTAGTGTCTCCATAGTGGTCACGAGTCACATCGAATCGCACATTTCGGGTCAATATCCCAAATAAAATGTCCCCCTATCTTGTTAGTAAAGATAGGTTTACCATCATGACATACACTTGTTGATTGGGATTTTTCCTTCTTTGACTACGGGTATTATCATCATTGATTGGAAAATGGAGGTCTTGGAACTAGGAGTTTCTTCGAATTCTTGAAGATGGTTACGACGGTTCCATCCACGAGATCTTCTAAAAGTGGCTTACGTAAGCTTGGATGGGTTTTCGGTTTGCATGGAGCTTCTCGTAATTGGTTACCCATTGCATCGGAATGAGCTTATGAAGCTCTTGTGCAGAAATATTTACGGGGATTTGGACTATAGAAGGTGTCTCATCTTGGTTATTGGCCAAGACGAAAAGTGCTCCATCTTTGCAAGATGGTAGGGCAAGATTAATAGCATGATCTTGCAACCTATATATGATTTGATGATGAAGGGTGGGCGATAAGGCTTCGCTACTTGTTCGGCTCCGATGATGCTGGATTTGTACCTTCAATCTACGAGAGATTGTAGGATCCCTTAAACTAACGTTGAAGTTAGGGAAGATGGTGAGAACTACGCTTCCAGGCATGAAGAGTAGTTAGAGACGGTGCCAATGACGAGCATGTTCATAGTGAAGATAGCTAGAGTCTAAAGAGAGACTACGGCTGAGACAGGTAATCCTCGTCTTCAGTGTAGAGAGAGAACAAGTCGAGCTGCTCCATAGTGGAGATGGGTGTATCCTTCAGTTTGCCAGTGTCTAATAGCTTCTTTAGGAATTTCAATACTGACATATTGCTCTTCAGCAGTAGATGCTAAGGTGCACTGATCCATTCTGGAGGCTTGAACATACTCCTTAACAGGAGGTCTTCTGGTATGAATCAAACGAGTAATGGATTTAAGAGTAGATCGTTGTCTCTTGAAAATATTATAAGGACTAAGGAGAGGACTATATGTCTCAGAGATCTGAGCATCTTCTGGAATATAGGAATATTCTATAAGATGTTCTATTTTAGAGGAAAGGGTTTTTGAAATATTTTCGGGAAGAGAAAGAGTTGAATTTAAAAGAACGGGACCAACGGGACCGGACTCTGGTGGTGGTGTTTGGCTATTCATGGTTTAAAGATTTCTCTTACTCACTTTCCACTTATAATTCTTACTATCATACCCCCTTCTGAAAAATGGTTAGGCTCTGATACCATTTCGGACAGAGACCCCTTCTAATCAAGATGATATGATAATGCACAAGAAGATGTATCCCTACTGGGACCCACTACATGGAAGCATGACAAGGAGTGAAGCCCAACAGATGAACTACTCTGGCTCCACTCGATCTGACTAAAGTAAAGGCTTTAGTTAATGGCTGTCATTATGACATGCTACTAAAGCAAGATTCCCTTAGCTTTACACGTGCCTATTGCGTTTACCGCAAACGTGTTAATGAAGTTAAGATAGAATCAACTTTACTTTCCATGAAGAGATAAGACATCATTTTCGAATCTTATCTTATCTTTTCTACTTTGTCCATACGTATGACTTTAAATAAAGTGTGAATCATGGTGTTTTGTCCTTTGTAAGGCCATTATGATGTGTGGGCCATAAGTTTGAATAAGTTACTTCGGATTCCACCTTGTATCATAAGTTTCGGGTCCGAATTTCATTCCAGTTTAGCGAAGCTTTGAATTCCGTGTGTTTACTTTCGCTATAAATAGGGGATGCTTGTAATGTTGTAAGGGCAGAATGAATTAGAGTGAAATCAATACAAGTTCCCTTTCTAAAATGCTCTCTCTCTAAGTTTTCTCTTCTCTGAAAGCTTGAAGCTTATAATTCTTAGTGTCGTTCCCCACTTAGATGCAAGTATGCTCTACACTTGCCTCGAAAGAGGATCCTGTGTATCAGAAAGCTTCCGATCTATGAAACCATTTTATCTCGAGTGTTCTTCTTATGAGAAATATGAACTTGAGTGGGCTTTTAGCCAAGGGATGGCGCCAGTTATGCCCTAGAATGTTCATATCATCTTGATTAGAAGGGGTCTCGTCCGAAATGGTATCGAGCCTAACCATTTTTCGAAGGGGGTATGATAGTAAGAATTATAAGTGGAAAGTGAGTAAGAGAAATCTTTAAACCATGAATAGCCAAACACCACCACCGAAGTCCGAGTCCCGTTGGTCCTAGTTCTTTTAAATTCAACTCTTTCTCTTCCAGAAAATATTTCAAAAACCCTTTCCTCTAAAATAGAACATCTTATAGAATATTCCTATATTCCGAGAAGATGCTCGAGATCTCCGAGACATACAGTCCTCTCCTTAGTCCTTATAATATTTTCAAGAGACAACGATCTACTCTTAAATCCATTACTCGTTTGATTCATACCAGAAGACCTCTGTTAAGGAGTATGTTCAAGCCTCCGAGAATGGATCGATGCACCTTAGCATCTACTGGCTGAAGAGCAATATGTCGATATTGAAATTCCTAAAGAAGCTATTAGACAACGGCAAGCGAAGGATACACCCATCTCCACTATGGAGCGGTTCGACTTGTTCTCTCTTTACACGGAAGACGAGGATTACCTGTCTCAGCCAGAGTCTCTCTTTTAGACTCTAGCTATCTTCACTATGAACATGCTGTCATTGGCACTGTCCTAACTACTCTTCATGCTGGAAGCGTAGTTCTCACCATCTTCCCTAACTTCAACGTTAGTTTAAGGGATCCTACAATCTCTCAGAGATTGAAGGTACAAATCCAGATTACTGGAGCTGAACAAGTGGCAGAAGCCTTATCAGCCACCCTTCATCATCAAATCATATATAGGTTGCAAGATCATGCTATTAATCTTGCCCTACCATCCTGCAAAGATGGAGCACTTTTCGTCTTGGCCAATAACCAAGATGAGACACCTTCTATAGTCCAAATCCCCAGAAATATTTCTGCTCAAGAGCTTCATAAGCTCATTCCGATGCAGTGGGTAACCAATTACGAGAAGCTCCATGCAAACCAGAAACCCATCCAGTTTACAGAAGCCACTTTTAGAAGATCTGTGGATGGAACTGTCAGAACCATCTTCAAGAATTCAGAAGAAACTCCTAGTTCCAACACCTCCATTTTCCAGTCAATGATGATAATACCTGTAGTCAAAGAAGGAAAAATCCCAATCAACGAGTGTATGTCATGATGGTAAACCTATCTTTACTCGACAAGATAGGGGGACATTTTATTTGGGATATTGACCCGAAATGTGTGATTCGACTTGTGATTGCTGTGACCACTATGGAGACACTAGCGATGAAGATGATGACTCAGATGATGATGATGATGATGACTTCAAAGGAGGATCCTGCAAACCTCCATCCTCTCCTTCCAGGAAATTTGAACCTGGAAAAGGCCCATGGATAGGAATCCATTGCCAACCTGAACCAGATCCCTTATGGAAATTCAAGAGATATCTTTGAGATCCTTGAAGAAGAGGGCCTCCTCTTCCCTAAACAAGAAAAGTGTAGAACCTCTGCCATACTACCTCGGCCTACTCCTAAAGTTCTTCCCGTTCCATGTATGATGATAAAACCTTCGGCCTATAAGGAAGAATTTCCTCCATTAGAAAGGAACACCGACCACTATTTCCAAAACAATGACTAAACCTCATGTAGTTTGTCAAGAAATTGGGCCGAGATGGGAAGATTAAACCATTAAGTCGAGCGGAAGAAGTCCTGAGCGCGAGACGAGAAAATGCTCGAGCTCGGAACTCAATCTTACGGAAGATTGACAAGAAGATTGATAAGATCTCCACGCATCTAGAAGAGAATGATGATAAGCTCCGGCATCTTAACTCTACTTTGAGAAAACATTATAAACAACTCTCCGCGAAATCTCAAAGTTAGAAGAAGATTGGAAGACCACTTGTTTTCGGAGAATTATCTCATGCAAAAGAAAGAGAAATAAGGAGACTCAAAGCTCAGATTCAAGAAATGGATAATTACATTGAAGAAAAGATTAGGCAACAAAATTCGGAGAAACAACCATATACATCCTTGTTCTCTACAACTCCGGCCTATTCTTCTTTTCAAAATCCTCCCTATTCTTCTTTTCAAAATCCTCCCCATTTCAGACCAAACTCACAAACCACGTGGTCATTACCAACAGCTACTGACTTATAGGGCTAGGTTCAAACCGAGTAGCCTCTAAACCGGATAAAGGAAAGAAAGTAGCTCAACCTTCTTCGAGAATCTTCTTTTGATGATCAACCTTCACCAAAAAGGCCAACTCGGCAAGAACCATTTGACCCAATCTTTCAAGATTCCCAAGATCCATACTCTCGGTTAACCATAGAACCCTTTCCAACTCACTGCAACTCCGGATACTCCAATAATGCTTGAGGAATCCTCGAGGAATCGAAATTGAGGTCCGTGCTTCTAAGAGTACGAGCTGAAGTCCTAACTTCGAGATCGAAAGCGAAGTCCCGAGCTATGAGGATCTTACACGGATACTCATGACCAATACCTCCGAGATCGGAAGTCCGACATGAGCCAATTTACGACCCTCCGGACGAAGAAGGCGACTCGGGTCCCCCAAGGACAAATATGTCATCAAAGACAAATGGTGGACCCTGGTTCACTATTGATGATATTCCTCCCGACCAATGGAGAGCGGATTAATCGAATTTGGTGCATGGTTAGATACCAAATTAGTCGACAATTCGACTCTTATAAAGTGATTGAGGAGTTCTGCTGTAGAATGACAGGAACACTTAAAGGATGGTATCATAACTTAGGAGTCGTCCGACAGAACCAGTTCCATGAACTGGACCAAACCGCAGCAGTACTTGGAGCTTTACATGAAGAATTCATAGGTGACGGATCAATTATTGATAAAAAACTCAGACAAGAGTTTTTCGAAATGAGATGTTGCTCAATAAAAATCAAAGACTTGGAGAAACACTACCAGCGAATGAGCAAAAGATTCTATCATCTCAATGGTCTCAATGATCCTAGTTTAAAGAATACATATGTCGCATCTCTTCCTGCTGAAATCCAACCAGAATTGAACAGGATGGCCATGTCCATTCAAAAAGACTTCACCACTTTGACGATGGGACAAATTCACCAGATGACCTTAGAAGCTGTTGATAAGCTATGCAGACAACATGAGTTCTTCTCAGACATCATGACTCAGAAAAGCAAATTCAGCAAAGCTTGTCAAAAACCTTATTTGGAGATTAAATGCAAGAAGCCTTGTTCAGGAACCTGCAAGGTGAAGAAAAAGAAAGAAAAACCCATTTTCAGAAAAAAGAAGAAAAAGAATTTAAAATTCTTTAAGAAAAAGAAGTTCAGGGGAAAAACACAAGATCAACGGTGCTTCATTTGCAAGAAAAAGGGACACTTTTCCAAAAATGTCCCCACAAAGCTGACAGAGCCATCAAGCTCATCTCCACCCTCCAACTTGATGATAAAGATGATATAGAATCTACGTATTACGAGCGAGCTTGCAGACGAAGAAGCTGTCTTCGCCCTTAACATCTCCTCTGATGAATGCGAATCGAGAATATTCGAAGAATGCGAAGCGATCTTGTTCCAGTATTCTCTTTCCAAGAAACTCACCTCATCAATGTCTCTCCTCCTCGACCACTGTTTAGAGGTTCAAATCCTTCCATCTAAATATGACAAATCTATCCAAGTCATAGCCTACATTGATACTGGAGCCCGAAATCCATGATGGATCCTGATATTCTTCCCAAAGAATTTTGGAAGAAAGAAGCCTCCTATTTTGTAGCAGCTGACGGGAAAGTTTTCAAGACTGAGTTAATAACCGGAGCTCCAATCGGAATTAAATTCTTTCCAGAATGTATAGTTTGGAGTAAAGTGATAGGAAGTAAGCTTCCCAACAAAGACATTTTGATAGGCATGGACATCTTCTCCATGACTAGTAGATTTCAAATACTTCCTAAAGGAATCAAGTTCAAAAGAGAGTTCAAACTCTTTACGGAGATACCAAGACTCTTTTCTCTCTCCGAAGCTCCTCAGAACTTGAAGAGATAAAACAAAAGTTAACCTCTACGTGTGCCGACGAGTCATGAAGAATTTTCTCATCCCAAGCCTTTATGGAAGAATTCTAGTTTCTTTGTACAGTTACCCTTCAAGCTCAGCGAAGATGTTAATCCAACCAAAGCTACTCACCCAGGAATGTCTCCCTCGGACCTACGGTTAGCAAGACAAGAATGTCAAGAGCTGTTGAAAGCGAGGGCCTAATCGAACCAACCCAATCCAATTGGGCTGTCGAAGCCTTTTATGTAGAAAAGAGGTGCGAAAAACTCGGAGGGAAAAAGAGGTTAGTAATTGACTACAAGCCTCTTAAGCTGTTTTCTTAAGGATGATAAATTCCCAATACCCAAAGCTTCATCCTTACCCATCTTGATAAAAGAAGCCCATATCTTTTCTAAGTTCGACCTCAAATCCGGATTTTGGCAACTAGGCATTGACCCACCGATAGATACAAAGCGCTTTTGCATACCCAATGCCCAATACCAATGGAAAGTAATGCCCTTTGGGCTTAAAACAGCCCCATCACTGTTTCAAAAGGCCATGACAAAAATCTTCGAACCCATATTAGATAGAGCAATTGTATACATTGATGATATTTTATTGTTCTCACCAAACATGGACTCTCATAAACAATTATTGAATCAATTCTTTGAAATAGCCCATCAACATGGGATAATGCTCTCGAGAAAAAAGATTCACTTGGCCCAAGAAGAAATTGACTTTTTAGGAATGCACTTCGAGTCATGGATCTTATCGGCCTCAACCTCACATTCTTGAAGAACTTCTCGACTTCCCAGATGAAAATCGACCATCAAGCAGATCCAACAATTTCTCGGGATAGTTAATTATATCAGGGAATTCATCCCTAATGTTGCAAGAAATACAAGTCCTTTGTCCAAGCTATTGAAGAAGAATCCACCTCCATGGGGATCAGAGCAAACCAGAGCTATTAAAGAACTAAAAAAGATAGCCCAAGCTCCTCCTGCTCTGAAAATTCCAGGCAATGGAAAAAGAATATTGCAGACTGATGCCAGTGATGAATACTGGGGAGCAGTACTCATTGAAGAAGATAATGGGAGAAGATACTATTGTGGACATGCAAGTGGACAATTCAAAGATGCAGAAAAACATTATCACACCACATTCAAGGAAGCCTTAGCAGTCAAAAATGGCATAAGAAAGTTCGACTTCCATCTTAGAGGATATCACTTTGAAGTTCGGATGGACAACTCTTCATTCCCAAAGATCTTGGAGTTCAAGAACAAAATGCCTCCAAATCCTCGAGATTCTCGGGTTAATGGACTGGTTTTCCAGGTATGATTTTCTTGTTAAGCACATTAAAGGAAACCTAAACACGAGTCCCAGACTTTTTGTCTAGACCCAAAAAGAATGTCCAATTGATAGTTGACACTTATAGTCTTCCTCTTATCTTTATGGTCAAACCTCTCTCTGATAAAGCCAAAACCATCAAAGTCTATCCACCTGGTTTAAACCCAACCACACCAGCTGATATTCTCCACTATGCCAGAACCAGATATTTTTACTTTTTACATGAAACCCTCAGATACAAAGTAATTTCAGCCTCATCGTTCAATCCTGATATTCCCTTTGGGGGAATTTTTGAACTATTACGTGAACCTGGTTGGGACCTTTGTGAGCCTACCCTTTGGACCATTTGGTGCGATACGGTTCAATACTCCATTCCTATTGCATTGAAGACTCAAACAACTTACAATATTTTGACACATCCATATAAAGACAAATTCCTTTTTTGGACACTTGCTCGAATGGTTTTCTCCGATACCCTGGTGGAGACAACGGCTTAAGGAGATCATAGACCGTCAAAGCGAGAAGGAGTTGCGAAGACTCTCTCAAGAATCTAACATCCATTTTCATCATCCACTGTCCATACTTCTTGAATCCAGTTGGACACCTTTGGTCAAAAAATGAAGCTTATCTATGGGCCGGCTTTGACACCTATCCACTTGATAACGATTCTAGTGCACTAGCTGGCGCATCATCTTTGTGAAATAAATCATTATCAACCAAAGCCGATAGACCCCAACATTGCCAGTTCATCCCAGAGACCATCGACACATACCGAGTTAAATCAAATCACTCCAAAAGAAGACAAATTCCAAGAGATAAGATTTTTCAAATCACGAGCAGAAATGAACGTCCCCGATGAAGACTTCCAGAAAGTAGAAGATCTAGCAGATAACATCAACGAAGAACTGATGGAAGAAATGATAATGCACAAGAAGATGTATCCCTACTGGGACCCACTACATGGAAGCATGACAAGGAGTGAAGCCCAACAGATGAACTACTCTGGCTCCACTCGATCTGACTAAAGTAAAGGCTTTAGTTAATGGCTGTCATTATGACATGCTACTAAAGCAAGATTCCCTTAGCTTTACACGTGCCTATTGCGTTTACCGCAAACGTGTTAATGAAGTTAAGATAGAATCAACTTTACTTTCCATGAAGAGATAAGACATCATTTTCGAATCTTATCTTATCTTTTCTACTTTGTCCATACGTATGACTTTAAATAAAGTGTGAATCATGGTGTTTTGTCCTTTGTAAGGCCATTATGATGTGTGGGCCATAAGTTTGAATAAGTTACTTCGGATTCCACCTTGTATCATAAGTTTCGGGTCCGAATTTTATTCTAGTTTAGCGAAGCTTTGAATTCCGTGTGTTTACTTTCGCTATAAATAGGGGATGCTTGTAATGTTGTAAGGGCAGAATAAATTAGAGTGAAATCAATACAAGATCCCTTTCTAAAATGCTCTCTCTCTAAGTTTTCTCTTCTCTGAAAGCTTGAAGCTTATAATTCTTAGTGTCGTTCCCCACTTAGATGCAAGTATGCTCTACACTTGCCTCGAAAGAGGATCCTGTGTATCAGAAAGCTTCCGATCTATGAAACCATTTTATCTCAGAGTGTTCTTCTTATGAGAAATATGAACTTGAGTGGGCTTTTAGCCAAGGGATGACGCCGTTATGCCCTAGAATGTTCATATCATCTTGATTAAAAGGGGTCTCTGTCCGAAATAGTATAAGAGCCTAACCATTTTTCAGAAGGGGGTATGATAATAAGAATTATAAGTGGAAAGTGAATAAGAGAAATCTTTAAACCATGAATAGCCAAACACCACCACCTGAGTAAGAATTTTTTATTATTACTTTGCCAAGTGAAAGAATGTTTTGGTGTGCATATTGAGAGTCGTGTGTGACATGACCTTGCTTCAATTTCTATGCGACGGTTACACTTTCCATAACTGATGTTAAAAATTGAAACCGAACAGTCTCAGTGTAGTTATAGCAGCGTGCATGAGGTGAAGGAAGAATCACAATAATATTTTATAGTTCTACACCTTGTTCTTCGTGTTCTCCACATTTCCATAGTTCTGGAACTTGAAAAGGTACTACCTTCTTAGCCTAATCTCCAATTTCCTTGTTTTTCTTGGTGCAACTTTCTTTCTGTTTTTTAATTCACCATTTTATCTGTTTTATCCAATGCTAATGTTCATGTATTTTATCTTTCATGAATTTCTTCTGTTATACTCAGTGCGCCTGAGCTTTTTCATTTCTTTTCAGAATATGGATTTTTAAAACAAATAAGATTTTTTGGAACCATTTTATTTAACCCAGTGAAAGATAAAAGAGGGCAGTATAAGAACAATAGTATTAAGTTGAACATTCTTGTTAACCTTTTGATATAAGTGGTAAGCGTGATACGATCCCTCGTACTTGCTCTCTGGTTTTCTTTCAACACATGAAATCATCTCCGTCTATAAAATTGCTATTAGTATTATTGTGTGTTAATTCTTTCAATATTTCACTATATGTTTGGTTTGTCTCATGCCATATAGGTGGACCTTCTTATTTTAAGCATAATACAATAAGGCATAGCTCTGTCTTGTAATTTGTAACCCTGTAAGAATGTATGCAGGGGTGGATCTTGCTATGTTCTTAAAATTTATATCATTTTACCATTTAAGATATGTCTGGTTTGTTTTAGGAAATGAGGAGTATAAGCAGCCTATCTAGATATATTGGTCATTTTCCTTCATTAAATGTACTTTGCTACCAAACATTTTACAAGTCACATTATGAGATATGCCAATTGAAGCCATTATATTTACTGGTTTAAAGTTGCAGTAGCAACCTAAATGACCCAGTTAAGTTAAAAGAAACAATTTTAAAAATTGTTTTAGATTGATGTTTTGTTATGGCTCCTTAGGACTTGTTAGTTTAAATTGCCTAATATGTAAGTTCAAGCAAATAAGCAAAGCTAGAAGGATATAGAATGATGCAGCATGATTAGTTGCATTACTTTATATAGAAGACGAACGCAAATGTACTACTGGAGCCTGCTCCAAAACATTGAGTGCAATGATTTCTACAGCTATAAACTGTAGTTTGAATCTTATTGTTGTTGTCAATATTTTCTGAGAAAAATAGGATGGATCCCCAAGGAAATTCAGTGAATACTAAGTCAACTGTGATAGACAAAGGAAAATATGATAAGGAGTTATCTTCTCACGCTGATGAAAAGAAGACTGTATCATCTCCAGTCATTAATGAACATCTTAGCGCTGATGAGAAGAAGACTGTATCTGCTCCAGTCATTAATGAACATCTTACTGCAGAAATTTCTAAAATTTCTCTGGGTGGAACTCGAGTTCTTCCTTTGAAGAAAAGACTCATTGTTCTTGATATAAATGGGTTGTTAGCGGCTGTAGTTTCTCCCCCGACGGATCGGCAGGCAGATATTACCATTGCAATGACAGCAAGTAAGAATTGTCATGTCCTTTGTTTTTTAAGAATCGTATTCATTCTTTTACTGATGTAGGTTATATTTGAATTTGATTTCAGTATTCAAGCGGCCCTCCTATCTTGAGTTTCTGGAGTTTTGCTTCGATAAATTTGAAGTTGGCATATGGTCTTCAAGAATGAAGTACTCTTCAACTAATATACTTTTCAATTTTGTTTCTTCATTTCACTTTCTGAAAGAATTTCAACTCTCCTCTTTTTCTGAGATATTTTGTTAACAATTAGCTTTAGCACAAACTAACTGTTTCTTTTTATGATAGGAAAAATGTTGATCCACTCATTAACTATCTGATGCCATTCTTGAAAAACAAATTACTTTTCTGTTGGGTAAGTCTTTGTTGAATTAATTGTTCTTTGACAACAAAAATCTCTCTGTTGATGCTTGCTTACCTTGTGTCTCTCATTTAGTAAACTTTTTATAAACGATACATATTTATAGATGAAAGGTTTGAAGAAACCATGTCAGTAATTAGTTGTATTTAATTCTTTCAGTGATGTTTATCTTGCTTCTTCATTTTGTCATTTTACAAGAAAACTCAACTTAGATATGAACTTTATCTTAGATATGACAACTATATTCTTATAATATTTTCATTAGATTGATAGCAACTACCACATTCCACTTACTCATTCCATTCTCAGTTTTGTTATAAGTAAACTTTTTCCACTTCTAATTCTGCATTTTCTTGGCTTTTAATATGCAGGACCTTTCTCATTGCACCGAAACACGTTTCAAGACTCTTGAGAATGAAAATAAGAATTTGGTTTTTAAGGATTTGAGAAAACTTTGGGATAAGCAGGATCGTAATCTTCCATGGGAGAAAGGATTTTACAATGAATCCAATACCTTGTTGTTGGATGATTCTCCTTACAAGGCATTGCTTAATCCTGTAAATAATTTTACTCTATTTTATTTCCTTGTTACAGCTTGTCATTTTTTTGGTATCACCTAATTACTACATTTTCTAACCTTTTTTTTTTTTTTTGATAAATTATTTAGCCAAACACCTCTGTCTTCCCTCATACATTCAGTTATCATAATGAGAACGACAACTCATTAGTTAAAATCTTTCTTGAGTTCTATTTGTATAAATCCGAGTGATGAAGGCTTGATTCACTCTCCTTCATTTAATTATGTTTCTTTACATACTTGGTTTATTTTCTTTACTTTTCTTCAAACTTCTTGCATGAATCGTGTTGTGGGAAACAAATAGGAAGCCAAAAACAATATTTTTTGATATTCTATTAGGAGCATGTTTGGATAATTTTTCTAACATGGTATATTTGAAAACATAACCATGTAATCATCTCTTAATTCAGAGTAACCTTGACATTTAGTGTGATAAACTGAGTCTTAACTAACTAAAATTTATTGAAAACATTCGATTTAGTGTTTCACTTTGCTAAGTTTATAATTTGAAGATGAAGAAATTAACACAACTAAATTCATGACAGCTAAAGGAGGAGAACTGAGAGTGTATTTAGATGGCTTGGCAAATGCTGAAGATATGCGTAAGTACGTCGAGGAACACCCATTTGGCCAGAAAGGCATTAGTGAAAAAACAGAATATTGGAACTTCTACAGACAGGTTATTGATAGTCTCTCTACAGGACATAGCAATGGTTTGATTTGAAGAGAAAATGATACAGAAAACATTTTTTGTACTCGTTAAAGTTTATTTGATCATTAAACTTCGCTTCAACCTTGCTGGAAATTTTGATGTGGATTACAAGGTGCTGCTGCTACAAAACAAAGATGTTATTGTATATTTTGAAAGTTAGCATTTTTGGCTAATTTCTTTGGGTATTTGAAACTGCAAAAAACAAACCTACTGTTATTGTATGATTTATTGGTAGAATAGTTGGTCGATCCACAAAAATTCTGTGTTTTTAATGGGCTCATAAATTGTGAGGGAACCATAGCCCATTTAGTCAATGGGCTCATAATGCTAGTACTTTGACCAGAAAAAAATAATTGCATTCAGATGGGGTAAGTTTATTATATATATATATATATATATATATATATATATATATATATATATATATATATATATATATTTGACCAGAAAAAAATAATTGCATTCAGATGGGGTAAGTTTATTATATATATATATATATATATATATATATATATATATATATATATATATATATATATATATATATATATTGCATAAACAAATTCTATTTCAACTACAAAAGTATAATTTTTCATTATGTCGTTTTATTTGAAAAAAATGTTAAATATAAAAATTAGTTGGTTGATCACCGATATTCATCTTGGAATATATATATATATATATATAATCCTTTAATTATTTATATATAAGAATAAATTATGAAAATAAAGAATAACTATCTCATACACGTAATTTTAAAATAAGCGGATTTCTCTTCATTCATTAAACTTCGAAAAAATGTTAAGCACCAAGTACTCACAGAGAATAACATAGTTGTATAAAATTCAAAGTTAATGCTTTGTTCATATATTAACGAAATATTAAAAAAAGAGTACTTTTTGTTTGGATATTTTTTATGAAAGAATTGGTGATAATGCTTATTGTTGCATATGTCCTTGCTCATTAAATTAATAAAAAATTAAAGAAATTAAAAGATACCATAAAAGCATATCTTAACAAATTTAAAAATAAATAAATTAGATTTTATAAAAATTAAAATTGACTAAAAATAAAATATAAACCTTTGTGAGATTGAAACACAATCAAAACATAATGAAACAAGATAGGGCATTCGGTAACGCTGGGATGGGTTTGTGTTAAGCGATGAAAGAAGTTAATGTAAATGATGAGAGGTAAATATCATTTTAATAATATTTTATAATTGTATAAATAATATCATTTTAGTTTTATCTCATAACTTTTTCATAACAAAGTATAGCCATGTATACGTAGAAAATAAAAATATATTTAATTTTAAAATTCTGTAAAGAAACAATTAAATAATTTATTTTTGTAAATTGTAAGTTATTATTTTTTAAAAATTTTAAATTCTCCATTTTTTTATTTTAGATAAAGTATTTTATAATTTTCAAAAAATTTAAATATACTAAATTTGAATTACTTTTATTTTAAATTGTTTAATTTTAAAATTATTTATTCTTATAAAATAATTTAAATTTATTAAATTTTAATTTTCTTGTTCAAATAAAATATTTGAATTGTTATCAAATACAAGAAGTATAGTTGCTAGATCTATGATTAAGTTAAGCTTACCATACTTAATCCTTACACACATAGGTAAGGTTGGAATAGATTAGGCTGATTAAAGAAAAAATTGGGTTAATTGTATTAGGTTGGGTAGGTTAGAATGAGACAAGACTATTTAAGGATGAATTAAACTGGTTCAAGATGAATCAAACTATGTCAATCAAGTGGATTGAGTCAGGTAGAATCATAACAAAATAGGACAATGTTAAGATGACATAGGTAGAGTTATACCAAAATAAGATATATCGAGTTAAGAGCCATCAAATCCATATGAGTCAAGCTTGATCAAGATGAGCTAAGTTTAGATATATTGGGTTAGGGTGGGTCAAGTCTACTATGAACAATTGAGTTGAACATGATTAGGAAGTAATAATTCAGGTTAGAATAGGTCAAATCAAAATGAGTCCGACCAAGTTTAGATAATTTGGGTCAAACTAATACATGGGGTTAAGTTAAAATTGGTTAGGTTATGAGAATTCGAGTATAATCAAAACGTGTCGGGTTAGGTAATACTAGGTCATTATAAGTCGAATCACACCGGTTGAGGCATGTTTGTAAAGATCGTCCAATTCTATAATGGATCAAGCTATATCGAGATTGAGTAGAAGAAAAAATATATATAAAAAATAAATAAATCTAAGAAGGAGAAAATAATTAAAAAATAAAAAATTTTAAAATCTTATTTTTTAAGCTGAAATGTGAATTTCTCTTGTCTTAAGTTATCAAATTATTTACATAAATTTTTAGATTTTTAATTATTTTTCAAATTTTCTATCTAGAAAAACCAAATTTATGATAAAGCATTTCAAATTCTCTATTAAATTATTTTTTCTTATATAAATTCTCTAGCCAAACTCAAGGTTAGGGAACTTTTATTAAAATGGTTAGAATTAAAGTTGGGAAGGGTTAAGTAAGGTTTAAATTTACTTTATTGCAACTGGGTAAATTGTTTCATCAATTTTATGATACCTTGAGAAATCAAGCAAAAAAAAAGTTTGACTGTTTAACGTTGCTCAAGTTGCGAGAAAACGTTAAACTAGGCATGGCACGGGGGGCGGGGCGGGTGCGTGTTTTGTCTCCCCGATCCTCGCCCACTCGACTTTTTTAACCATCTTCATCTCCTGTCCCCGATCTCCGTCAATGTTAGAAATTAAGTCTCCATCCAAGTCCTTGCTTGGATTTCGGGTTTCCACTCCCGTCCAGTCCAGTCCCGATCTATATTATTTTTAAATAGATAATTACATTTATAATAAATTAATTTTACTATGTATTTTTTATATGTAAATAAATATTTATAATTTTATAATTTATAATTATTATTAATTAAATATATTTTTTAATTTATTATATTTATATTAAAATATGTATGTAAAAGAAATATTTAATCATTTTTAATTTATATATATATATATATATAGAATATTTATAACATTATTATTATTATTATTATTATTATTATAACATGTATTCAAATATTTAAATACTTATAACATTATTATTATTATTATTATTATTATTATATATTCAAACATTTGATTACATTTAATTTATTTTTAAATTTTCATTTAAAAATATGAAATATATAATTTATAAGAAAATATTTAATAAGTTAATTCTTATTTAATTAGTTTGAAGTAATAAAAGTTTAAATTATCAATTCCTTTTAATCTTTTAAAATACAATTATTTTATTAAGATAAAATTTGATATATGATAAATAAGAATAATAAGATTAAAAATATGACATAATTAAATATAATAAATATAAATAAAATAATATTAGTTACTTGCTAAGATTTATGTAAAATATGTAGAAAAAGATAAAGAAAAAAAAGTTAACTTTGTGTTCATCAAATTGGTTGAAAAGATTGAAAAAAAACACAAATTAATGGGAGATTAAAGAAATGTGAAAAACAGAAAGGTAAGAGAGAATAATATAATAAATTAAGCTGATATAAAAGATTAAAAAAGACAAAAAAATTGAAAAGTGGGTAGAAAAAAATAAAAATGGTGAAATATAAAAAGATTACCTTATATGTAATAGAAAAAGAAAAAGAAATATTTTTAAAATATTAATATTTTAAAATTTAAATTTTAATATAAAGTCGGGATGAGGACGAGATCGGGGTGGAGATTGCGTTAATCATCTCTGCTCCCGATCAACTCGGGTTTTTCCATTCAAACTCGGGATAGGTCCCCATGGATACGAGTTTAATTATCATCACTATATTAAACTAAAAATACTAAAATATTATTGATTTTATCTGTGGGGGAATTTCTACACATTATAATAAATAATTCAAGAGAAATTAATCTTCAAAAATAGATTTTTTTGTTAAAATTAATCTTTGATATTCGTTGCTAGTATTATTTTATCATTGAATTCATATATATTAGTATGTTTATATATTTTGATGGACAAATTGCCTATAGGAGAAATAGAATTTGTTCTATAAATACTTTTGTTCAAATGATTAGTTAGACACTCAAACCAAATATTTATAGAAGAAAGTTAATTCTATTTGTATATCACTTGAGCACTAAGGAAGAAACTTGGTCAACAAACAAATAAAATTGGTGCATATATTCTAAAAGTATTCGCCAAAGAGAGATGTTCAAGTAAAGTAAAAAAGTTGTTCATGTAAAATGTTGACTAAACAAGAAAGAGGCATAATCAAGTAGGTTAAATATTAGAATTGCATTGCTTAGGCGATACAATCCTATTTAAAAGAAAAAAAAGTAAATTTGGATGAATATGTGATGAATTCTTGTTTGATGAGATTAATATATATCTATAGGTGAAATATGTATAGGTAGTATAATGAAGATAATAGATTTGTTAACCATTTCATCTTGTACAAAAGAGTTGTTGTAATGATTCTATCATTAAAATTCAAATTAATGTGATATGAGTGATCATTTTTAAGTTTAGTATTTTTTTTTTAAAGATGCTTAACTTATTTAATCACTACTACAAAATATACTTTCTACGTCGTTATTTAACGTCGGTTATAGTTGAGACGACGTAGAAAGTACTTTCCACGTCGGTTCTCAGATGAACCGACGTTGAAATTGAATATTAAACACATTCTACGTCGGTTCTTAGTCAACCGACGTAGAAAGTACTTTCTACGTCGGTTCCCATATGAACCGACGTTGAAAGTCTTTTTTTATTTTATTTTTTACTTACTGATAGCGGTTATAAGGGAACCGCTATCTAAAGTGTATATTAGATAGCGGTTATAAGGGAACCGCTATCTAAAGTGCATATTAGATAGCGGTTATAAGGGAACCGCTATCTAATATACACTTTAGATAGCGGTTCCCTTATAACCGCTATCTAATATGAACTTTAGATAGCGGTTCCCTTATAACCGCTATCTAATATACACTTTAGATAGCGGTTATAAGGGAACTGCTATTATATCCTCTCAATTATGATCGATCATTTTAAGTTATGATCGATCAGAATCTAATTTCGCTCGAGCGAGGGTAGTGTCGCTCAAGCGAAATACAACCCGAGAATGCTAATTTTGTGTAGGGGGCGTTTCGCTCGAGCGAGAAGGGTGTCGCTCAAGCGAGATACATTTTAGATAGCGGTTAACCTGGAACCGCTATTATATTGTTTCAATTATGATCGATCAGAATGTAGTTATGACCGATCAGAACTATTTTAATCGATTAAATCTCGTTTCAATCGATTAAAACAATTCTACGCAAGCGTTTTAATCGATTAAAACTTATTTTTATCGAGTTAAAATTACTTGAAAAGTGTCACGAGAAAGTTTTGCAGTATTTCAATCGATTGAATCGCGAAACAATCGATTAAATCAACTTAGAAAATTTTTTGTAAAGTGTTTTAATTGATATAAACGTTGTCAGTATCAGTTAAAATAAATCGTTAAAGAATCAAGAACGTATTAATGGATTAAAAGAAGTTTTAACAGATTAAAGCTGCACTTTTAACAGATTAAAAGAATCTTTTAACAGATTAATTAAACCAGCAGTTTTGAAAATCTTCTATAAAAACAGTTTGGCTTGAACTTTTTAACATACATTGAATATATCATCTTTTACACATCCTTGAGCAATCAATCAATCGCTAATTGCGACCGAATTAAAGTGGGGGTTGGCTCGAGGTTAGAGTTCGACGTCACTAGGGTATGCGTTAGGGTTCGAGCTCCGCTGGGTTTGCGTTGGGTTTCACGAGCATGACAATTGGGTTTGGCTTGACATTGGGGTTCGATGTCGCCGGAGTTGGGGTTCGACCTCGAGTTCGTCGAGGTTGAGGCTGAGGTTGAGATTCGAAGTTACTATTTGACATTTTTCTAGTAGTGAAATTTACACGGATATATATTTATTTGTATATAAATATAATTTATTTGTAAGTTATTATCAAAAAATTCAAGTAGTTTAGTGGTTGGAGTATCGGCCTCCAACTCTAAAATCTTGGGTTCGAATCCTGCCAATGACAATTCTCTTAAAAATTAAAAAACTTCTAAAAGATATAATATAAAGAGATGGAGGACCTAATAAAAATATAATATGAAGAGAGGGAGACTTGTAGATAAATAAAAGGGGGTAAAGGGATTGTAAATAAATAAACATTATTAATTTAAAAAATCATACTTTCAACGTCGGTTCTAATAAACCGACGTTGAAAGTCGACTTATAACTGTATATTAGATA
The DNA here is from genome assembly GCA_963425845.1 of Sphenostylis stenocarpa. Lineage (NCBI taxonomy): Eukaryota > Viridiplantae > Streptophyta > Magnoliopsida > Fabales > Fabaceae > Sphenostylis > Sphenostylis stenocarpa. The sequence continues at coordinate 3,116,584 of OY731401.1, read as the reverse complement.
GCGGTTCCCTTATAACCGCTATCTAAAGTCTATATTAGATAGCGGTTCCCTTATAACCGCTATCTAAAGTGTATATTAGATAGCGGTTCCCTTATAACCGCTATCTAAAGTAAAAACTTTAACGTCGGTTTTTTAGAACCGACGTTGAAAGTTACGACTTTCAACGTCACCTGATACCTTCCAGAACCGACGTTGAAAGATTTATTTGTAGTAGTGAATGGGTGAAAATGATATAATAAAATATAATTATTGCGAGAATATGATATAATGTGATGAGAAAGTGTTTTAGATTATAAATTTATTAATTATTTTTAATATAGTTTATCCTAATTCATTAGTACCGTGTGATCATGTTTATTATGGGAAAGTAGATAATTTTAAATAAAGATAATACCAGGTAGAATAATTTTTATTAGAACCTCTACAAAGAATTAAGATCATCTTATAAAAATAATTCAAAAGAAAAATAAATAAATTATATATTTTTTTAATTTGGTTAAAACTCTTTTAATTTAAGGGAGATAAGAAACTTTTTTTAATTTTTTTTAAATTAGAAAAAAAAATCTAATTAAAATTATTTTTTATTATTTTATTCATATACTCAACCATCATCTTCACTTAATGAAATATTTACTATTTTTTTTTTCGTTACGAAATCTTAATACGTAAGGTGTAGGATTTAGGATTTAAGATTTAAAATAAGATATAAATTTCATAATTTGTATTTTTTTTTATTTCTTGGATAAAAATAAGAGATTTGCTGATAAAAAACTTTTCTCTATAAATACCACATCGAAGAAAGAAGAAAAGTGTGAGAAAAATAAAGACTGTTGGAAGAGAGTACAGGAGAAAAAAAAAACTAAGAGGAGTAGAGAAGGAGAAGGGAGAGAGAAACAAAAAGAGGAGAGGAAAAAAAAAAAAACTGAGAAGAGGAGCAGAGAAGTAGAAAAGTTAAGAGAAGTAGAGAAGAAAAAAGAGGAAAAAAAAAGAAGAGGAGATCAACAGGTAAGAGAAAAATAGAAAGATATTTTAGATATAGTTTGGTGTAATACTCTGAACATTCTCTTCTCTTCCTTCATTTCAACTCTTGCATGTGTGGTACAGTGTAACCTGTTGAAAATATTTTCAAATGAGAATCTATATAAAATTTGTAGTTGGGTTTTTATATTAATCTTGTATTTATTTATCTCTTTTCCAAAAATTCTCTTCCAAGAATAAGTTGGAACGTCCAAAAATAAGTTTCAGACATCACCATGAAATGGAACCAGTTTTCTTCTATCAAGCTTATACCAATGTATATATAAAATACCAAACCTATATTTGTCTAAGTAAACTTTTGATTAGTGAACGAGCGTGGTGTGATCCCTTGTACATGCTCTCTGGTTTTCTTTAACACTTCAAATCCCAATCAATAAAATCGCTTTTAGTATTATTGTGTGTTAATTCTTTCAATACTTCACAATATGTTTGGTTTGTCTCATGGCATATAGGTGGACCTTCTCCTTATATTAAGCATAATACAATATTTCTATTTGAGTTATGTCTGGTTTGGTTTAGGAAATGAGAGATATCTAGTTATACATTCTTTCTAGATACATTGGTCATTTTCCTTCATTAAATTTACTCTGCTACCAAACATTCTACAAGCCACATTAGGAGATATGCCATTATACTACTGGTTTAAAGTTGCAGTAGCAACCGAAATGACCCAGCTAAGTTAAGAGAACCAAATTTAAAAGTTGTTTTAGGTTGTTTTGTTATGGCTCCTTAGGACTTGGTAGTTTAAATTGCCTAATTTGTAGTTCAAGCTAATAATTAGAGCTAGAAGGATATAGAATAATGCAGCATGATTAATTGCAAATGTACCACAGGGGCCTGCTCCAAAACATTGAGTGCAATGATTTCTACAACTATAAATTGTAGTATTAAACCACACAAGTGCTTGCCAGATTGTTTTTCTGTAAATAATTTTCTATCAACTTAGTTGAATCTTATTGTTGTTGTCAATATTTTCTGAGAGAAAAATAGGATGGATCCCCAAGGAAATTCAGTAAAAACTGAGTTAACTGTGTCAGAGAAAGGAAAAAATGATAAGGAGTTATCTTCTCACGCTGAAGAAAAGAGGACTGTATCTGCTCCTTCCAGAAATGAAGATCTTAGTGCAGAAATTTATAATATTTTTCTGGGTGGAACTCAAGTTCTTCCTTTGAAGAAAAGACTCATTGTTCTTGATATAAATGGGTTGTTAGCGGCTGTAGTTTCTCCTCCTCCGAAGGATCGCGAGACAGATATAACCATTGCAAGGAGAGCAAGTAAGAATTGTGATGTTCTTTGGTTTTATGAATTGAATTCATTCTTTTACTAATCTTGGTTATATTTGAATTTGACTTCAGTATTCAAGAGACCCTCCTATCTTGAGTTTCTAGAGTTTTGCTTCGATAAATTTGAAGTTGGTATATGGTCTTCAAGAATGAAGTACTCTTCAACTGATATACTTTTCAACTTTTGTTTCTTCCTTTCTCTTTCAGAAAGAATTTCAACTGTCCTATTTTTCTTCTGAGATGTTTTGTTGTTAACAATTGGCTATATTACAAACTAACTGTTTCTTGTTATGATAGGAAAAATGTTGATCGAATCATTAACTATTTGTTGCCATTCTTGAAAAACAAATTACTTTTCGGTTGGGTAAGTCTTTTGTGAATTGATATAAACAATACATATTTAGAGATGAAAGGTTTGAAGAAACCATGTTAGTGATTGTTGTATTGAATTATTTCAGTGATGTTTATCTTGCCTCTTCATTTTGTCATTTTACAAGAAAATTCAACTTAGATATGAACTTTATTTTAGACATGACAACTACATTCTTATTATCTTCATTAGTTTAATGGCAACTACCTCATTCTACTTACTGATTCCCTTCTCAACTTTGTTAGAAGTAAACCTTTTTCCACTTCTGATTCTGCATTTTCTTGGCTTTTAATATGCAGGAGGACCTTTCTCATTGCACTGAAACACGCTTCAAGACTCTTGAGAATAAGAACAAGAGTTTGGTTTTTAAGGATTTGAGAAAGCTTTGGGATAAGGAGGATCCTAATCTTCCATGGGAGAAAGGATATTACAATGAATTTAATACTTTGCTGTTGGATGATTCTCCTTACAAGGCATTGCTTAATCCTGTAAATAATTTTACTCCCTTTGTTTTCCTTATTACAGCTTGTCATTTTGTTGGTATCACCAAATTACTACATCATTTTCTAACCTTTTGCTTTATTTTTTTTGATAAATTATTTTAGGCAAACACCTCAATCCTCCCTCATACATTCAGTTATCATGATGAGAACGACAACACTTTAGGTAAAATCTTTCTTGAGTTCTACTTTGTAGAAATCTGAGTGATGAAGCTTTGATTCACTCTCCTTCATTCAATTATGTTTCTTACATACTCGATCTTTATTTTCTGTACTTTTCTTCATACTTGCTTGATTCTTGTTGTGGTAAGAAAATAGGAAGCTCTAATCAATAGTTTTTGATAATCTATCACGATCATGCCAGGGTAAACTTTTCTAACATGGTATATTTTAAAACATAACCAAGTAGCCATTTCTTAATTCAGATTAAACTTTGTTAGGTAAAATTAATAATAAGTTAATTAGGTTTTATTGAAATGTCTCTTTGTGTTTAAATGTTTGTTTCTGATAGTTTTGGGAACTAGAAAGTTTCTTGAACTTTTAGGAAGTGATGTTTATTGAGGAGTATTATTATGATACTCTTTAGTTTCTAGGGAGTAAATGTTTTATGTAAGAGATAGTTATTAGAGTGTTTAAACATAGAGATGTAATCTTATTTTTAGTATGATAAAGAATCAATAAAAGTGAAATTTCTAAGTTTCTAAGAAATTCTTTATTATCAAATTGGTATTAGAGTTCTTAGGGAGAGTTTTGTTCCTCAGGAGAGTTTGAGATTTTTTGGTTATTTTTTTAGAAGAACTAGGGTTCTTTAGAAGAGTGAGAGCTGAGGGTTTCTCAGAGAAATTTTTTTGAGTTGTTGAGTGTTTTTAAAAGAGAGTTTTTTTTTTTTCATTAAGGATAGCTGACCTGACAAAAGTTGCTACAATTATGTCCCGACTGGCTAAGGATGTCAACTATGATAAATGGAGTGTCTAGATGAAGACTTTCCTCAAAGTCTAAGGTGTTTGGAAGATAGTGGAAGAAGGTTTTGAACAACCTCAGACCACAAAAGGATTCATGGTTAATAAACTCAAGGAGTTAGAGACGAAACGTGAGAAAGATAGTGCAACTCTATTTTTACTGTTTCGAGCTGTAGAAGATTCTAACTTTGAGAAGATTGTAGGAGTCACATCGGCATCCGATGCGTGGGACGTGTTGAAGAAGGAGCACAAAAAAGATGACCAAGTCATACGGATTTGACGTCAGACACTACGAAACAAGATGGAGAGCATGAAGACAAATGAGTTAGAAAAGTTTCTGAATATATCCTACATGTTGAAAATGTGGCAAAATAGCTTAATCAAAACGGAGAGGTATTTTCCACATAACAGATTGTTGAAAAGATTTTGAGATCTTTAACAAAATCCTTTAACAACGTGGTGTGTGCGATAGAACAAACGAATAATTTGTTCGAGCTTTCAATAAAAGAATTGATCAGATCTCTTAAAGCCTATGAACACCAAATGCACAAAGATATGGAGGACGAGGACATGCGTGAGAAATTGCTCTAGAACGAGAGAAGATGTTCTATTCTTAGAATAATAGAGGAAGAGGACATGGTGGTCGGTCCCGAGGTGGCCGATCAAGACAAGGAGGATTTGATGGCCGAAGTGACAAGAAGAAAGATTGGACTCAACAAAACTAGCGAGGTCATGGATCGAGAAGAGGTCGGTCAAAAAACCACTCAAATGTCGAGTGTTTCAAGTGTGACAAGTATGACCATTATGCAAAGAATTTTTATTTGAGAAGAAATTTCAATCGTGGAAGGAGGGAGATTTCGCCAAAGAATATAAAAAGGAGGTGAGACCTATCTTGCAGAGGAGAAGAAGACTGGAGTAACATTGTTGATGGTTGATCTCATCTCGACACTGGAATTTACAGTGAAGGAGTTCAGGCCAATACCGATCAGTACTCGGTATGATATCTGGATACGAGTGCAAGTAATCACATGTGTGGGGACAAGTCCTTATTCAACAAATTAGAGAAATTTGTGGGTGATCATGTTTCATTTGGAGACGCTTCAAGGATCTTAGTAAAAAGCCGAGACACTATTTATTTCTTGCAGAAGGATGACCTAGTTGGGTCAATTCAAGATGTGTTTTATGTTCTAGATTTAAAGAGTAATATTTTGAGTGTGAGAGAGTTGGTGAAGAGAGGATACTCGATTTTCATAAAAGATCGAGTGCTCTAATTGAAGAACAAGTTTGGAATGTTGATTGTCCGAGTCGAAATGGAAAATAATAGCATGTACAAGTTGCAGCTGAGAAACATTCAGGAGAGGAGTTTGAGATCAAATGTAGATGATATATTAAAGGTAAATCACTGGTATACTCACATGTAAATAATCACCGATATAATCATGATATTGTCCAAGTTGGTGATGCAAGTGAAAGAGACTGAGCAGGGCAAACTGTTGCACCTACAATTGTTATCAAATCGAAAGTATACCGAGCTTATGTGCCACCAACTGTTGTAAGATCGGAAACCGAGAAGGAAGAAATAACCATGAAGAACGTGATGCTCGAAATGTCGAGTATGAAGGAGAAAGTTTTCAGAGGAGAAGTCAGTAATAAGGCAAAGATTCCACTTCAGAAAAATGTCAAAGAGAAGATTCGAGTTGTTATAAAAGAGAAGGATCGAGTTAGAGAACACTATGATTGGTCTATTGGTGAGAAGCATGTATTTAAGAAAGATGAGAATAGGTCGGACAATGATTGGTATGGAGATGTGGATGATCGAGATAAAGGATGGAAGAAACATGGAGTGTTTGGAAAGAAGAAAACACGTAGTCGGCTAGTAAGAAGCTTGGAAGTTTGGAGCCCGAGATGTTTTGAAGGCCAGAAGTTTTGAAGTTGAAGGCTTGTCTGGGAGGTTGGGATAAAGCTGATCTTAATTTTTTTTTTAATGCAAGGAATTAATTTTAGGGGGGTGGGTTTGTTAAGTAAAATTAATAATAATTTAATTAGGTTTTATTGGAATATCTCCTGGTGATAGTTTTAGGAACTAAAAAATTTCTTAAATATTTAGAAAGTGAAGTTTATTGAGGAGTATTATTACGAAACTCTTTGGTTTGTTGTGAGTAAATGTTTTATACAAGAGATAGTTCCTGAGATTGTTTAAATCCAAATATGCAACCTTATTTTTACAAAGAATAAATAAAAGTGAAAATTTTAAGTTTCTAATAAATTCTTTGTTATCAATCTTTACATCTAGTATGATGAAACGAGTCTTCACTATTTTTTTTTTCTAACATTTTGATTATGATTAACTAAAATACATATTGTAAACAATCGATTTTCGTGTTTCGCTTTGCTAAGTTTATAATTTGAAGATGATGAATTGACACAACTAAAAATCATGACAGCTGAAGGAGGAGAACTGAGAGTATATCTAGATGGCTTGGCAAATGCAGAAGATATGCATAAGTACGTTGAGGAACACCCATTTGGCCAAAAAGGCATTAGTGAAACAAGTGAATCTTGGAACTTTTATAGTCTGGTTATTGAGAGTCTCTCTACAGGAGAAAGCAATGCTTTGATTTGAAGAGAAAATGATACAGAAAGCATCGTTTTGTACTCATTAAAACAGTTGTTTTGATCATTAAACTTCCTTCGAACTTTGCTGAAAATGTTCATGTGGATTACAAGGCGCTGCTGCTACAAAACAAGGTTCTATTGAATATTTTGAAACTTCACAATTTTAGTTAATTCTTATTTTAATATTTTGAAACTGCAAAACAAACTTATTCTTAATGTATGTTTGATTGGTATGGAATAGGTGTTCGATCCACAAAAGTTCTCTGTTTTGTTAATCGGCTCATAAATTGGGAAGAAACCATAGCCCATTTAGTCAATGGGCCCACAATGCTAGTACTTTGCCAGAAAAATGGCATTAAAATATGGTAAGTTTATTAACTACAAAAATATATATAAATTACATAAATAGGTTTTATATCAACTACAAAAATATATATAAATTACATAAATAAAAATTTGACTTTTAGAGCTATTCGTAAAGGACCTAACAGAGTTTTAATTAGAATTTTAGGATATGTTTGAATTTGATTAATTTCTGATAGTTAGTATAATGGAGCTACAAGTGAGTTATAGTTGATATGATATTTACGTTGGAGGATTCAATGTGATACTTATATTTTACTAATAATCTAAGTTATTAAGACTAAGGTAGGAGATATCGAGGAATCAATCGAAAAAATTGTTGCTAACATGTTCTTGGATATTAAGCACCAAGGAATAATGTAGAGTTGTCAAGAATTTTATCATGAGTAGTCATAATAATACTTAGATTAGAGTTATAATATCAAATCGGAAAAATTGAAAAAAAACAAACAAACAAAGAGAACAGAGAAGAAAAATAAAAGACTTATTCAAAAGTTATAAAAAAAATACAAAAGTTTAAAAACATAAAAGAAAAAAAAGAAAGACATAATAGAAGATACAACTGAAAAAACTAATAAGGGTAACTAATTAATATATATGATAAAAGTTCCTGAGTGAGAGAAAAAATATTTTCGAGAGTCAATTTTCTCGTGAGAGTGATCTTAAATTTATGTTTCGAAGAGATATAATGAAGAATTTTGCTACTTGTTGATGTGATTTCATATGAATAAACCTTTTGAATTCGACATATTTTTTGACAAAATTGACATCAATGTTTATGTGTAGATATGTAATGTGAGACTAGATTTACGAAGAGATGAATAGTAGAAACATTATCACATAATAGTAACATTATGTGAGGTTAGTGTTGGAAGAATCAGATAATTGTTTATGCCAGAATAATTTTGAAGTTATAAAAGTAATACTTTTATGCTCGGCTTTTTCTAAAGATCTAGAAATGGTAGGATTTTTTTTTTTATTTTCATGTAAGGAGAGAATTACCCATAAAGATAAAAAAACCTGTAGTGAATTTTTTATGGTCTAGCCAACTTCCCTAATCAACGTCCACATAAGTACTTAGATGAATAGTTTGAAAATGTGATGTTTGAGATTTATTGATGAACTAACTTAGCTTATTTACTGCAAATAATATCAAGTCTAAAAATATTGGTCTACCTAACAGTCTTCTATAAGTAGATGTATAAGGAAGAGGATCGTCACCGGTGGAGTTGAAAAGCTTATTGGAATCTATGGGAATAACAACATATTTCACCATGATGAACTCTATATACTATGAGAGTTGAATGATATATTTCCTTTGACATAAATAGATACTGTGTTTGGACTTTGTATAATTTCTAAACCAAGAAAAAACTTTAAGTCCCCTACAATGTTGAGTTTGAATAAATTGTACAAAATTTTGTGGCAATTGTTAAACAATCCTTATTTTGTCCTACAAGAATGATATCATCTAAGTATATTAACAAGTATACTATGTTATTTTCACTAACAAAATTGAAGAGAGAATTATCACTAATGCATTGAATAATACCATGAGATTATAAGGACATAGAAAAATGTTTAAACCACTGTCTATTGCTTCTCTCTTTTTAGGGAATCTAACAACTTAATGATAATATGTTGGCTCATAAATACTGCTTATTTATGTAATAAAATTTTGGTGTGTAGTAGAAAATCTGTGATCGGAAAACAAGTGATTGTAGGTTAGGAATGAAAACATTATATTCATTTAAATATGAAGGATGATTTATTTGTTTAGATGATATTCTTGAAAGTTAAGGAGAGTGTAAATTTAAATGTTTAGTCAAATCATTATTTTTATTATGAGTATTTTCATTATAAGGAGGATTATCACGGTCTGAGTGATAAAAAAAACTTGTTTTAGTTGAAAGGTCAATTGTAGGCCTAAGAACAATAATATGACTAAAAGGATCATGATCTTTATGGAATTGAGATGTAGAAGTGTTATGTTAAATAATAAAAGACATAATATTTTCATGAAAAAAAAAATATTCCTAGAAATTATAATTTTTCTAGTTTCAAGACTATACAACTTGTGTCCCTTTACCACAAGAGGATAACCAATAAACACAATTTGGGACTGAATTTTGTGTTTGTCATGTTTCTAGGTATTAACATAACATAAATAACCAAATATTTTAAAGTTATTATAGTCAAGTGCAGTTTTATAAAGAATTTGAAAAAGCTACAATTTTGTAAAATAGAAGAAGTATTCGATTTATGATGCAAGTAGCAGTCAAAACACATTCTTCCAAAAAAAATTATAGGTATCATGAACAACAAAGATCTAGCCTTATTTAATAGGTATTGATGTTTGCTTTCAACAACAAAAATTTTGTTTTGGTGTAGGAGGACATGAAATTTGATGCAAGGTTCCTTCAGAAGCTAAGAAATCAATAAGTAAAAATTCCTTTGCATTATCACTTCTTAGACATTTTATAGATCTACAAATTGATAGTTTTAACAAGTTGGAAAAAATTTTGTAACCAAACAAAAGCTTGGTTTTAGATTTCAACAAAAAAGTTTAGTTGTGATCATAAATTATTGTAAGAATAAAAAAACGTGATTTTCACAAGTGATAATATAGAAAGGTCCCAAATGTCACAATAGATTAAATCAAACTAATAAGCAAAGAAGTTATTATTATTGTTAAAGGAAATACACTTTTGCTTAGTTAAAAGAACATATATAATAATTTTTGTTGGAAAACTTACAAGACAAGTCCAAATTGCTATTATCATGGATCAATTTAAGAATATCATCAAATAATTGGCTTAATCAGTAATATCATTTATTTACAAGTCTATTTGTTTGATTATGAATATTGGCAACAATATTATGAGAAGAAAGAAATATCATGCGAGTTATACAAGAGATATTAAAATAGAAAAAAAGGAAAGAAAAAATAGAGAGAATAAAAAAGCGAAAAAGAAAAAACTTATTCGAAAATTATAAGAAGAGAATACAAGAGATAAAAACTAAAATAAAAAGAAGAAAATATAATAAAAGATACTCGGAAAGTCTAATAAGGATAATTAAGTAAAGTATATTATAAAAACAAGTGATAAATTTTAAGTTTAATTTTTTTCTTTTTAGTTAATATCATATAAATGTGACAACAAATTAATATGATTTAAGATGACAATAATCAGATTTATTATATAGATATAAATAGTTTTTTAAATAAAAATGAAATTAATAGAGTAATTCAACAAACTTATAATTATATATACATACAATTTTATATTTTATATTTGTTTTTATGTGAACGGTTTGGTGCAAATTATACAAATTATATTTATATCAATATATTATACGTATAAGTTGTTTATTTTTTTCAAGTAGAGTTGTCGAATGGAATATAATAATTTAATATTTTATAAAGTTAAAATATAATCCAGTGAATATTTGTAAAATTGATTTTAAAAAAATTATTTATGTTCAAGATTTTTATTATAAAATTAAGTTAATAATATAACTAATATAAAATTGTCTAAGAATTATAAAAAAATTTAAACTAAGGTTTATAATTTTAATTAATTTGTTAATATATAATAAAAAAATTCAAATATGACATATGATTAAATTAACTAAGTCGACCATATTTGAGATTGTTTTATCATGAATTAAAACAATATTTGAGGTAAAAATAATTTTTCTATAAATATAGATGAGTAAAAATAAAAATAATTTACATATTTATTATGAGATGAAAACAAATAATTTTGAAAAACAAAATTTATTATCTATAATATTACTTTTTTTTTGTCTAATTTAGTGTTTATTTTTGTTATTTCTCTTCATCTAAATATCATTAATGAAAACAATTATTATAAAACCATATTGAGTAAGAAAGGTTGAGATTTGTGGAAATGAAGAAGAATGATGATTTTGAGGGAAAAGATGTATACATTGGATCACACAAACACATAGAATGAAGGCGGTAGATAAAATGGTTTTTTGTGGGGTTTGCAACCAAGAGTTTTGTCTGCTTATCATTTGTTTTCTGGGTGTCAGGTTTCAGAAAACATAAAGTTACCAAACTTGTTTCTGCATTTCAATTTGTAAGTTTTGTGCATGCCACAGTCCTACTCCTACTAATTCACTGTTCTGCCACAAACCATTACCTCACAACTTCTGTTTAGGACTTAGGTTCTTTGCCCATCCCTGCACTGTTTTCGTTGAAAAATCTCATCACCACTTTTCATCATCTGCAACATATCCATATGATATGACACTTCATACCAATCATTCATCCATTCATCATCCACATGATACCATTGCTCTCTTCCTTCCTCACATAATTAAGAATTAGACTTAGTTATTTTAATTTAAATCTTTATCAAAGTTTTTGAAGTTGATCATTGTTTGGATTTAGGTTTATATATTAAAAAGCTATTTTTTTTTATCGACAACAAAGAATAAAATTAATGAAAGTACAAAAGGATACTTCAACCCATATACATCAAAATGAAATAAAATTAACGAAAGAGCAAAAACATGTTGAGTTTAGCGCTATTCAACCCATTAAGTTCCATGAACACAATTTTGATGACCCCAACATTATGAAATGAGACTAATTTCTACTATGGTCCTATCATTAACAAAGAATTTGTCAATACTAATATATGGATCTAATGATCCCCGGATGCTCCTGCCCTCCGTCACCTTGTAAAAATTCTCATTATTATATTAGAGTTTCATGCTTTAACCTGTTAAAATATATACCAGTCATCACATATTAAAGAGAATCTATATAGTAATTAGTCTTATGTATCTTATCGGTTCATAGAACCAGTTTGAGTTTGGTATACTCGCTCCATCCCAGTCTCTAACACACCAAGTTATGAATTTTGCGCTTGTTTTACTGAATCCTACTTCTGCGTCGAATTTCTCATTTTTAAAAATGTACTTATTCCTCTGAGACCAAATCTTGTATACCACTGCTACCCATAGTATTTTCTATAACATATTTCTTTTTACTCCTAGTCCTCCTAAATACGAAACTTTCTAGGTTTGCTTTCGCCTCCCAATGACACACATAACTAATTTTCACCCATCTAAAACACTTGTCCCAAATCTCACTGGTCACTTTACATTTAAAAAATAGATGGCTAGATGTTTCGTCCTTGTTTCCACATAAATCACATTTCAGATCGCATATAACAACCCCTCTCCTAACTAGATTCACCTTAGTAGAGATCCTATCCTGAAGAATTCTCCACCCTATAGTCATGGCCTTTGAGATCCCCTTAATTTTCCAGTACCATTTGAAGATCGTTTCGTTCTCCTTGCAAGTTATATTGGATAGAAGCTCGTTCGCTTCTTTGACAGTATATCCTTTATCATTGTTCTGGTCCTATCGCCATGTATCTTCTGTATCCTTGTAAATTGTTATGCCTTGGATCATACTTAGCATTTCCTCCTCCATTTCTTTCTCCCATTCAAATCGTTGTCTTCTCCAATTGACTCTCCATTCCCATTTATTGTCAATCCACTCACCCTGTTCTGATATCACTCCTTCCTTGTTCACTCCTATTTGTTTCAACCATGGGAACAAGCTACCTAAGCTTTGTTCCCCGACCCAAACATCATCCCAGAACCTAATTTTCTCCCCATTTCCTATCTTCCATTTTACAAATTTATCAAACCAAGTTCTACCAGCATTATCTTTACTTATTCTTTTTATATCTAGTCACCATTTTGACTCCTTCTTAATGTTTTCTGGTTCATCTAATGCTCTCCAAGACCCATATTTTGCTTTTATTACTTCCTTCCATAATCCTTTTGGTTCGACACCTAGCCTCCATTTCCATTTTGCTAGCAGAGTTTCGTTCATCCTCTGAATGTCCTTCACCCCTAACCCTCCATCCTCCTTTCTTCTACATATTTTTTGCCATTTAACCCACGCTATATTTTTTCCCTTCTTTATCCCACCCCCAAACAAACTCCCTTTGGATCTTTGTTACCTCTTTAACCACTCTTATTGGCATTTTGAACATTGATAGGTAAAATAATGGAACCACTTAAAGAACCGATTTTACCAAACATATCTTGCCTGCGAAGGAGAGCATTCTACCTCTCAACCTAGAGAGTTTTTTCTTTACTTTGCTTAGAACTTCATCCCAAAACTCATACTTTCTATAGTTTCCTCCAACTTTCAGCTCAGGTATCTGAATGACGGTTTTATTGTCTTACAACCTAACTCTCTTGTATATCTTTCTAGTAATACAAACTCAACCCCTATACCTCATAATTTTGCCTTTCTTAAATTGACTTTCAATCCCTATACTACCTGAAAACATCTCAAAATAACTTTAATTACTATAATTTTGTTAGAATTTGCGTCACTTAACAACATAAAAAAAGGTTGTATTAGATAATGATGTGAAAGCTATGCAAGAGAGTTAGGTTGTAAGATATGAATGAACAAACAATAATACTGTGAAGACAACGAAACCTGACAGGCCAGCATGAATGAACAGAAAAAGCTATGAAAGTTGTTTTTATTACAATTTAATTTTGATTGGTTGCTAACCTACAAAACATAGAAAAAGGTAGAAGAATGAATTTTTGTTTAATTGTAGCCAACAAAATTGAAAGGCAAGAGATGAGAGCATGTGAAACTGAGGTTTTAGATCATGCTGGCCTGTCAGTTCATTCATATACTTTTGACATTTTGAAATATAACTAACAATTCATTATTTGAAGTTTATTCTAACATCATTTCGTATTAATTCTTCTCCATGGTATTTTAATTCCAGTCAAATTGATTGCATTAAACTGATGCTATGCTAATTTTAATATTATCAATAATTCTTAGGACACGTGATGGCTAGCTATTATTGACATCCACTTTAAGCCATCAATACAAAAAAAAATAAAAATCTCAGAATTTGAAAGTTACGTATGCAAGTGATCATATTATTAAATATTGAAAATTTTTGCCTTCCAAAGTCATCAAGCTATCTTTTCTTCCTCTTAAAATATTAGGAAAAAGAGGAATTGATCACATATGTATCATTCAATTATTGGAATCATGTAATGAAAGAGAAAGATAACCACGTATTGTGAATTCAATGTGTTGTGCACCCCACCAAACAAGAAGAATATATACGATTATTTTTATTTTTTTTTTTAATGGTTTGAGTGAATGATTTATATGTAACCTAACATTATGAATGGAATTAAAATTTATCAAATTTAAATAAGTATTTATCTTATGTATTCCACGTATTTCTTATAATATTATTACGATAAATTATTATATTTAAGATATTATTGGTTTTAAAATTTTGATATATATATATATATATATATATATTATAATTTTATTATCTAAAGGTGTTTTTATGAATTGAGAAAAAATATATAAATAAATATATAATATTTTTAACCTTAATTCCTAGTGATGTGAAAATTAGAGACGAAACACAATTCAAAACATATATATTAAAGAATTTTTATATTCTCTTAAATTTTATATTTATTTTAACTTAACATGACATGAAACTAGATTCTAAAATAGGGATTATATATATTATAATTTGTTGATTTTTTTAATGGATATAGATCTATGGTTTACCTAAGTGTATTACCTGTTTTTCTCATGTGACATATATAGGGACAAGGTGGAATAAATACTTGATTATATTGAATAATGATCCACTACTCTAACATGATCTGTTCGTTGTTTAATGGTCACACCATCTTGGGACCCTTTAGGGCATTCCCTTGGGATCTTAATTACTCTACCTTTTCTTTCTCAATACATGCCATTATCTCTTTCCATCTTATCCTGCAATGCACAATACCTATTATTTAGGGTTCATGTCCAATATCTTTGTTTATGGTAAAACTTTACAAAGTTTTATTCACTTTATAAACCAAGAGGCTTATTATAATTCTGTCACGAGCTATAAATGTAATATAAAAAACTGAATCAAACAAATTTTAATTCAATCTATTTAATATATAATTCAATCTATTTGATTGATAACATACTAAATGATTTGTAATCGATAAACTTGGTAGGTTTAATATACTCAATAAAACGATTGTATAAAAAATATTACATCTAAACATGGAGTGGAGAATGGGAGGGAGAATATAAGACCTTTTGATGATCCAAAGTGTTGTGTGTGAGAAATGAGAACTCGTTTGCTTTGTAGAGGTGGAATGGTGAAGAAGAAGAAGAAGGAAACATCACGTGGCAATGATGGAAAATAATGGGGTAAAGCTTCGTGGAACTTAGATCGATGTTGATGATGGGATTGCTTACGAGTTTGGTTTATGCTAAAAAGTAAAGAAGGTGTGCCTCGTGATGCTTCAACTTTTTGCATGTGATCGTGTATCCCTCTTTTTCAAATATCTCCTTCAACAATCCATCACCATCAACCCCATTTCTTTATAGCAATAATCAAATGATTTTGACCTTTCCACACAGGTGGAGTGTCATTATAGAATGTTTCAATCTATTCTCTTCTAATACCTATTTCTTTTCTACCAAGTTATCTTACTTTCACTCACCACCACCATTACTGCCTCATGAACATATATTTTCTACAAAACTTTACTTTTATTTCCAAATTTTCCTTTCTTTAAATTCTTCTTTTTCTCACAATTTTCACATAAACATGTGTATATATATTTCCCCATCATTTCAAGTTTATTTTTGCCTCCTATCTAACCATTATTAAGGACAATATAATTGAAAGAGTGTGACATGACATAAGTGGGTAATTACTATAGTTGATACATGCATTAACTTTAATCACGGTATTTTGCTATGATAAGCTGCCACAACATGAGATTGATTGATCCCTTTCATGCCTGGTTGTGATTCAGACAAAAGAATTCAAATGTCCATATGAAAACCTTCTGGGTTGGTGCAGGATATACAGTCTATATGATGCTAAAAGTGTTGAGACATGGCATTCATTTTTAAGCATTTAACAGTGAAAAATTCCATAATATGAACATAATAGAAGATTTAAGGGGACCATTATTGTCTCCATGCAGTCTAGAGCACAAATTTGCCAATAAACACTAGAAGCTAAATATAATATGTTCATAATAATATTATTATTGTATTACTCATTTTTAAGGTATTTTTTATTTTATAATTTTAATTTATTACGATTTTATTTTTAAAAGATTTTATAGATTAAAAAAGGATATTACTTTTAAATTACTCGAGACTTATTAGAACATAGACTAAACTTTTTTTAATGAATGATTATAGGCTTAATTCTCTAATAAACTACTCTAACCATTTTTATGATATCATGAAATTACAATTTTTTTTTCATTTTTTTTACTCTTTTCAAAATAAAATAATATTTTTTAATTTTATACATCTATATGATTCCCCGTTTTCAAATATTGATGATAATATTAATATTGTTCTAAAGTTGTGTTCTGCGATGGTAGATGATCATATCAATGGTGGTGTGTTAAACATCAACAACAATTTTCATTTTTTTTTATGTTGCAACCTCTAGCAAAGATTAAGGTTTCGACAAGACAAATCAATTCCGATGAGAATAAAGTGTATTTTTAAGAAATAAGTAATTTTTTTAAAATAAAAAATTTTAATTCCAATAATTTAAAATAAATGAAATAATTTGGTTAATGATTTTTTAGTAGTGAGAGAAAAATAGAGGCGAAAAATTCATCTTCATTCACCAATTTTTATATTAAAACATTCATATGAAATTGAAGCGTAGGTAATTTTCATACATTTTTTTTACGTAGATAATATATTTATACCTATTAATTCAAATTCATAAGAAATTTATGTTTTGCTTTATGGTGATTTACCTACTATCATAAATTCATAGGTAATTTATCTCGTATACTAACTTTATAATAATATTTAAACTTTTATGAGAAAAATCTTCAAATTTAAATATTACAATAATCATTTTCATATTATTTATCCAACCAAATTAACTAAACATGATGTTAATATCTACATTAAATAAATATTATATTATTATTCACTCTAAATAACATGATATTTTATTACACTTAAAATTGATTAACTACATCCAAAAACATATGAATGAATTCCAAAATGAGAGAATCACACAAATAAATTAAAAAAAATCATGAAATATGTCCTTTGTAATAAAGATACGACAATCAAAATTCAATGTAATTCAATTTGTTCTAGCATATTTATCATCATCTATTTATAAATTTTAAAATAATTTATTTTTATCCATTTTTTTATAATAAATATTGCATGCCAATATTTTCAATTTATGAACTCTAGTATCTAAAAAGATTTCTATTTATTCAATCTTGTTTCGTACCTACTTAAACATAATTATTTTATGTCCATTATAAAATACATTATACTTATGATACATTCTTAAATATATAAAAACGCGAATCTATTTATAGTTGACGTGAATAGTCATCTAAAATATCATGTTAAACTAAGAGAAAATTGGTAACACTTCAAAGTTTCATAATGAAAAAAATAAGAAACTAGATAGAACATCTTAAAGATCACGTAAGACTAAAGGACATTATTCAAGCTGGAGATAAACTTAAAGAAATACAATAAAGTATTTTACTTAGTTTGAAAAAACGTTTTCAACCCATAAATTTCACCATACCACACCTTACACCATATTCTTACTCTTCATACTTTCAACCCGTCAAATAGAGAAAAATTAGATTTGAAAAAAGGTTTCTCTAATGTTATATTTGTTAGAAAACTCAAGTATTACATTTAGTAAGAATGGAAAAATTGAACAACATATAAAAAAAACTCATAATTCAATATCTTAATATTTTAAGTTGAGAATGATAACAATTCCTTATATAAGTTGGACTCATATTTTATTGATACTATATTCTTTTCAATGAATCACCCTCAAAAGATTCAACACTATTTATGTTAGAGAGAATTTATAGAAAAATTATATTAATAGATTATTTTTTTTGCTAGATTTTTCAAAGGGATTAATAAAACCAAAATCATGGATCTAAAGATGAGAAAGAACAAATAGGTGAGCCACCCTCCTTTTGGCATAGCAATGTCTATATGTGGATAGAAATAATTAGAGAATAAAAATTCTATTCTCACAAATTAAAATTGAGTATCTCAAAGAAGGATATTGTACCATTGGAGAGATTATATTGTGGGACTCATAAATGTTGGATTGTAAAAGTAGAGCAACCTTTTATTTTGTGTCACCAAACACAAAATGAGTTATTTGTACGGTACACTTGAGAAATTTTGTTGAGGTTCTTAATTTGATTAAAAAAAAAAAATTGAGATGGTTAAGGTAATAATAAAATTATGATATGATATTGTAGAGAAATGTGAAAATTGTAAATTGTTAAGAGATTTGAATGTATTTCTAGTTTTTAAAATTTGTATTAGTATATTTGTGTTGAAAAATTCTAACATTAGATTGAACTTTCATTAGTTTTTAATTTCTATAAGTTTGATGCTTGTGTAATTAAGATTAATGAAGAGTAATATAAATTAGATTTAAACATTTTTTATCTTATATAATAATCGAGTTTTGATTTTGGTTTTTATAGTTTTGTTTATCCTTCTAAAATTAAAAACAAAAAATTATCCTTATAAAAATTAAGGAGTTTGAATTTTTAGTTATTGTAAAAAAAAAATAAACTCTTTTTATTTTAAGTTTAAAAATACATTTTTATTCATAACATTCATTTTTAAGATAAAAAATTAATATTTATTTTAAAAGTTGAAAAATAATAGAAATATCACGTGTTAAAATTTTTGTCAAATATACACGTATAATAAAATGATTATTTGACCTTTTTTTTATTTAATACAAACAAACAGTTAAGGAAAGTCATTAAAGATAAAAAATAGTGATTTCTAATTACAGAAAAGATGAAAAATATTTATTTATAAAGATGACGTTTAAAATTAACTTAATTATTCGAGACTATAAAATATATTATATTATAAATTATTATGCGTAATAAATGCAATAATAGATGCAATAACTCATCTAATAATATGAATTACATTTTGAGACATCAAGAACTAATTTTTCATTGGAGCAGTATTATTAGAAATAATTTTTTTATGACAATTAAAAAAGATTATAATAATTTATAGGACATTAAAAATTAATAAATTAATGATAATTTTGAATCATCATTATAAATCACCCATTCACCATAAAAAGACAGTTATACGTTATATATTAAAAATCCAATTTTATTTCGTCGTAACAAACCTAAAACTTCCATGACAACAAATAAATAAATAATAACAATCCTATGAACTCCATCCAATAATATGAACCTCATTTTAGCATTAACAATTAATTGTTTGTGGGACCATTATGAAAATAATTTTTGGATAATAAATTCTTAACCAAAAATATTATATAATTAAACAAGCAAAGTGCACATGAAAAGGGGTTGGATCCTTGAAAAATTATTGTCCTTCATTCAATTAGCAATATCATAGAAAGAAAAAAACATTAAAAAACTGCAGAAGATAAGATACACTTGAAGAATTTCTGAATGAAAAAGAAAGAAGGGGTTATATTGAGTAATCTTTTTTGATAGATAGAAGTATCAATTTATGATATGGTTGATATATATCTTAGGTTAAGGTAGCCATTTAATGCAAGTAATCTTCGAATTAATAAGAAAAAAGTCAAAGAGTATGAATCTTTGAAGATAAAAAGGGTGGTATCTTACAAGTTGAGATATTGAATGTTGTGGATGAAAAATTCCACACACTTGGATCCAATCTGAAACAAAACTGAACTTCATATATATATAATAACTTTGAATGTTCAAATTGTTTTTATTAGGTCAAAGGGCTATTTATAAAAAATTTGAATTATTCAGCTCACCTTAGTCGTCACAAGAGGTTTAACATATTTAATGGTTATTTATATAAACAATCTCAGAGTTGTTTCAAGGGCTTGCTCTCTCAACTAAGATTGTGACTCACTCACTCACATTAGTAAGAGGAATAGCGTTCTTGATGGTTGGTTTCTGAGAGAAACAAAACCATTGCAGATTGAGATAAGTGTAATGTAACTCATGGATCCAATATTAATGAGAAGGAGATGTGGCACTAAATAAATAACATGTGGTTGTGTCTGGCAGAAGTAGCAACAAGGGACCAAAAGCTTGCGGCGAAAACGATACATTTTTCCAAAGGGTTTTCTCTAACTGTGATTTCATTCTCTAATTCAACGTTTTTGGCAATGATAATGGTCCAAACCTATTCATCACTTAGTACCTGTCTGCATCTGCATCATGCTTGTGACTACACATTGGACCACACTTCTGAAATGCATACCTACAAAAATCCACACAGCCAAACACATAGTCTTCCTAGTGATCCCACTTTGCTCCTCGCTACCAAGTTTCCTCTGTTACATTAGGGCCATTAATTAACACACACTCTTCTTCTCAGTTCCCATTTTTTCACTTCTTTTCAAGCTTCATTCAACACTTCATCATCTCTGTTAATTACATCAGATGCAATGTTCAGACATGATTTCTCCTCTCAAACAATGCAATCTTCCACTGTAATCTCTTTCTAAATTCAACTAATAAGCTGTTTAATATATATATATATATATATATACATATATTATATTTATAATAATATTATAATTTTCACCTTATTAAATCAAATTTTATAAAATTAAATTTTATTTTTCTTTATTTTTAAAATAATATAAAAGTCAACTTTAATAATATTATTAAAATATTATTCATTAACGATTATAAAATAAATTATCCATTATTTAAAAAAATAAAAAGATTTTATTATAACAAAAGTTTGTACGAAAATAATTTAACAAGTATTTTAAAATAATTTGCAAGAATATTCATCAATTCAAATCTTTACACACTTTCATGTTCAATTTTATTTTCTTTTGTTACTAAATAAATAATGTTATACCTTCCTGTTATGTTTTTTTTATTAATTGATTTAATATTGTATAAAGAAAATATTAATGACATATAAAATTATGTATATTTTTAAAAGATAAAAAAAATGAATACCTTCTATCTAATAAGGTAGGTAAAAAGATCTTGTACAGAAGTTTAAAGCTAATCTAGAAATCTAATATAGCATGGAATTTATTTATAAATTTAATTGAAATAAATTCAAAATATTTTTTTAATAATTTATTTTGATAAATTATTTATACGAAAAAAATGATATAGTTAAATATAATTAAAAAATGCTTTAGATAATACATATAATTTTAAAATAATTATTAAAAATAAATAATTTCTTTGCATCACAATTTATAACGAAATGAAAGTAGTGTAAAAGATAATTCACATTTTCAATATATTCGAATTAATCTTTATTTATTTCATAAATTTAAGTTTAATTGACATACATTAGCAATAAATTTTAACAAACCCCACTTTTTATTCCGTATTTTTTTTAATATAAAAGTAGAATATATATATATATATATATTATTTCTAATAAATTTTAATTAAGAACGTATAATCTTAATTAATCACTTTAAATGTATATCAATTAATAAGGAAAAAACAAAATGAATGAAGAAAATTCCTAAATTGATTAATTAAAATTCACACAATCAATTCACTCTCTATTAATAATAATTATTTAAATGTCTCTGTTATGCATTATATATTCAAAATCAAAACTTTCCCATCTAAAATTACTCGATTGTGTTTTACACAAACATTAACGTGACACCTTGAATACAGATGCATTAGAAAAAAAAATGTTATGATTAGAATTTGAATTAAAAATGGGTGATTAAGTTGATGAATTGTGTATGAATAGATTTACATGTTTGAAGTTTGAAGTTTGAAGAGAAAAAATAGTTGTTTTGTTTTTGTTTTTCCCTCCCTTCTGACAAACTCCACATGGTCATTGAGAGAGCCCCAAGTCACAGACCCACCCACGTTATTCTGTCTGCATACAAGTGCTGCGAAATGACCACACCAGATCTGCTTCATCTCTCACTCTTGCATTCACACACCTCCCTCTCTTTTTCTCTCTCAACTTTCTATAGTTTCTTTTCTTGCAATAAAAATCAAGTTTTTATTATATTTTTAACACCCTTATGTGTCTCATGCACTCGGACTTTGACACCTCAAATTCCACTCTCTCTTACGTAATGTAAATAAAAAACAAAAGGGTGTCACTGCGAGTTGTTTATTCTTGGGGCAAAATTTTCAACACTTGCCTTCTTCATATATACACACCACAACTCCTCTCTCACACACTCTTTAGCCTCTGTCTACAGCTGCATCCTCTGCAAGAGAAAGGAAAACTAAAGATAAAAATATTCCTCTCCTCAGTTAAAGAAACAAAAACATCTCTTCTAGGGTCTCTCAAAAATTTTCCTCTTCTTTGTGCATCACTTTGGAATTGCTTGCTTTCCACTTCTTTTTTGTTCCTTCTATTCTGCTTTTGCAGCAGATATATTCTCTTCTCTGCTGTGTCAAACCCCAACATCACCCAGTTTCTGCAATTTTCTGCTTTCTCTCTATTTGCTCCGTTCAAGGTCTTGGACATTCTCGTCCCTTCACATGCACACGCACAAACACATGTAATGTGTTTTAACACAAATAAGCATGACCAAGTCTTCTCCTAGTTTAATGCAAGTCCTAGTCAATGCATTGATGTTATCAATTTATCATCTTTTTCACAAACTTGTCTGATCCAGAAGGCCAATTCCTCTGGTTGTGAATCACCTTAACACATTCCCAATTCTTTCTACCCAAAACAGAAGGTCTTTTCTTTAATTTTTTCTTTGCGAGAGGAGAATGGTAGTTTCTTAGGCTTTGTGAACTCTGAAAAGTTGAAGGGTGCCAAAAAATATGTCTAAAAAGGTTTTGATATCAATGAAGGATGAAAATCCAGATTTGCAGAAGCAAATTGGGTGCATCAGTGGGTTTTTTCAGCTCTTTGACCGCCACAGGGTCCTCACAGGCCACCGCAGTAACAGCCACAATCAGAATATCCCAATTAAAGGTAATAATCTGCAATATATCGTTATTTGTTGATGATGCTTTTGATAATATTAATGTTAACTTGATACAATTATTTTAATATATGTGATATTCATAGACTTTGTAATAAAAAAGGACTAAATGACAAATTTTGGTTGACATTAATAAAAACGACTTATTGACAAATTTTGATTGTTATGTGTAATGAGAAAAATCGCTTTCCTTCAACATTAATTGGACTGGCCCTATCAACTTGCAATTTGTCAGTGATGTAATGTCACAGTTTTTTTTTATTAGTTATTTTTTATTGATTTTTCTTTTATTTTACTTTAAACTTTGATAGGGTGAGAAGGGTGATGATAACTGACTAACTGGTAATTGGTAAAAGTTCTTACAAGACAAAACAAACCTTTTTTTTTTCTTTAACTTGTTCCAATTACATCATGGATGTGTACTGCAAATTAAATAATTGTTTCAAGATAATGTAGAAACCATTTCCATTGTATATGAAACCCTTCTTCAGATGTTTAAATATTAAATGCTTTAGAATGTCAGTTTCATTCTTTAGCAGTGCCACAAATGCAGATATGTTTTTTTAAAATTGTACCTTACCATCCCCCGTAATTATTTCATTTTCCTCATTTAATATACGAGAAGTGTTTAGTTGAAATAATAATGGAGAAATAACTATTTCCTTTTAATGTGTCTGAAGAAGCTGGTAAATCAAATAATTTAATCAAATACAAACAAATACAGACTGCATACATTCCCAGGTAGCAGATGGTTCTGCAAAAATGTTTTTATCATCATTACTATGCAAAATATTTGCAGCTAAAAAACATTGCAGTAAATAAGTAGATTTCTGATTCAAATTCTTCCATTAATAAAAATTCAGATTCCATACACAATAAATATTCTTATATGGCAAGTCATGATTGCCCATTGTTTTCATCTCAAATTCATGATAAATATAGATAAATTATTGCATAAACATGATACCTTGATTGTTTTTGGTACTGAGCATGGTGGTTGATACATTTAAATTAGGTCTACTGGGATTATAATTATTATTACATAGTTAAATATATTATTTGTTATTAAATTGTGGGCTAATTTTTCGAGTTATTACAATTACTTTCTTCAAAGACTTAACGTGTGAAAATGCCAAATGTATTTCTCAGAAAGAATTTTGGAATGAGACTAGTTTTGATTGAAGTTTTCACAAGATATTTCCAATTGCTTCTAAAATTCCTTTAATTTCTCAGGTGGTACAAGGAACCATGTCAAAGAGGTGAATAATACAACTCAAAAGGCAACGGTAAGAAAAGTGAATAAAAGTTTATTTAAATCATTAGAGAAACTTAGTAGAAACAGTTAAGAATGCGAGTATGCTTGCAGGGAAATAATGTGAAGGTTGCAGGAGAGAATCAACAATTCTCAACAGAATCATCTGGAACTTCAATGTCTTCATCATCTCGTTCATCTAGCATGTCATCCCTCGAGTTCAGTAGAACAATTCAGATAGATCCACCACCATTCAGTCCAATGAAAATTCCAGAAAACTCTAATTCAGAAGTATCAATGAAGCAACATGGCAACCAAGGCCCTCAATCCCTTGATTTCTATGATATTGTCAAAGAGTCAATGCATAGAGATGTTCAAGGATTGTCAGTAAAAATTGCAGCTAAAGAGGATAAGAAGGGTAGAATCTTGAAATACATTGACTCTCCCAGGCCATTGGAGCCCCCAAAACCTGTCAATATGGTTGCTTGGGATTCCCCGAGACTCTCTTATGATGGGAGGGACGCACAAGATACATTAAAATCTGCTATAAAGCCCAAGGAACTCCCCAGGCTTTCCTTGGATAGCAGAGAAGGATCCATCAAAAGCTTCAATGAAGGAACAAAATGTCGTGGCCTTTTGAAGGGTCCACAGAAAGGGTGTGGTAGCTCTGGCACAATGCTTAAGCAGCTGCAGGAACCAGAAACTTCTAGAAGATCATCTGGTGTTGTAGTAAGGTTGATGGGACTAGAAGCCTTCCCAGACAGCGCTGAAACTTATGATCCTCCGCCCCGGATTTCTACCAACAATGATGAATACAAGCAACACCAAAGTGCAGCATCCCTGAGAACAATGGAGGGGTCTACCTTGTTTCAGTTTAGGAGGGATGCTTCAATCATGAATGTGACACCGTATTCACGGTTTTCCCTAGAACCAACTCCATGGAGGCAACCTGAAGCAAGCCAAGGTTCTCCATTGCAGACTCCCAAGAGAAGTGAATCTTCAGCAAAAGCATCAAACCTATCCCTCTCTGTATATGGGGAAATTGAAAAGAGGATAGCAGATCTAGAGTTCAAAAATTCTGGAAAGGATCTTAGAGCCCTTAAACAGATTCTTGATGCAATGCAGAGATACAAAGAATCATTAGATACTACAAGGGATCAGGCTTCAAATTCTCTATCTGACAATAGAAGTAATAGCAGTCTTAGTGAAAGCTCGATAGTTAAAAGCCCAAGAATACGGCAGAAGGACCCAACATCCTCCACTATTGAGATGTCAAATTCAACCCAGGGTAGTAAGTCACCAATTTTCATCATGAAACCAGCAAAAGCTACAAGAAAAAACATCAGTCCTGCTTCCACAGAAATGACATGTCAGGGTAAATCCAGCCCCAGCAAGTTTGGTCCTGCTAACCCTGCAAATGGAATAATGGGTGACAAGCTTGACAGGAAAACAGGAAAGGGTATCAGTCCCGCAATCAGACCTGCCAAGGATTCCATTGGTCAATCCTTT
The DNA here is from genome assembly GCA_963425845.1 of Sphenostylis stenocarpa. Classification (NCBI taxonomy): domain Eukaryota; kingdom Viridiplantae; phylum Streptophyta; class Magnoliopsida; order Fabales; family Fabaceae; genus Sphenostylis; species Sphenostylis stenocarpa. Next base: position 3,090,633 of record OY731401.1, on the reverse strand, counting down.
CCCCCAGTGGATAAGAGTAACAATAAGATGAGAACATCAAAATTGATGGAATCCCAAAAAGGCCCTCAAGCAATCGACGGAGAAAATGCCACCAACTCCAGCAATACAGCACAGGCCAAGAGCCCAAGATTACAAAAGAAGTTTGGTTTGGAGAGGCGCTCACCAACAACTAGCCTATCATCAGATTCAAGCAGTAACAGAAGACACCACAATAGGCAATCGGTGGAATTGTCTTCGCAAAGTACTACACCCAGACAAAAATCCAGTGAGATAAAAAACCAAAGGGGGGGCTTTAAGCATGAAGTTGACGTAGAAGTCATGCACATTGATCATTCTGATAGGATCAAAAGCAACTCCATCCAGTTAAAGGGAATGAATCAAAATGTTAGTATATCTTCCTCCCTTCTTTGAATTCTTGCAACTAAATCACCTGGTTTAATATTTTTTTCCCCATTGATCAGAATGCAGCAAAAGAGTTTAGCAAGGAAAGCTTTATGGCTGAGAAAATAGTTATAGCAGAACAACCAAGCCCTGTGTCTGTTCTTGATCCTGCTTTCTACAGTGAAGAACCACCTTCTCCAGTTAAAAAGAAATCAGACATCTCGAAAGATTTAGGTACCTTACACACTTCATTTCTATGTAACACAGATTGAGTGTTGTTGAATCAGTCTACAATCATCTGTAAAATGAATAATTGGAAAAATACACTTTCTAGTGCCATTATTAAAAAGCAAAAATCCAAGAAAGGAGGTTTTTTACATATTAATATCTTATTGACTTCCTTCAAATTTATTGCTACAGATGATGCTCTCAACACTTACGACATTACTGAGGAGAACTCAGAAGATCTACCTCTTTCATCTAACACTGCAAAAGCCAACTTCAGCAGTGGGTTCAGTGATACTGACTTGAGAACTCAAAATTTAGTTCAAATTCTCCATCAAATTGACTCCAATGATGAGAGATTTACCAATTTCAGAGATTATAAAGATCCTCCCCATAAGTATATATTAGAAATACTGTTAGCATCAGGCCTGCTCAGCAGTCCAAGCTCTTGCTACGTTTTTCATTCATCAAGTCACCCGATAAACCCGAAGTTGTTCATAGCACTAGAGCAAATCAAGACAAACAAAAAGTGTTTCAATATTGAATACAATGGCAAGAAAATTGCTGGGCTCAACAGTCCTGAACAATTGCAAAGAAAGCTAATATTTGATGTCGTTAATGACATTCTATCTCAGAAAATAATATTGGAAAGTTCTACCCAGTGGTGCCAGTCAAATCAGCCAGTTAGTAGAAAACTGAGAGGACAGCTGCTTTTGGATGAGCTTTGCACAGAAATTGACAAGTTACAACATAAAAATAGGAATGTACACCTGGTTAATGTGGATGAGAATATGACAAGTATCCTGTGGGAAGAGTTGATGCACTGTCCGACAATTTACGCAGACAATTACATGGAAATCCCAAATGTGGTGTTGGATATTGAACGGTTGATCTTCAAGGATTTGATAACTGAAGTTGTGAGAAGTGAACTAGCTAGCCATTCTGGTAAGCATTGCAGACAACTGCTGTTTTCCAAGTAGGACTTCTGGCTAATCAGTTTAAAAAATAATTTTTAAACTTCATCTGTAAACTTTCTTTTCTACTATACTTATACTTTGAGGAGGGGGAAATAAGCTAATTAATAGAAATTTTAGATTTTATTTTCTATCTAAACTCATGAGCATTAATGTCTACAATCATCTTTTTTGCATGGATTTATAGTGTATGTTGAAAAAACACATGTAGAAATGCCGATAAATGTATATATTAATGACATGATCTTTTCAACTTCAATTGCAGTTGTCTTCAATTCATCAGAGTAAGATCCCTTTTATATATATCTACAGTCATTTTCAAAGATTTGTATGCTATTTTAAGATATAGTTAATATTCATAAAATAAACCAGCTCATGTTAGCTGCTTTTTTTAGCAAATTTTCATTTGTTTGTTTTCTGTTAGGCTCAGCTCCTCCAGGGGTGCTACTGACTTAACTTTTTTATTCTATGCTTCCTTCTATTCAAAATTTCTGGTAATTTTCCTCAATAATAATAATGGATTATCTGTTGTCTGCCATCTCAAGAATAATAATACACATGAAGTCAAAAACAACATGAAAAAAATAAAATATAAGTTCAGCACATACATATTCTCTACATAACTAGGTTACATAGCAAGGAGCTGGCTCCCTCCCTATGGACATTTTACATTGTTGTGCATGGATCGAAACTCAACTGAACCTGAGTATTATTCTTTTCACATTTGAAATCCAATCCTATGAAATAGCTCACAGTCATATAACTAATTCAAACTATTGACTAGGAAACTGTATGGATTGCAAGTGGTGCTAAAATTGTATCACTTCTGATTTTCGGCACTTCAAAAATAAACTTTTAGGTTTTAGCCATGAAAACAGAGATTTGTAGCAATAACAATTAATGATGAGAAAAATAGATTCAATTTTCATACCATTGCGTTTCCTGTGAAGATACATGCATCCACTCTACGTTTCTTTTGACGAATAATCAGAAGTTACATTTACTACATTGTACATTTTACTACATTTACTACAAGTATGCCCCCTAGATCTGATATTAAACATCTCATACATCAAAAGGCCTGTAAATTCTTTAGCATTCTCCCCCCCCCAGTCTACATTTAGCTTCACAGGACAAACTTCAAGGGTATTTTCCAGGGTGGGCTTTTGGACAAAACGGATATGAGAGAATTTTTTTTTATTTCTAAATTAAGAGTTATATAGTCTTTGTATTAATATATTATTTTATTTCTTTTATTCTAAAAAATATTATATTATAGAATACTTATTAGAAACCGAAATTTTACCCTCCCTTTCCTTTCTCACCAAAAACTCACTCCCAAACTGTTGGGTATTTTTGAGAAAGACTAATAAAAGAAAAATTCTCAACAATGGAATATGACTCAATTATATAAGAGAACATGACATCACCTTCAACCCAAAACCTTAAAACATCAGGTTATGAGTCTTTCTCACTTATAAATTATCCAATGTGAGACTTCAAACTCACACTTGAATTCTCAACAATCTCCCCCCTCAAGTGTGATTCCTTCTTTAAATCTTTCCTTTCTCTTCTTTTGTCTTTTTTTTAGCTATTTAGTATTTTTCTTATGCATGTCCACGGACGTGGAAGTGGAAGGGAGAACATATTAGATGAGCATATATCTCACAATCAAGTAGTATAAATTGTAAAAAATAATAATAGATGCAAATATCTAGATGTTGAATTTCTGGTTACTGGCTTGCCATTTTACAAAGAGCAAATTTGTTCTGATGCTAAAATTTGCAATTATGCTGAACCTTTGATCCCTTAGACACTTGTTCATCGGATAAATAAAGAGCAGTAATTGAACCAAAGACATTAGGAAAGCAAGTGTCTGTGGTGTGCCATTCAGTGATCAAAGAACACATTGCAAAGGCATACGACAGGGGAACGGAGCGTAAATAGGTGTATCAGATTAGCATTTTATAATAATACATCTTATATCATATCATAAGATTAATCATATTTCTATCTTTTGTACTTTTTCCTTGATATATCAACAACAATCATATGACATATTCAACATACCATCAGAAATATCGCAAACAAACTTCATTAAAAAGAATCATGAATTAATTTACCAGTGAAATGATGTAAGCACATACCTTAAAGATTGTTAAAATGGCAACATGCCTCTACAAAATAGTAATATCCATCCTATAACTGCCATAAGCAAACAACGACCTAGGTTTCACTACTACAGAACTATCTATCTTGACAGTAACTAGAACAAGTACAAATATTATGTTTATGTTTCTCAAACAAAAAATTGTCAAAATGGAAGCATATACTTGTAGCTTCCACGTTTTGTATGACAATTTAGCATGATTTGAGGACTAGACGCACATGATTGGAGTCGATCCAAACACACTATATTAAAAACAATCTAACACACAATTGAACAAGCTCATCTGGATTTTCCCAAGATTCCTTCAAAAGTTTTCTGGCCTTCCTTTTCCCATCATCTTTTCTCACTTTCAATCACAAACAAGTGTGTATTTTCACTGAAATAACCTCTGTCGCTCTTGAAATAAGTGTGTATTTTCACTGTTTCAGTTGCTGGAGCAAATGCCTTTGTCTTCAATATGATTTTCCACAACAGATTTTTCTGCACCTGCATCAATGGATAGCTTAGCTGGAGAGAAGAGAATATAGAAACCACTTCTTCATCCTGAATCTGAAAAAAAAAGGTGTTACTTTCCACTGCAAATATAATGTTTTCACAATATCCTAGTTTCTAAAGCATAAATAATTCTTCAAACAATTCCCATCATCCAGTAAAATCCATTACGGGAAAATCCGAAACAAACAAGCCCAAAACCGTAGCACGTGTAAATTTAAATGTAAAACAAAAGTGAGGAAAAAAAAAACTATTTTGGGGGTGGAGTTAAAATCGGGAAAGATTCAAAATTGAGAAAGGAAAGGGGCAGAATGACAATAAAAAGTTTACCCGCGGATTGCTAGTCCTAAACGAAGGTGATGCATGAAAGGAATCGAGGTTACAGAGTGTATATACGGCACAGTAATTGCTTATCTGAAAATTCATTTAGAGAATAAATAGTAAAGTTTTAGGATAAGGGTGTTGAACACAAAAGGTAAAATGTGTTATTAGTTTTCAAAAGCATACGTACATAGCCAAAACAGTTTTTCTGAAACTGCAGACTTTAGGAGCAGTTTCATAACTATTAGGATTTCTAATATATAGCTCCTTCAACCCCTTTTATTCAATGAATACCGGATAGTTTATTTAACTACTTAGAAATTAACAAATAGTCATTAAATGTAGAATAATTCAACTAACAATCTCTCCCTTAAACTAAAACTGTAAGCTTTTAGTTTATTTCTGATGCTGCAATCATGCCTAGCTTGCTTCTGAGTTTCAAGAATTGCTCTGATTTGAGTGGCTTAGTCATTATATCTGCTATCTGATTCGAAGTGCTGTAGTAACTTAGCTTGATTCTCCCTTCTTTGACAAGATCCCTTAGGAAATGAAATCTAACATCGATATGTTTGCTTCTGCCATGAAAAACTGGATTTTCAGACAATTTAATGGCTGAATTGTTATCACACAGAATTAGAATGTGTTTTTGCTTTTCAAAACCAAGGGTTTCTAGAATTCTCATAATCCAGATGCATTGACATGCACAGGAAGCTGCAACTATGTATTCTGATTCTGTAGTAGACAGTGTCACTATAGGTTGTTTTTTAGATGACCAAGAGACTGCACCTGTTCCTAGGAAGAAAACAAATCCTGATGTACTCTTCCTATCATCTACATCACCTGCGTAATCGCTGTCAGTATAAGTCATTAGTGTTATACTTTCTCCTTTCTTGTAGAGTATGCCAAGATCCATGGTTCCTTTTAAATATCGTATAACACGTTTGATAGCACTCCAGTGTGTTTCTGAAGGTTTTTCCATGAATCTACTAGTAAGACTGACCACATACATCAGATCAGGCCTGGTTGCAGTTAGATACATCAGACTACCAACTGCTTGCTTATAGACCGTGGCATCTGCTTTACGTCCTGTGTCGGTTCTGGAAAGTTTCATTCCTTGAACAATAGGATTCTGTACGACATTGCATTCTAGCATATTGAATCTCGCTAAGACTTCCCGAGCATATTTGCGTTGACACATAAAGATGCCAAGCGTATTCCGCAAAATTTCAATTCCCGTGAAAATACCTCATCTTCCCCAAGCTCGGTCATATCAAAAACCGACATCATAGAATCCTTGAACTCACCGCACATGTCTTTATCATTTCCAAGTGTAAATCAAATCATCCACATAAAGGCTTACAATAAGAATTTTACCTCCCTTGCTGACTTGGTGAACAAGGTGTGTTCACAATAACATCGTTCAAAGCCATTTTGTAGGAAATATGCTTCAATTTTGTTGTACCATGCTCTAGGTGCTTGCTTGAGTCCATAGAGTGCCTTCTTTAACTTATACACCTTTTCTTCCTGCCCTTTTTCTATAAATCCGGCTAGTTGTTGGACATAGATTTCTTCCTTCAATTCTCCATGGAGGAATGCACTTTTGACATCAAGTTGATATATAACCCATTCATGTTGTGCTGCCATAGATAGGATTATGCGAATGGTATCTAGTTTGGCAACTGGTGCAAATACCTCTGTGTAATCCACTCCATAGTGTTGAGCATAGCCTTTTGCAACTAGCCTTGCTTCAAACTTATCAATTTCACCGTTCTCCTTGAGTTTGGTCTTGTAAATCCACTTGAATCCAATCGGTTTTACTTCTTTTGGAGCATAGGTTAACTCCCAAGTTTGATTTTTCTCTATAGCTTCCATCTCTTTCACCATAGCTTCTCGCCATTTCTTGCTCTTGACTGCTTCTTCAAAGGTTATTGGATCAGCATCAGCTACTAACATAGCATTAGTGCTGTTGTCATCATGTGTACCTTCTCCGTCTTTATAATCAACTATCCATACTGATTTTCTTCTAATTCTTCTTGCCCTCCCTTCTGCTGGAACCTCTTCTGCTGGAGCTTCTTCTGTTTCAGTTTCAGCTCTGTTTCCAGGTTGTAATGATGGTTGTTGCTCCTCATCTTCTGATTCAGATTGAGAATCTTCTTCTGTCTCGCTTTCAGCAATATCTTGATGATTTTCTGCTCCACTCTACTCCCATTTCTAGTCTTTGTTTTCTTCAAAAATAACATCCTTGCTCGATTACTATTTTCTTGCTAATAGGATCAAAGAGCCTATAGGCCTTGGATTCTTCATCGACTCCAAACAGAACACATGATCTCGCTCTTGCTATCCAGCCTTAACTCGTCGTCGATCAGGTGTGTGAACATGCGCTAAGTAGCCAAATACTTGAAAGTACTCAATTGATGGTTTTGTCCCACTCCATGCTTCCTCTGGGGTCATATCTTGGATAGTTGAAGTAGGACTTCGATTGAGAATGTGTGCACACCATTTCGTTGCTTCTGGCCAGAATATCTTTGGGACTTGTCTTCCTATCAATATAGTGCGCACCATGTTCATTATGGTTCTGCTCTTTCTTTCAGCAACTCCGTTCTGCTGGGGAGTATATGCAGTAGTTAATTGTCTTCTAATCCCATAATTTCTGCAAAACTCTTCAAATTCTTTTGAACAGAATTCTCCACCTCTATCTGTTCTTAAACAGATGATACTTTCCCCAGCTTCTCTTTCAACCAGTGCGTCGAAGTTTTTGAACATAGAGAACGTTTCTGATTTCTCACTTAAGAAATATATCCAATTTTTTCTTGATAAAGATAATTTTTTATCTTCAGATCCTTGAGTTGTTGTTCTTCCAGCCGTTTGAGTTCCGCATCTGTGGCTTTCTCTGAAACTGCAGCAATACCATTCTCCACCAAACTCCAATACTCCTTAGAACGTAGGAAATTTTCCATTAGCTTTGCCCAATGGTCATAGTGACTATCAAACCTTGGAATTGCAGGTTGAACATATTTACTTGATTCAACCATTGCAAATAGCGTTCGTAAGAGTTTTCCAAAGCTCACCAGTGTTTCTCTTCCCAATCCAACGCTGAACAGACGGAACTCACTATTGTGGCTCTCTTACTCACGATTTTTGGTTCAGGTCCCATGAAGGAGCTCTGATACCAGATGTTGAACACAAAAGGTAAAATGATTTTCTGCATACAATCTGTAGAATTGTGTTATTAGTTTTCAAAAGCATACATACATTAACTAGAATGTGGAAACAGTTTTCCTGCAACTGCCGAGACTTTAGGGGTAGTTTCCTAACTATTAGGATTTCTAATATTTAGTTCCCTCAACCCCTTTTATTCGATCAATACTGGACCGTTTATTTAAGTACTCAGAAATTAACAAATAGTCATTAAATGTAGAATAATTCAACTAACATAAGGTTAGGTGGAAATGTGTTCCTAAGAACGATCGACATTGTCTCCTATCAACGGCGGGTAGGTGCGGTAACACAATATTTCTGAAATTGACTTTGAACTTCCAAGTAATTTTATACACATAGCATATTTTAGGTACAATCTAGCTTTGCAAGAATTTTTAAATTTTATAATATTTAATAATATATGTAGTCTTCCAGATTTTTTAAATTAAGTAATTTTATTTTGAGCAATTATTAATAAATGTTTTTTAAATAAATAACTTTTCGACAATCACTTATTAAGAAATAGGTAGCATTTGTTTATTAAAATTAAAATAAGAATAACACCTCCAAATTTTTCCTAATTCTAAAATCAATACGCTTCTTCGTTGTGTTTTTAAAAATAATCATAATCACATTTCTTCTAATTATTAAATAAATAATAAATTATTTTATGTTTTTAATAAATATCAATCATTTTTAGTATATTTTTAATAAAATGACATATAACTTATTTTCTTAAAATTATCATATTTATTAAAATTTGTATAAAAAAATTATGAAAAATAAAAATTAATAAAATATAAATTTAATAAAAGAAGTTTTATAAGTATCATTTTATTAAAAATAATATATATATATATATATATATATATATATAGAGTAATAATTTTATTTTTCTTTTTTCTTTCTATTTAATTAGTAGATGAGGAATTTAAATTTTAGAATAATTAGATTCAATTGATATTTGACTAATATTTATTAAAATAAAATTATTTCAATTGTGATGATGACTTTATTGAATATATTCTCATTGGTAATATTAATGGATTTATGAATGGTGTGTAACTTTTATGGTTTAAATGTTTTAGGGATATATTTTTTTTGTAAATATCCTTTAATATATAATATTTTAATATTATTTATTACAGTATAATTGTTTACTTGTTATCTTAATTAATTTAATTATCGATAGTAAATTTATTTCATCAGATAATTTGAAAATTTTATTTGGGATAATTTTAGTCAAACATATTAAATTAATTTTTATTATCTAATCAAAGAAGTCCATTTAACTTAATCTCTTACTACTTGAATAATAAGTTTTTTATTTTGTACTTAGTATTTAATATGATCAAAATTACTAAATAATAATATATTACGATTATTTAATTTGTTTAATTATTGTAATAGTTTAAATATATTTTTAAAAATTTGATGATTCAATTATTTAATCATTAAATAATATAATTTAAAAAAATATCTAAGTAATATAGACATTTAACTAAATAAAATTTAAAAACTTTTGATTCAATTCTTCAAACCGATGAAGAAGTAGTTGGGTTAGATTGAATTAAAAAAAAATGCAAAAGTTTGATTGAACCCAACTTAAGGTTTTTATTAGATTAGATTATAGACTTAAACACATCTTAATAAACTCTAACATGTGTGTATCCCTTATTATCAATTAGGTTTAAAAAATTGATATGTTTCCTAAGAATGTCATGCTCATGAGATTTAAAAATTTTAAAAATATTATTTTTCTGACCTTTTTAATGCTAAAAGTTATAGAAAAAATAAACATAATAACCAAGTTTAAATACGTAAAATATTTTATTTTTTTGTATTTTAAATATAACATAGGAATGATGTAAAATGCAACATCCATAAAAAAAAATTATATTAATTGTAGATGGAATTGTTTGGTAAGAAATTGAAAGCATGTACTCTGATCTGAAACATGTATTGAATGATAAAAAGGACGTGGTTATAAATGTTATATGGTTTTTGTGGTTACAGTAGGTGGTGTTGATTGGGAAAGACCTCAAAAGTACAGAACCTTCATTCGCAAAGAAACTGAAAGTAAATAATATGTTTCAATCACAAGAGATTTGAAGGGTACAGTCCCAGACTCAAGCATTGAAGCTCAAAGAGACTCAAACACTGCGCGTAGATTGGTACACAACTCAATACTATGTTAACACATTAAATACAACTAAAATTAATAAAATTAAAATCATTTAAAAGAGGGAATACTCGTTAAATCTCAAATTCATTCAAAATATAATAATATTATAATATATTAATACATATGAGAGTATAATCTTATTTTATTAAATTAAAGTTAATTATTGTTAACTTAACATTAATATAAACAAGTGATTTAATGATGATTTTAAAAGACAAATAACAATGAATTTTAAATCATTATTATTACATCTATAGTTAAAAATTATGGAATTGACTATAATTTTAACATGTTATTATAAATTATAAATTATAAATAGGATTATAAATATAACTGTTTTTTATTTTCTTCATCATAAATTTTGTTTTGTCAGAGTAGATCTTGATTCACTATAATAAACTTAGAAGGTTGTACTAATTTATTTTTGTTCTTTAACCATGAATGTTAGTTAGCATAATATGATAATTTTTTCCTTAGAATATCTCAATTTCTACTCTCTTTCTGTCCCAAGGCAACATCAAGTAACAATGAAAAAATTTTGTGATGAAAAGTAATATTTCAGAGGAAAGAAAGAGAGAAAAGAGATGAACTATAGCTATAGAGAAAGAAAGAAGAAGAAAATAGAGAAAAAAAAGAGAAAAAGTTGGATCATAAAAGAAAAATTAACAAAATGGATGAAATAAAAAATATAATGAGATATTCAAAGATTATAGGTAAAATATCGTTAAAAAATTAAACATATAATAATAAATATAAATGAATCATCATTAAAAAATTAAAATAATTTAAAAAATATCATAATTTTTTTAACAATTATCTATAATTATCGTTAAAATATATCACTTTTTTTAATAAAGTAAATATAAATATATTATGAATATATTTTCTAATGAATAATATTAAGTTTATTTAACAATAAACTAGTTAAATTAAAATATTAACTAAATTCAACATAAATTTTAAATTAAAAAGTTATGATACAATTTAAGTATGTGGTACAGTGTTTTAATATTTAATTTATTATATATTAAATAAATTCATCCTTCAAACAATAAATTATTTTGTCTTTATTTTGTTTTTCATATTTTATGTCTAATTGAGTATACATTTTATGTTAACTAAGTTAACCAAATGATTATCTAAAATTAAAAATAAAATTGTTGAAAAGTGAATTAGGTAAATTAGTCCTAGAGGCATAACCTAAATGAAAAAAAGAGTGTTAGTTTTATATATAATCAGAAGCTAAATACTAAGAGATGGAAAAACATATTAAAGGAAGAAATTCACACACACACTCACACACATATATATATATATATATATATATATATATATATATATATATATATATATATATATATATATATAAAGGAAAAAAATATTAAAATTTAACAATGAGTTAAATTTTAATTAAATAGAAATAATAAAATTTGGTGACGTATAAATACAAGTGAAATTTTTTTACAAACTTAATATCAATAATGTTTTTTATTAGATGTGATATAATATTTGATTCTAATTTCATTCATAAAAAAAATCGACATATTATCTAAACTAAAAAAAATAAAAATTCTGTACGTAGGTCGTATATGGGGCATGCATCCTAGCTTTATTCATCCGAACTTTGTGTCACTTTTCTAAAACAAGTAGCAATGTGTTTTAATAATCTAAACAAATAAGTGCATGATTAATGGGTCCCTTTTCTACAATAACCCTTAAAAGGGTTGAAGCTAGAGGTATATATGTCTCTAAATGTATATATTCGAGTTAGATCTCTTCAGCACACCAGATCCAGTCACCATTGTTATAGGAAAAACTTGTGAAGTAAGTGTTGCACATTCAGTGTTATCGTGAGAAATTTTACTAGTTAAAAGAGTTATAAACAACAAATTTTAACCATTCATAAAACCATAATTTTTCTACAATTTTTTTCAGTACTTTCTCTAAATTTCTCCCTTCTTCTCTCGTCATTTTCTACATCTAAGTATATCTAGTATTCTGATAATAATGGAAATCATTTTTATCCAATCAAAATTTTAAATAGAATATTTTTCTTTTCTATTTTAGAGCATTTGCGTATAAATTTGCGGAGATTGTATGTGGAACTCGGGGTGCATGTATGTGATTTTTGTCAAACAAAGATGAATCTTAGTTAACTTACGAATATTATGGTATATTTAAATTGTTATTTAGAGTTTCCTAGGAACATAATCTGATTCTAACCAGATTGAGTGTTTTTGAAGTTTTTAGAATAAAAGATTGAGAAATTGAGGTAAGAAAAGTTAGTAATAAATTTCTTAAGACCCTATAATAGATAATTTGGACTATGATAGTGACTTGGTTCCATTGTCTATTTTATAATTAAGAAATTGATTATGAATTGATATTATTGATATTTGTATATAATTGAATGAGTTGAATCAAATTTATTATGTGGAAAATATGAGTATGGAATATTAGTTAGAATAATAATAATTAGACTAGATATTACATATTTTATAAGGAAATGATGTAATAGAATTTCAAAAGATAACGGTAATGCCTAGAAAATAGTTTTAAGGTATATTTTTGCAAGTTGTTATATTATAGTTTTTTCAAGCGACAACTGATCTCTTGAACAAAATGTATAGAAGAAGAAATGACTTCACTCGTGTGTATTTTTACTTAAGCGAAAATATCTCGTTCAAATGAAAAACTCTTAGTGGAATGAGACTTGATTCGAGTGTATTTTTATTCAAAAAAAAATATTTCTCTCAAGCAAAAAACTTCTAGTAATTTAAGGCAAGTAATCTCAAGTGTTTTCACTTAATCGAAATTTCCTAGAAGTTTCTTATCTAATAACTTTCTAAAAATCATAAAAAATTTCTTCAAACTTCAAATTTAGCATTCTATATACCTAAATTGAAGTTCGAAAATGAGAAATCCAATAAAACAAGAATTAATAAAAAATATATCTAAAAAAAAGTTATGATTAAAATAATAGGTAGAGGTAAAATTAGAAAAATACATTTTGTTTATAAATGTGATAAATTGTATGTATATAACTTAGAATATTATAACATATGTTATGAGCATGAAATGAGATGTTTTGAGTATTATTATTTACATAAAAAAATATTTTGTTATAATGCAAGAACTACTCTGAGATATCCATATATGTACGTTATATATGTGATGAATTATAAGATAGTGTGGTAGTGTTTTGTGTGTTCTTGCTATTAAATTATATCTATTAAGACTTAATCGAGTTAAGAGAGTAACTCATAATCAATTGAGATATATCTATGTATGTGAGACTAAGTTGAGCTTAGAATGTGATTCATAATCGACTGAAATATATGTGATTGTAGGTAAATAGGAAGGTACTATGTAGTAAAGTGTGTAGGGACATTAAATTAGGATTCTGAAGGAGATTATCCTGACTCTACTAATAACTGGAATCACATAAATGAAATAATCAAATGATGAAAGTGAAAGAAGGTTTCTATGACTTAACTTGTGGTGTAAAAAAAAAATGGTATCTGACAAGTCATAGGATTTACCTTATCATATGAGAAAATGTATTTTATTTATGTACCTATGTTGAGATATTTACTTAGGGAAAGTAGTGTGCTAAGTTCAGAATTTCTGAATCTAATTCAATGTTCAATTTTCTTGAAGTCTTCTAGAGTCTTTGTGATATGAATTAATATGATATGATAAAACTAGAATAAATTTGTGTAGTTGTAAATATATGGAGAGATGCTTGAAATTGTATTTTTAGAACAATTTTAAATTTAATATGTTTATTTTAAAATACTAATATATCAAATATATGTTTATATTCTGTGTTAATCGTGTGATTTACACGAAAATAAATCATCCGGATATTAAAAACTTAGTAAGAGTAGGATGAAAGATAATAAAATCTTAGATGTTTTTATTAATTTTATATTTTATAATATTTTAAATATATGTAGAAAATCTCCCATAAAAAATGTTATATATTTTAAAAAATACCTTATTCATATATATTATATAAATATTTTTTCGGGATTACACTAATAATGCAAATTAATATATCCTTAATCATTATTTTTTTCTATGCTTATCACATCATATTTTTTATTATGTCATATCTAAAGACAGTTTGAATATAAAGTTAATTATAAGCGATTTTGAGATTATCTCTACTAAAAAACTCTCCATTTTCAAAAAAATAAATAAAATTAAAATCACTTCTAATTTATATTCAAGATATCTTAACACTTTTCTTTTTTATCTCTTTCCCTCCCCTACTATGTAATACATAAGTGTCTATGCATTGTGCTGGTGAGAGTAGAAATTACGTATACTTTCTTTTGCCATGTTTCATCTCGTGGAATATATACATACACAATCAAAAGAATAATAAAAAATTTTTCTTTTTGTAAAAAGGTGATTAACTAACAGTATATAACATGGGACACTGAGAAATCATGTCTCGTACAAACACACCAATTGTTTAACCAAAAAGAAATCAAAACGCAGTTTGAAAATGATAATATTATTATTCCACCGACCTTTCTCAATGTAGAGGAGAACTTATCTGGGCATGCTTTCTCTTCAGCGTAGCAATAACATCATCACTGCAGGAAAATCACTCATTCTTTTGGACCTTTACGGGGCATTCATATAGATTGAATTGGATGGAAAGTCAGAAAACTAAACACAACTTGACAAAAACGGACGCTAATTTATTCAAACCCCAAAATGTTGAATACTGTTTTGCAACACATGATCTTCCCCCACAGACGTTGAGATCCATGCATAATTTGTAAGAAGAAGCATTTTGGTAACTTTATTTTTCTATTCTTGCTGCGTCACTTGGAAGGAAAACCCTGATCTTTATGACGGGGATGGCTTTCACTGCTGCTAGGAGAATGGAAAAGTTTAGGCCTAACCAAGCTGAATGGCACTTTCCCAGATTGGTTCATGAGATGTTGTGATGATGAACTGAGAGAATTTGCCAAGAGATTTTGAGAACCTGAAGTCAGCATCTGATAGTGGTTGATTTGTCTTGCATTCATGTCCATTGCTGCAACATGGGATGGGAAATATGGTTGTGTTGCTCCAGGAGGACACACCAAAATTTGAGGAGTAGTGCTCCCAGTTGATAGAGCCAAAGTTGATGGGATTGGAACTACATTAATGCTGTGTATATCTGTTTGGTTAACAAATCCATGATTTTCCCATTGAGCAACATCGCCTGAATTATGCTCCCATTGGTAACCAAGAGATGGCATGGTGTTCATCAAGCCCAAAAAGGAAGGATGGTTTGGTCTTGGTAAGAGATTATTTGGCAAAGCATGTGCACCATGGCAATGTTTATTATCACCACCGTCATTACTATTTCTATTAGTATTATCATTATTATTATCATCATCCTCTTCGCTTCTATTTAACCAATTTGCCTTATCACTAACCATTTCTCCTGACCTGGATTTCCATGAAGTGTTGTTGTTTTGGCCTGAACCTTCACGATAGGTGCTAACTTCATTACAAGCAACAAGAGATGGATAACCAAGGGTGAAGTTACCTGGAGGAATTGGAAGTGGTGGCAGATCATCAATTTCATGCTTTGCTGCATTGAGCAACCAATCAACAACCTTGCTAGGTTGATTGAGTCCAAGCCTATCTTGGAGATCATAGAGATGAATTGCTGTTGGCACTGAAAGCCTCACCCTCCTATCTCTTAGTCCTCTTACTGTGCACACCTTGCTATGCCTGTCTTTTCCTCCAAAGGCTCGAGACACACGAACAATCCTTGGATCCTTCAATTTCAGCCATTGGGAGGATGAGCTCGATGAAGCCTTTGCCTTTTCATGATCACTTGAAGAAAGACCTTCTTGCTTTAGTGGAAAATCTGCTTCTTTAGTACTATTGATCATTGTCTTTCTTTCATAGTTGTAATTGGTTTTCCTTCCTCTATCTTCTCTTCCACAGTGTAAATATCCAAGTTGACAATAATCCTAGCCAGTATCTGCTTCAAAACAAATTAAGATTGAGAAAATAAGAACATACAGATACAGATAGATAAAGGCTCATTCATGGCAATTATTGAAGTTGAAAACTCGGTCTAAACGAGGTATATATCAATTCAGCTCAAAGTATCCTTTCCTAAAGGAAATTATAACTTTTCTGAAGATGATAACTTCAAGAAAAAAAAAAGTGAATGATATACCTTATTAACGTATCTAGGAAAATCAAAGTTTACTCTAATTCAAAATTGATTTTCTTCTCTACGACCTGAACCTCCATGCGCTTTTTCTTCAAAATAAATTAAAATTTCCAATTTAGAAGAGTCAAATTTCAAGCATAACAAACTAGGTCAGCGTGGATATGAGAAGAAGAACACATGACAACAAGAGATTTCTCACTGGCCAACAACAAGACATATTAATTACATAATGAATTAAATCATACTTAATGAGATTTCGAGGGGGAATTGAAGAAGAAGATGAAGAAGAAGAAGACATAAGAATAAGCAAAAATTGAATTTTCATTAAAAATATGCCCATCTCAAATCAGATTATGTGAAATGTTCGTTGCAAGATATTGTTTAAGTAAAAGAAAGGCAAGGCAAAGACTAGGTCAAAGCAATTAGTGGGGTGCAACGAACAACCATGTGATTATCGAAACCAAACACACAATATCAGAACAAGTTTCACAACGAAAACGTGCATAATTGAAGAGGTTTATGGATAAACCCTAGATGTAGATGATAAGATATGAAGTATATCTAGCAAGAAACCTACCACTGATTGATGTCATGCAAATTATCATAGGAGCAAAGGACGAAGTGTGCACCTTAGTTTCGATGCCAATGTGAAACTATTTATGAGGGTTTCTGAAAGTTGGAGTTTGGTTTGATTGCATAGAATAAATTGGAGAGGTTGAGTCCTCAGCTTGGAAAAGGAGATGCCGGAATGGAACCGACCACGCCGCACTGAAAGATAAAGCAATGGCACACAGGTGGCCACGTGAGATATATTAACCTCTTGTCAAATAATAAATTTAGAATCCTTCATCTTATCATTTATGGTCAGAGCCATCATCGACAATGATTTCATTGATGATGGTAGTTAGAAGAGGCTCATGTTCATATTTTTGGTCTTTTATTGTCATGAGTTGTCAAATTATAAACACCATTGTAACTTATATATATATATATATATATATATATATATATATATATATATATATATATATATATATATATATATATATATATACTGTGTGAATTTTCTAATATCTCTATAGAATGTAGCATGAAATAAGTTTTCTTCAAAAACTTTCTGTAAACTATTCGCCAAAAATACTAGTAAATATGGGAGATTCGACTAAAATTTAGTTATCAATAAAATTTGTGAAAAGAAATGCTAGCAAACTCTCTTACACTTTTTCAAATACTATCTCTTCAACCATGTGATGTAGAAATCATTAAATGCAGTCATGGTTGAAATTGATCAAAAACTACTATATTTGTTGGTTTCACATTTCATTTAATAACTTATTTTGGTGTAAGAGAGAGTTTCAATTAAATGAAAATAAGTCATTTAATTATCTTTAAAATCCACGATAAGTCATTAAATGAAACATGAAACTTTTTTCATCAAATTCAACCCATGAAAGAAAGAATGTTTGAAAAGAAAGCGTCGAATACCTTCTTCATGGATGTAATAGTAACTAAAAAAGTTAACCATTTTTTATTTTTATACTTTGATAAGTCATTTCTATATTTATATTAATGTCCTTTTCATCTTAATATTCTTTATATTTTCAAAATCACTTTTAATAAACTAATAATTTTTGTATCAAAATGTTTTGAGAAAAAAGGAATAACTTTTAAATCTACCCATCATCTAAATTATTTAAATGATGTATATGCTAAAGCATAAGGTATATAAAAATGTAAATGTGAGAGAAAAATTGTTAGAAAAAAATGGATTAAAAAGGATGGGAAATTTGTGACAAAGGAACACAATTAATAACCCCAATGGACCATTTGCTACACGCTTCAAAAAGCGGCTACTCATACTTTATCGACAACTACAATAGATTTGAACGAATCACATGGAGGGCCATAGAAGCAAGACAAAATATTTAGTATACTAATGAAAAATGTGAAAATAATAACGATGAAATTAATAAACAATATATAGCTTTGAAATTATGAATTACGTAATTAATGTTTAGTATTAAAGTGTAGTATTTTAGGTAAACTATATTTCCATATTTTAGAAAATGCTCACACACTTACTCTTTGGAATGAGACAATAGATGGAAGGAAAGAAGGGGATAAAATTGGAGGTAGAAAACAAAGGATTTGTGAA
Source organism: Sphenostylis stenocarpa (assembly GCA_963425845.1). NCBI lineage: Eukaryota > Viridiplantae > Streptophyta > Magnoliopsida > Fabales > Fabaceae > Sphenostylis > Sphenostylis stenocarpa. Next base: position 3,072,333 of record OY731401.1, on the reverse strand, counting down.
GGCTTCACATGGAGAGGAAAGAGAGAAACCCACTTTGGATAAGTCATTTTTGGTAGTAAGATTCAAAAGTTGTGGTGTCTAGTCCAAGAGAATTGTCATGTCTTTGTGTATGATAACTACTTCGGACAATGTAAAGCTACGAATAGGTGAGGGACCAACATATATGTTATCTTTTACGACACTCGCTTAGGACCACACAATTCAACACAGTTTTTGTTTTTATGAATAAATAGTTGGTTCATGTTTCTCTTGGACGTTTCCGTACTAATTAACATAATAAAAAACAAATATTTTTTACTTAGAAGCAACATCTCACACCCACATAGTGGAATATTTAATCGCATGTTTTCTTTAAAGGAAAGTCAATTAATGAGGAGATGAAGAAACGTACGCCACTTTTCTTTCTCTTCTTCATTTGTCAAAGACGAGTTGGAAATGATTTAGTCTTCACCAATGCAAGGAGCTGGAGGTAGATATATGCCAACTTCCAAACCCTAAAAAAAGTTATTCCCACGAAAAAGAAGGAACTTTCACTAAATTTTCCTTCCTAACATGGACAACCCCTGAAACATGCAGAAAATGAGAACTGATATCTTCGTGTTTATGTAAAAAAAATTAATGAAACTCCATGGTTTGTTTCAGAAAGAAATAGAGAATTTAAGGAGTTTTCCGAATTCAGTAATGTTGTTATAACTGGGGTGGGGATTAATACTGACACAAACTTTCTAGGTTTATTTATTGAAGAAAAAAAAATTATCTTTATTTATGATACAAATATAAATTTGAAAAAAAAAAAAGTGTCTGTGATATATTGCTTTAATTCTACGTCACATACACATGACATGGGAAAACCCTAAGACATATTTTATCTCTCTTACATGTTAAGTTGGGCAAGAACTAGATGCACTAACAAACCAACCAAGAACTTAAATAACAATATCAACCATAGAATTGCAGATACGAACTCGAATCTCTCTACTTTAGTAATTGTAAAAATTTGATAGGTAATTATTGAATCACTAAAAGCATTGGTATATCACTTATTAGTTAACTGTAATTGAAAGAGTGAAAAATTAAATTTATACTTTTTAACATTACATAATATATTTAAGTCATAAAATAATATAAAATTATAAATTAAAATACAAAAAATTGTAAATCAATATAAAATTAACAAATGTTTTAATATATATATATATATATATATATATATATATATATATATATATATATATATATATATATATATCAGGCAATCTAGTTCTACAGTACACACTATATGAACTTTATTAACGATAAACAAAACATCAAGAGATTAAGGTTAAGAAGTTTCTGAGGAAGAGAAGAATATAAGGAGGAGGAAGAAGACGAAGTGAAACACAGAAAACCAAAATCTCCTTCTCCTATCTGAAAGGAGAAAGTAAAAGATTATTCTTTTAACTGTTGAAGATGTTCCTGAGGGAATCCACACTCCAGTGTTGTTATTCATCTAGGAGCACTCTTGCTAGTAGTACCTGTACCAGACCAGAGAGGGTGATATATAGACACAAAGAGAGGGACAGAGAGAAAATCTAAAGGAAATTGAAGTGAGTGTAGGGGTTGGATGTTAAGGGACTCTAAATTAAGTAACAAGTATAGTGAGGGGCCTCTCAAGAGGGTTCTGAGAAAACTGGGTGATGACCAAAAACTGAGTCACTGAAAAGAGTACAATTATGGTCCAATAAATGGTCCACAGATTCATAACAGAAGCCCTTGGTCATGGCTCATGGGTAATCACTCTCACCTTCTGAATAACCAGAATGCAGCAGTGTCTGCAGGCTATGGCTAGCACTTGGCAGCTGCAACTTCATAGGTATTCAATGAATCTGAAAATACTTTTTTTTTTTTCTTTTCGTTCATATGAATAATGAAGAACAGACCTCAGAAAATTTATAAAAACTTGCATACTATTCAACTAACTGAACTAGATATAACTCAATAGTTTGATAATCTGGTTAAACATTATGTACTCACATTTATGAGACGATGCATGTAATAAGAGATTTTATGATGTGGAAAAACTTATTCGATCAGTGACAACCTATAATATTGTGAAGAAAGTGAAGTGAGTTTTAATTGACTAGATGTTGTACTTATGAGCAATTTGGAAGTAGTTAAATCCTATAATTAAGTATATGAATTAGGTGAATTTTTGGATTTAATTATGGTGTTTATTTAAATGACCCTTTTTACGTATTCAGATTCTAGGGTTTCGTAAGGTTAAGACTGCAGGAGAAGAAGTCTGGGTCTGAGCTTGATTAAACACTCGTATAATATTATAATAGTTATGCATTTTTAGTCCTCAATGTAAAATATTTATTTCCTAATATTTGAATTTTTAAAAAAATATATTAATGTTGAAATACCTAATTCAATTTTATGAAATTGACTCAATAAAGATATATACTACTACAATAGTGATGTAATTTTATTTTTATTTTTTTGTTAATTTTTTTCTCTAAAGTTTGTAAAGTTAATTTTGTCTCTTAACTTGATTTTTTCCCTCAAATTTAAAAATAATATTTTTATCCTCAAAATTATTAAAGTATTTTTTAATCTAAAAAATTAAAAATGATTTTTTTATGCATTTCAAATTAGAAATAATTTATTTTGGTTTTTAAAATTACGGTTATTAAAGTTTGTTAATGTAACTATTATATGTTTAACGTGTTTAAAGTTTTTAAATTTTTTTTATTCTTTCATTACAATCAAAATCATATAGTCTCTTATTATATTCTACCTTGTTATTTACCACTTTGTTGTAAAATGAAGTCTTTTGTGATTAAAGTAAGTAGTTGCAATTAAAATGTGTCAATATCTTGTTTCATTTAGCTTCACTAGATTTTAGGGGTTTAAAATCATGAGCAAATTTCTCTTAAAGTATTATTTAATATAAAGTTTAAATTTTCATAAATAATATCTCTATTTTTTCTCCAATAAAGAAAAATAAAGATGTCATAAGTTAAAGAAAAATATTTATTATGATTTATATATTTAAAAAAATAGTAAAAATATAAAAACAAGAAAAAATAAATATATTTAAAAAATAAAAAGATATTTTAAAAGAAGTTAATTATAAAAAAATATGAAAACCTCTTATATATCAAATAAATTACATATCAGTTTAAAAATCAATAATTTTTTGATGATTACATTTTAAAAAAATTAGGAGCATTTTAAAATAAAATACATTTACCCATGAAAATATTATGAATCCCCACTAAAACTGTTCTGCCCTTCCTTATTATTACATTAAGCAAATAAAATAAAAAACAAGTTTTTTTTTTTTCATTTTCACTCTCTCCCATTTCCTCCTGCTCCTTTTATTACATTAACCAAATGAAAAATAGGTTTTTTCTTTTTTTGCTTTTCCTTCTTTATTTTCTTTTTTCATATCAATAAGAAAAAAAAACTAAAAAAATTATTACCATATCTTGAAGGACAGACACTGCATATGGTCCAATAAAATTTGGAGGGCAGTAGTACAACTTTAGTTTTTTTTTTTTTTAAATAAATAAATAAATAAAAGAAAAGAAGAAGAAGATAAACATAAGATGCTTTGTTGGAATGTGTGCGAGTTGTAAAGTTATTGTCTTGGGCGTGCGCATGCTGTTTGGTTTGTCGGCTCATTCTAATGTAATTTCCGGATTACTTAAGCATCTCATAATTTTACTTTTTTAGTAGACATACATTATGTACCCACAAAACTACAAACACATACTCCTTCTCCCAATTTAATCTAAATATTTCTAAGAAAACTTCTTTTTATTTTACTCTTTTCTTTATATATTTTAAAATTATGATAATCACAACATCCATTATTTTATATTAATAAACAAATTGATTTTACTCTATGATATGTTGATTTTAATGATGAAATTAGGAGTGTTAATATAAATTTTAATCCAAGTTAACCTAGTTTCTCACGAATTTAAATTGGGTTGGATTTAATTTTTTTATTATGAATCAAAATATTTGGTTTATTTAATTCATATATTTTAAATGGATTTAAAAGTTGAACTATAATGAATAAATCAGTCGTTCATAATATATTTTAAGTTGAACTATAATGGATTTAAGTTTGAGAAATTAAAGTTTGGCTACAGTGTTAGTGCTATGTATAATGGATTCATCCTCAATTAGTTCCAAATATTTGTTTCATTACATATTAATCATTTCACAATTAATGCAGAAGAGAGATGCTTAAGGATCATTGCACAAAACATCTTAGAAATTTGAAAAACTTTAATAATTTGCTTGTTTGTAAAAAGCAAGGTACTGTAATGAATGAGTGTCTGCTTTTAAGTCCCTGCTAGGGCTTAAAGTCACAGAATAACAGGAGGAGTAAAATCAGAAGGTAAACTGGGGAAAACAGAGAGAAGACAGTGATATTCCAAGAGAGTTACCAATGTAAATCTAACTTTTCATACTGAGTATATATGTCTCCTAGAGTGATGTATAACATATTCTTCATCTCAATGGCGTTTTCATAAAATTTTGTTAACTCCATATCAATTTAAAAAGAAAAATGAAGAAAGTTGGTGCAGTTGTTATGCATGCTTTGTCCAGAGAACTGTTACTTTTACCACAGTCGTCCATCGGTCAAATCCCTGTGCCTCATTCTTTCTCACAAAAGCTTTGTTGCAATTGCACTTGATCCAATGTTCACAGCTCCTCTCTCCTTTGTAATCCACAAAACAAAATGTGTTTATTATTTCATTTATATGAGTCAGAGGAAAGTAAACAATTTATATATATACATATATAACATTATTTTCATTTAATTAAACAAAAATGAAAATATTTTATAATCAATTCAATTTAACAATTTTTTTTTCCTTTTACATGCATTTTTTTTCTTTTTATTTTATAATCAAGAGAAAAAAATATTAATTCTGATAAATTAAAAATATAATAATATTATAATATATAAATGGAATATAAATTTTATTTTAAAATTAGTTTTATAAGATATTAAATTAAATATCTTATGATTTTTTTTAAATAAAACATCTCTCTTATTTTTCTTGCATTATTAAACAAATTGAATATCTATATATATATATATATATATATATATATATATATAGATAGATAGATAGATATATAAAAGTTATTATAGAATGAGATATATATTATTAAATAAAAAGTAAAATGTTACAGCAGCTTTCATTGATAAAAATAATCTATAAAATAATAATAATAAATAAATAAATAAATGAGTTTCCTTTTTTATTTATACCAGTATATGTACACATTTTCTAGAACCCTCTTGTCCCTAAATATTGCTCAACAACTACGTTGTTTATATTGTTTAAAGATAAAATAAGAAATTACATGAATAAAAATATAAATTACAAGAAAGAATATAAAATTCTCATAAATACTTAAAAAAATAAAATAAAATATTGTTTATAGATTAAAATTATTTATGCCGAAAGGTAATTTTAATTTTTGGGGAAGTTTTTTTCTTTTTATTTTTCTCCAATAAAAATTGTTGTGAAGAAGTTTGTACGAACATACACTAATTTTAATTTGTATAAATATTTATTTATTTTATTTTTATATTTTTTTAATGAATAAACTTAATCAGGAAACATATAATTAATTGTTATAACAATTTCAAAAATTCAAATTCCATTAGAATGAAGACAAGATATTGAAAACAATTACACTTGGTTAGGGTTTAAATTCCTCTCTATCTTTTGTACAACTGGGCTCAGACCCATGGGCCAGAGCTTTTTTCAAAAATATTTTGAAAGTATAATCTAGAAATATTTCAGGAAAGTTCATTTTAAAAAAACTTTTGAAAGAGTAAATTTTGAATTAAATCTTTGAAAAAAAATTACATATTTTTTAATGTATTTTAAAATAATTATTTCCATTAAATTAACAAACGTGTAGGAAGAATAGGATGCAAGAATTTCCAAAATGTATACATACATGTGTTGGCCCAAAATATGAACTGAGACTTAACCCAAACTCTGAATCCAGATATAAATGAGTTGAGCATTTTTGTTTGTTCAATAAATTGGTAACTTGAGAAAAAAAAATTAATAACTAGATTTGATTATTAAATAAGTTAAATTTAATTATAGCAAATTTGATATTAAAAATAATTTACTAAATCGTTTAGATAAATTGATGACTATGATTTTATTAACCTTATTATTGTTATAATAAAATATCTAGAAATTTGTTGAGAGCATCAAAATAAATTTTGAACTTCCCTTTTTCTAATAGTAAAAAGTTATTAATTTTTATTTTTAAATTATTAAAATATAATAATATAGAATACATATCATAATACATATATCTATATATAGATTACAATATAATGTTAAATTTTATATTAAATACTAAATTTATAAATATTATAAAAAAATCATTAAAGAAAAATAAATTAATATATAAATAAATTAAAAAATTGAAACTCAAACTTTATTTTCCCAAAAGTAAACTGAAGGATAATTTTATTTGTTTAAATAAATGAGTAAAATTCCAACTACTACTTTTCCATTCACAAAGTAAACTTAAACTTAAAAATAGAAGTGTAACAAAATGTGAATAAATAATATTTTTTATGGATTAAATATGGTTTTAGTTTTTAATTTGAATTAAATTAGTTTTTGTTTCATTAATTTTAAAATTGATTTTTTTTCAATCTTATAATTTTAAAATAGCTTCTTTTAATATACAAAAATCACTGTGTGTCCCATGCTTCCCCATTTATGATTAAAATGAGCTTTCATTTTTCTCGAGGGGAATAGTTTATCTGATAAATTCTCACTTGGTTACCAATTGAAGAGTACATTTTTCTCGAGGGGAATAGTTTATCTGATAAATTCTCAGATGGTGTGCTGGGGAAAATTATTATATATGAAGAGTACATTTTGCAGAACTATGATCATACCAATTGAAGATCAAGTTCAAGTTCTTAGCCATGGAACAAGTAACAAGTGTGAAAGTTCTTCAAGTTTGCACTTGTGGTGTAAAACATTATGTAGTTTTCCTACGTTCTTAATTCATTATAGAAAACTACTCTACAGGATCTTTAGATTATTGATTTTCACAATTTTACATACACCAATACATGAATCATAATAAGAAGACTAACCTTGATCCATGAGAATCTTTTCTTTGATCTTTTCGTTCTCCTATCTCCTTTTCCCAATCTATCTCTTTGTCTTTCTTTCTCTTCTCACGCTTCGCTTTCTTGATGGTTTACCGTGAAAAACTTTATGACCAGAGACAGAACCCTTATTCCATTCAATTAACCAACGTCCATCAAGTTGGTTACCGTAAGTTAATATTTTATTTTATCTTTATTTTATTCTAACTTCACATAATAACCAATAGGTCCTCATATTTTATTAAATCACATTTGGGCCCATTATTATATTTCACATGAGTCACATAATGGAATGAATTAATTAAATTAATTCTAACATTCTCCCACTTGACTCATGTGATGTCATATGATTTTGTGATTTAATACTTAAGTCATAATGCGCATTAAAGGACCTTACATAAATTGGTTCTATCATCATTCATAATTAAAGATACAACTATAACAAGAGTCATGGCGGTTACATGTCATTCAATCGACATGCTCCCTTCCATGTACCACTATATTATCTCTTTCTCCTTAATATGACTTTATAATGAGAAGTCCATAATGGGTTCAAACATAATATCATTTTAATAATAATAACATAATTTGTTTTCTTCATCATAATTTGCATGCATATAAATAAAGAAGAAAACACAAATTTCAGAAACTTATACGTTAAAGATCTCGAGTGTCACATAAACATTAATAATAACATTAACATTCAACATTCACTAGTGATCATAATACCCACATTCATTATATGGCCAACAAATAATTTGGGCGATAATCCCTTTGTTAAAGGATCAACAATCATAAGATTAGTGCTAGTATGTTCTATTGACACTCAACATTTACGAACTTCTTCTTTAACGACAAAGTATTTCAATTCTATATGCTTAGCACCTTTAGAATACTTGTCGTTCTTAGAAAAGAAGATTGCTTGCGGAATTGTCACAATAAATTTTCAGCGGCTTGGCAATGCTTGTCGACTACTCCAAGTCCTGAAATAAAATTCCGCAACCAATTAGTTTGAGCTGTGGCCTCAAAGCATACCACAAATTCAGCTTCCATGGTGGATGCGGCAATGACATGATCGCTTCGCACTTTTCCATGAAATCGCTCCTCCGGCTAAAAGATACACATAACCAAATGTAGACTTTCATGTATCCATACAACCAGACAAAATGCGAATCTGTATATTCAATCACCTCAAGGTGATCAACTTTCCTATAAGTAAGCATGTGATTCTTTGTTCCTTGTAAGTATCTTAAAACTTTCTTTGCAGCCTTCAAATGATCTAGTCCAGGATTACTCCGGTATCTACCAAGCATACCAATTGCAAAGCTAATATCCGGCCTCGTACATGTTTGAGCATACATCAAACTCCCAACAACAGATGCATAAGGGATATTTTCCATCTGTTTCCATTCCAAGTCATTCTTTGGACATTTCATGAGACTAAACTTGTCTCCTTTACGTATTGGAACGGGAGATGCTTGAACACTTCTCCATTACTGAATCTCTCTAAAACTTTATTAATATAAGCTTTCACGAGACAAACCTAACGAGTCATTGTGATCTATCACGGAATATTTCTATTCCTATCACATAGTATGTCTCACTCATATCTTTTATTTCAAAGTTGTTAGAGAGAAAATTCTTAGTCTCAATTAATAGACCAAGATCATTAGTCACAAGCAAGATATCATCAACATACGAGAATCGAAATATAAACTTACTCCCACTAACCTTCGAGATATATGCATCGATCAACGGTGTTTTCCTTAAATCTAAAGGACAAAATAGTATCATTGAACTTAAGATACCATTGTCGAGAAGCTTGTTTAAGTCCATATATTGATTTCTTAAGTTTACACACCATATGTTCCTTTCCTTCTTCAATAAACCCCACTTGGTTGATTCATATAAACATCCTCCTCTAAATTTCCATTCGAAAAGCAGTTTTAACATCCATTTGATGCAACTCAAGATCATAATGAGCTACTTAATGCCATGATAATTCTAAAGGAATCTTTCTTAGAAACAGGTGAAAATGTTTCCTTATAATCAATGCCGTCTTTACGAGTAAAACCTTTGGCAACAAGTCGGGCCTTGTAACGTTCGATATTGCCATGAGAGTCACGCTTAGTCTTAAAGACCCATTTACACCCAACACTCTTACATCCTTCGGCAATTCCACAAGATCCCATACACCATTATGTGTCATTGATTTAAGCTCATCTTTCATAGCATCTAACCATTTGTCGGAATTATCACCATTAATGGCATCCGAAAATGAAACTGGTTCATTATCAATACTTAGGTCATTTTCGACTCTTGTAGATAAACCATGTAATCATTCGAAATAGCGAGACTTTCTTTCTCGTGAGATCTTCTTAATACTATTTCCTGTGGTTGTTCTATTATCGGATCATTGTTAATCGCAGGATCATTAATTTGTTGTTCTTCTTGATTGTCGTGTGATTCTACAACATTTGGAACAACAACTCTTGAAGATGTACTAGTTATTGGAACTTGTACTCTAACTTCCTTAATCTCCACATTTCGTGAAGCTTCACTCCCACTGGCTTCACCATTTTCAATGAACCAGAGCATTTCCAGTTTCAAGAATTCTTGTACTATGGGTAGGACGAGTAAAACATATACCCTTTTGATTTTTCCGGATAACCAATGAAATATCCACTGATTGTTCTTGCATCCAGTTTCTTTTCTTGCGGATTATAAATTCTTACTTACATCGACTACCCCAAACAAGCAGGTGTCTCAAACTAGGTTTCCTACTTTTCCATAACTCAAAAATCTTTTGAACAACTTTACTAGGAACCTTGTTCAACAAATACATGATAGTCTTTAAAGCATACATCCATAATGATACGGGTAAACATGAATTACTTAACATACTCCTAACCATATCAAATCATAGAAGTACGCTTAAACAAACTGAAACAACCATTCCCAAACTTAAAAGAGTATCCAACAACATCAAGCTTAGACAAATAAACTAAATTTTTAATGATACTAGCTACATAAAAAGTATTCATAAGGTCTAAGTGATATCTAGTGTCAAGGATTAAACGATAAGTCCCGACAGCTTCCACTAGAACCTTGACTTTATTCCCCATGAAGACGAACTTCTTATTTGGGTTTATGGTTCGGGTTGAAAGGAATCCTTGCATTACATTAGAAACATGAGTCGTACATCCAGAATTAATCCACCAAGTATTATGGGGAACTTCAGTTAAATTTGATTCAAAACATACATAAGCATTGTGCTCACCCTTCTTTTCGAACCAAGCTTTACGCTTTAAACAATCCTTCTGAAAATGTCCAGACTTCCTGTAGAAATGACATTTGTCATTTTTCTTTTGAATGTTAGTAGAGGACTCGTTAATCTTTAATGGTCATTTACCCTTTCCATGTTTCTTAACAATTTTCTTTTTAGCTCCTTGATTTTTCACGTAATGAATAGAGTGGCTTCCTAGGTTCTTGAGTCCGGTCTCCTCCTGAACTAACATATTGTGCAATTCATGCACATTCCATTTGTCTTTCATGGTGTTATAATTCATCTGAAACGGACCATACTCAGGCGGTAACGAGTTCAAAATGAACTGCACAAGAAAATTTTCTTCCACTGCCATTCCAAGAGACTTGAGTCTTGCTGCGATATTTGTCATTTCGATTATATGTTCATGCATACTACGAGAACCATCAAACTTCATGGTGATCAACGTACTCATCAATGTCCCAGCGAGAGATTTGTCAGCAGTTTGAGAGCGCTCTTCCACAAATTTCATAAATTCTTTCACGTCCTTAGTTTTGGAAAAAGCATACTTAATATTGCTTGCAATACTCATTCGCATAAACATAAGACTAAGTCTATTTGAACTTTTCCAAACTCTATAATGAGTTTTCTCTTTGTTGCTACTAGCATTAGTGATAGCGATAGGTTTTTCAACTTAGAAAGCCAAATCAAAATCCAACTCACCTAAGTGAAATTGGACTTTCTTACTCCAGATCGAGGAATTTAATTTATTAAAGATTGGAACAGACAAAGTAAGCGAATGTAGAAATACATAATAAACAAATACTTCAATTAACACATGTCTAACATTAACGCTTTGAGTCATAAAAACTAAACATAAATACAGATTCAAACATAAATAACCATTCTATGCATACTAATGTTCTCCTTTGGGAGATCCACTAATACACAAACATAATTACGCTAATATTTTTATAACATTAATGATAATTAAAATATGCATCAACTAGAATCACTTAATACCTTTGGGTATATAAATAAAACTAGTGGCGCTACACAAAATTATCTACTTTCATGTTCATTAATGATAATAACAATTAATCAACCTTTGGGTGATCCTGAAATGCCTTATAATAATGAACTTCAATTAACCCATAAATCATTATTCATAATTTTAGCATTCATACTATAGGTAATTGAAATAAAATCACTAATAATTTGAAATCAAAATAACCTTAAAATTTTGGCCACTTTGGTGACTAACAAAATTTATCATGCTTAATTTCAAATAAATAACATCTTTAATTGCTATTAACCATTCATAGCATTTTTTTTATTAATTTTAATAAATATGTACATTATTCACATAATAAAATATTATGTGCCATAAATAAAATTAAAACTCATAATTTCAATTTTCATCCTAAGATTGATTTTCAATCCAAGACCTTTATTTGCATTTCACGTAAAAGTGAAATTGTCATCCATTCAAAACTTTTATGAGTAATTTAAACACAAGTGAAACAATACAATTCAGTTTGCAAAACAAGATTCATTCATTTATCAATGTTTACATTATAGGTACATTAACAAAGCTTCACGAGTACATTAACAAAACAGTATATTAACAACCTTAACAAAGCTTCACGAGTACATTAACAAAACATTATATTAACAACCTTAACAAAGTTTCATAGTACATTAACAACCTTAACAAAGCTTTACGAGTACCTTAACAAATTTACAGTACCCATAACAAAGTTTTACAGTACCCATAACAAAGTTTTATAGTACCCATAACAAAGCTTTACAGTACCCATAACAAAGCTTTACAGTACCCATAACAATATAGTACCTATAACAAAGCTTTACCGTACCCTACAGTATGAGTATATTATACAACTCACTTTAACATAAAAATAACTCTTTAATTATCCTTCCCCCACATAAAAAAAATATGTACGTACAAAATAATGTACAAATAATATGGGGACAAAATAATATACATTCAAAATAATATTATAAATAATATAATATATGAAACATATGTGTTTAACATGTGCTCTCTACGTGCAAAGTTTATCAACTTTACGAGTTTACCATTCTTCCATCATAATTATAATATCCCATCATAACATCTCATCATAATTATAACATAATTATAACATCTAATGAAACTAATTTCATACATGATTCATCCTAACCCTATCACGTCATTTGCCTTTTCAATTAGAAAGGATTACAGGGTCATTCATGCATAGGGACTATAAAATTGGTTTCAATTTGAACTTGAAAACATAATTAGGGTTTATTCCTTTATTTAATTTTGAGAAAAATAAAATTGGGAATAAATTAGGGTTCATACTAATCTGATAGAGAAATTCCTAAATTCATAATTAGGGTTTATCTTAATTTGGGAAAAACATCATTTGAGAAATATTTTCATAAAAGGAAAATCATAAATCTAATAATCAGGCTCTGATACCACATGTAAAACATTATGTAGTTTTCCTACGTTCTTAATTCATTATAGAAAACTACTCTACAGGATCTTTAGATTATTGATTTTCACAATTTTACATACACCAATACATGAATCATAATAAGAAGACTAACCTTGATCCATGAGAATCTTTTCTTTGATCTTTTCGTTCTCCTATCTCCTTTTCCCAATCTATCTCTTTGTCTTTCTTTCTCTTCTCACGCTTCGCTTTCTTGATGGTTTACCGTGAAAAACTTTATGACCAGAGACAGAACCCTTATTCCATTCAATTAACCAACGTCCATCAAGTTGGTTACCGTAAGTTAATATTTTATTTTATCTTTATTTTATTCTAACTTCACATAATAACCAATAGGTCCTCATATTTTATTAAATCACATTTGGGCCCATTATTATATTTCACATGAGTCACATAATGGAATGAATTAATTAAATTAATTCTAACATGTGGCACCACCACAGGGAGCAACAACCATTTCCTCCACTCCAACATCTTTGCCTCTCACATTCTTTGACCTGCTATGGTTAAGGAGTCCCCCAGTTGAACGTCTTTTCTTCTATGAACTTCCCAACCCAACCATTTCATTCTTTGACACCATTCTTCCCAATCTCAAGCTCTCTCTTGCCCTAACTCTCCAACAATTCCTCCCTCTTGCTGGCACCATCACTTGGCCCCTTGACTCTCCCCACCCCATCATCAACTATGTTCCTGGCAATGCTGTTTCCCTCACTATAGCTGAGTCCAATTCTGATTTCAACATGTTTTGTTCCAATACCTGTGAGGCTTCTCAACGCCATCCTTTGATACCCCACTTGCCCACCTCCCATGAACAAGCATCTGTCATGGCCCTCCAAGTTACCCTTTTTCCTGGCTCTGGCTTTTGTCTTGGAATAACCACACACCATGCAGCTATGGATGGAAGAGGCTCAACTTTGTTTCTAAAAGCATGGGCTTATGCTTGCTCCAATAACCTCGCAGAATCATCATTTTTGTCATTGCCAAAACACCTCACCCCCTTCTATGACAGGTCAATGATAAAAGACACCACAGGATTGTTGGGTTATTGGGCTCCCTTCCTATGTGGAGAATAGGCCCAAATAGTGTGGTCCATTATGTCTCATTTGGGTAAAATGAGATGGGTCAGATTAGTAGAGGACAAGAGAGTCATTTGAAAAAAGACAAAAAGTCTAGTGAGAGAAAAAGAAAGAGAGAAAGTCATCTCCGCATAACCCTAAATCTGCACTGGTGTTTTCGTCGCTGTGAAGTCGTTCACCGTTGGATCGAGCTGATTTTTGGATAGTAGGTTCCAGACATATGGTTCTTCATTCTGACCGTTCGGATCGTCAATCGAAGGTCTAGATTGGGAGAAATTGGTCCCGCACCAGCAGCCCTGTTTTGGAGATTTTTCATCTTCTTTGTTTCTCTTTTGTAAGCATTTGTGCTTAGTTAATTCTGCTTATTGAAAATACCTTTTGGTATTATTATTGGAGACTCTTGTGTACCCCATTATTGATCATAGTGGATTTTTCTTTGGTCTGGACGACTCGTGGTTTTTACCCTTGCATTGAGGGGTTTTCCACGTTAAAATTGTTGGTGTCTCTTTGTGCTTTGGATTCTATTTGTTTGGTGCTCCTCGCTGATTCTCGCAAGAAGGGGGATTGAATTTCCGCTGCATTATTACTCTTTGTCAAGTTGTTATATTTGTTTTTTGGCCTTTTTTTTTATACCATCAGAGTGGCATCAGAGCTCTTAGGTTAAGGGACTGTTTAATTTGCGTGAATGATGGAGGCACATACAAAATTGATTCCGTTGAATGGAGAAAATTATCACTTATGGAAAGGCAAGATGAAGGATTTGTTATTTGTGAAAAATTTGCATCTTCCTGTTTTTGCTTCCAATAAGCCAGAATCCAAGTCAGATGAAGAATGGGATTTTGAACATCAACAGGTATGTGGATTTATCAGGCAGTTTGTTGATGATAATGTTTATAATTTTGTTGCTAATGAGACACATGCGAGAAGCCTATGGGATAAGCTTGAGTCCTTGTATGCTTCTAAGTCAGGGACTAATAAATTGTACTTGCTGAAAAATTTTGTGGAGTTGAAGTACAAGGAAGGAACTCATGTTTCAAATCACTTGAGTGAATTTCAAGGACGCTATGATCAATTAGCTGGAGTGGGTATAAAATTTGATGATGATCTATTGGGCTTATTCCTATTAAACTCTTTACCGGATTCGTGGGAGACATTTCGGGTTTCCATGATAAGTGCTACCCCTAATGGTGATATTTCTTTGCAAATGGCAAAGAGTGGTGCTCTTAATGAGGAGATGAGAAGGAAGACACAGGGTACTTCATCTCATTCAGAAGTGCTTATTACAGAGAATAGGGGGAGAAACCAAAAGAAAGAACAAAACAGTGGTAGAGATAAAAGCAGGAGCAAGTCCAAGTCTCGGTACAAGAATGTGGAGTGTCACTATTGTCACAAAACAGGACATATAAAGAAAAACTGTTTTTTGTGGAAGAAAGAGAGCAAAGACAAAAAGGGTAAGCAAAGAGAAAAAGATAATGATGATGGTGATCGTGTTACTACTACTACATGTGGTGACCTTGTTTGTCTTCGTGATTATGACACTATTAGTCTTGTATCTGATGAGAGCATGTGGATAATTGATAGTGGTGCTACACTGCATGTTACATCCAGGAAGGAGTTCTTCACATCTTATACACCTGGTGATTTTGGAGTATTGAAGATGGGTAATGATGGGGTGTCTAAAGTTGTTGGTGTTGGTGATGTTCACTTGCAAACCAACATGGGGATGCAGTTGTTGCTTAGAGGAGTTAAACATGCTCCAGATGTTCGCTTTAACTTGATCTCTGTGCAGGTACTTGATGATGGTGGATATTATAACCATTTTGGTTCTGGAAAGTGGAAGCTCACCAAAGGTAACTTGATTGTGGCTAAAGGGGAGAAAAACTCTAAGCTTTACTGGACAAAAGCTTTGGTTGCTAAAGATAGTGTGAATTCCGTGTATATGGAGTCATCTTTGTGGCACAGAAGGCTTGGGCACATCAGTGAAAAGGGGCTTAACTGCTTATTTAAAAAGGATGTTCTCTCAAGATTGAAGAATGTAGATTTGGAGAAATGTTCTCATTGCATGGCTGGTAAACAAACCAGAGTATCCTTCAAGAAGCATCCTCCCTCCAGGAAGTCAGAGTTGCTTGAATTGGTGCATTCTGATGTTTGTGGCCCATTGAAGGTAAAGTCTTTTAGTGGTGCACTTTACTTTGTTACCTTTATTGATGATTGTTCCAGGAAGCTTTGGGTTTATGTACTACAGAGAAAGGACCAAGTGTTGGACAAGTTTAAAGAATTCCATGTTTTGGTTGAGAGGCAGTCAGGCAAGAAGCTGAAACGCATTCGTACTGACAATGGTGGTGAGTATTGTGGACCATTTGATGCTTATTGTAGACAATATGGTATTGCACATGAGAAGACTCCTCCTAAAACTCCTCAGCTGAATGGTTTAGCGGAGAGGATGAACAGGACATTGATTGAAAGAGTTAGGTGTATGCTTTCTGAAGCAAAATTGCCTAAGCATTTCTGGGGTGAGGCATTGTTTACAGCAGTGCATGTTATTAATCTAAGTCCTGCAGTTGCTTTGAACTCTGAGGTGCCAGACAAGATTTGGTTTGGCAAGAATGTTACTTATGATCATTTACGTGTCTTCGGTTGTAAAGCATTTGTTCATGTTCCGAAGGATGAAAGATCCAAGTTGGATATGAAGACAAGGCAATGCATCTTTATTGGTTTTGGTCAGGATGAATTTGGCTACAAGTTGTATGACCCCGTTGAAAAGAAAGTTGTTAGAAGTCGTGATGTGCAATTCATGGAAGATCAAACCATTGAAGATATTGATAAGGAGAAGAAGTCTACACCTAAAGGAAATGGTAATGTGGATGATGTTGATCCAATTCGGTTGTCTATTAATGATTTGGATATTGATGCTCATGATGATGAACAACATGGTGATACTGATAATCAACAGGTTGAAGATAGCTTGGATGTTCCTATTGATAATGTTGATGAAGAGGAACATGATGTATCACATGATGAGAGTCTTGGTGATATACCTGAGCTACCTGAAACTCAACCTAGAAGATCTGACAGGCCAAGACAACCTTCTAAGAAGTACTCTACCAATGAGTATGTGATGTTGACTGATGAAGGAGAACCTGAATGTTATGAGGAGGCCGTTGAAAGTGAAGAAAAGCAAAAGTGGTTGGATGCAATGCAGGATGAGATGAAATCGCTGCATGATAATCACACTTATGACTTGGTGAAGTTGCCTAAGGGTAAGAGAGCCTTAGAGAACAGGTGGATCTTCAGGGTGAAGCAAGAGAGCAATTCTACATCTACCAGATATAAAGCCAGATTAGTGGTGAAAGGCTTTAGACAAAGAAAGGGTGTTGACTTCAATGAGATTTTCTCACCTGTGGTGAGGATGACATCTATCCGAACTGTGTTAAGTTTAGCTGCTACTCTTGATTTGGAAGTTGAGCAGATGGATGTGAAGACAGCCTTCCTTCATGGTGATTTGGAGGAAGAGATTTACATGAAGCAACCGGATGGTTTTCTTGTTGAAGGCAAGGAAGACTATGTGTGTAGGCTACGAAAAAGCCTATATGGTTTGAAGCAAGCTCCAAGGCAGTGGTATAAGAAGTTTGAGTCTGTTATGTGTGAGCAAGGCTACAAGAAGACTACTTCTGACCATTGTGTTTTTGTCAGGAAATTTTCTGAGAATGATTTCATTATCCTGTTGTTATATGTTGATGACATGCTTATTGTTGGAAAAGATGTTTCCAAAATTGACAGGTTGAAGAAGCAACTGGGCAAGTCATTTGCCATGAAAGACATGGGAGCTGCTAAGAAGATTCTTGGTATAAGTATCACTCGTGATAGAAAAGAGAAGAAACTTTGGCTATCACAGGAGCACTACATTCATAAGGTGTTGCAAAGATTCCAAATGGAGAATGCTAAGGTTGTAAGCACTCCTCTTGCTACTCATTTTAAGTTGAGTGTTAAACAAAGTCCTTCAAATGAAGTTGAGAAGATAGCTATGAGAAAAGTTCCTTATGCTTCGCGGTGGGTAGTTTGATGTATGCAATGGTATGTACAAGGCCCGATATTGCACACGCTGTTGGTACAGTTAGCAGATTTCGTCAAATCCAGGTAGAGAGCATTGGAATGCCGTGAAATGGATTTTGAGGTATCTTCGTGGTACTAGAGGTTTGAGACTTTGTTTTGGAGGTGATAAACCTACTTTGGTGGGTTACTCAGATTCGGATATGGTCGGAGACATTGATTCCGGAAAGTCCACTTCAGTGCTATTTGATTCAGCTTGCAGGGGAGCTTTGGCTTGGCAATCAAAGTTGCAAAAGTGTGTGGCGTTGTCTACTACTGAGGCAGAATTCATTGCACTTACTGAAGCATGCAAAGAGTTGTTATGGGTGAAGAAATTCTTGCAGGAGCTTGGTTTTGTGCAAGATAAATACTTGTTGTATTGTGACAGCCAAAGTACTATTCATCTTGGTAAGAATCCAACTTTTCATTCTAAATCCAAACATATTGATGTGAGGTATCATTGGATACGTGATGTTTTGGATGCTAAGTTGGTGGAACTAGCTAAAGTTCATACAGATGATAATGGTGCTGATATGATGACCAAGGCATTGCCAAGAGGAAAGTTTGAAGTTTGTTGTGAGATCGCTGGTTTGACGGATATCTCCACATAGTCGTGAGGGGAGATTTGTTGGGTTATTGGGCTCCCTTCCTATGTGGAGAATAGGCCCAAATAGTGTGGTCCATTATGTCTCATTTGGGTAAAATGAGATGGGTCAGATTAGTAGAGGACAAGAGAGTCATTTGAAAAAGACAAAAAGTCTAGTGAGAGAAAAAGAAAGAGAGAAAGTCATCTCCGCATAACCCTAAATCTGCACTGGTGTTTTCGTCGCTGTGAAGTCGTTCACCGTTGGATCGAGCTGATTTTTGGATAGTAGGTTCCAGACATATGGTTCTTCATTCTGACCGTTCGGATCGTCAATCGAAGGTCTAGATTGGGAGAAATTGGTCCCGCACCAGCAGCCCTGTTTTGGAGATTTTTCATCTTCTTTGTTTCTCTTTTGTAAGCATTTGTGCTTAGTTAATTCTGCTTATTGAAAATACCTTTTGGTATTATTATTGGAGACTCTTGTGTACCCCATTATTGATCATAGTGGATTTTTCTTTGGTCTGGACGACTCGTGGTTTTTACCCTTGCATTGAGGGGTTTTCCACGTTAAAATTGTTGGTGTCTCTTTGTGCTTTGGATTCTATTTGTTTGGTGCTCCTCGCTGATTCTCGCAAGAAGGGGGATTGAATTTCCGCTGCATTATTACTCTTTGTCAAGTTGTTATATTTGTTTTTGGCCTTTTTTTTTTATACCATCCCAATGTATGTGAAGAGTTGGTTGAACTTCGGTGGACCAAATAATAGAAGCACGAAGGTGTGGGATCTTGGAGGTGCAAATGCAACGTCAACAGAATCAATCAGAGGGTCGTTTGAATTAACCTCTTCAAACATCCAACAGCTTAAGCAACATGCAAAATCTAAGCTTAAAGAGGATGCTAATGTGTCAACATTTTCCGTTACGTGTGCTTATGTGTTGCATTGTTTGGTCAAGGCAGAACAACCAAAGGCCAATGGAGTGGCATTTTTGTTCAGTGTGGATTGTAGGTCTCGCTTGGAGCCACCTCTTCCGTCCACATATTTTGGAAATTGCATCATTGGTCATAAGGTTATGGATGGAACAAACAAGTTGTTGGGGGATGATGGTTTCATCAATGCCCTTGGAGGGATAAATGAAACCTTGAAAAGGTTGGAGGATGGAGTGTTGAGTGGGGCAGTAACTTTGTCTACAATGATGCAGATTTCAAGGGATAACAGAATACTTACAACTGCAGGGTCACCACGGTTTGAGGTTTACAGTGTTGATTTTGGATGGGGAAGGCCTAAGAAGGTGGATATGACTTCCATAGGCAAAACTGGAGCATTTTGTCTTTCAGAAAGTAGGAATGAGAATGGAGGAGTTGAGATTAGCTTGGTGTTGAACAAACAAGAAATGGAAACTTTCACTGCTCATTTTAATGCTGGTCTTAAATGCCTTTAATGTTGTAAAATTTGTCAAGAATCTGAGATTTATGGGAATTTAATTATTTGTTCATCAACTGCATGCATTTCATTTGAGAAATAAGAATTACCTCATGATTATATATTTTTGAAAGGAGATAGTTTGCATATTATATCACATTATATAAAAATAAAAAAAATTAATAAAATATAAATGAGAAAACTCATAAATTTTGAAAAATTCCAAAAGTTTAGGTACTCATGCTTAAAAATATTTTGAAAAAAAATTCACATATGAGAAACTCAATTAGTTATTTATCTTTATTTGTTGTTACACGAAATGTTCAACGTACATTACAAAGTAATTAGGAAAATAACAGTATTCATCCATCTTGATTTTTCTTATTAAATGAATAAAATTGAAATTTATATACATATTAAATTTTAAATTAATTCAATAGCCTAATCAAAATAAAAATATCAATATACATAGACGATAGAGCTGTGTTTCTCCTAGTATGATACAAGTAAGTTATAGAAATTAAGAATATTATTGGTAATATATATATATATATATAACAAAATAATAATTTTAATGTGATTCACAATATTATTCGTAGTATCCTTAATATGTACAACATAGTAATTTTTGGAGTCAATCAAATAAGTATTATAAGTATATAACTGTTTTAAAAAGGGAAGAAAGTAAAGTTATTGAAAATTTTGAAATTTATAACAGTAAAAATCATGCAAACAAATTTATCATAACTCAGACGGCATATTTAATCAATTGAGTTAGATGCAAGAATAAGTATTTAAGAGAAGTGAAGTCAGGTGTTAATTTTTTTATGTTACAAAAGCAAAACAGTATCTCTTTAGTAAAACATATCAAAATATCTTAGTTTTTTTTATTGTTTCAGAGAAAATAATTTTTTCTTTCAGGTTTTATTTGTAATTTAATTTTTCTAGTTATAAGAGAAAACATTTTTTTAAAAAGATATTTACACCAAAAAACATAAAACCCTCCAAACAACCTACTTTTATTAATATATTATAAAATGATTCCAGCATGCATTGGCATACACACGAAATAGATCTTTCAAAGAAAATGACTTTTTTTCAAAGAAACAATTTATTTGGGACCCACGGATCCACTCTCTTTCCTATTCAAAAATCAACTTTTTGTCTCTATGTTTTTATATCAACAATTCTTTACCAACGACAATATGTCAAAACAATTTTTACTTTCCAAACCGATCTTCCTACATTTATATATAAACAAGGGAATTTCTTATTTTCCAAACAGATCTTCTTACATTTATATATAAATATTGGTTTATAAAAAATACGTAAGAAAAACATTTTGAATTGTTAGTTCATTGCCGGAGATGACTTATAATCAATAGTTCATCATCTAAAAGATTTTTCCGTTCTAATATTCTATATAAGAGTTATCAATATTTATCAAATTTGTTCCTATCTAATGAAGTGCTATTGTATGACAAAGACATTGTTGAAAAAAAGATAGTTTTTTTCAGATGAGATAGTTGTTGTTATCTGTTCCAATAACGAGTCATTAGTTTAACTGAATAACTAAAAAAAAATAAATAGATCTTTCTTTCTCTTCGTCTCAGGTTGATGGATCTTCTCAATTGAAAGATCCCCTATATCGATAATACACATTCTAATTGACCAAACCTAATTCGAATTGTTTTGTTCTGAACTATCTATTTTTAATTCACTCAACCTGAAAGTACACTATCTATTTTGGAAACATCTAGTGTCAAAGTCATTGAATGGGTAAATCGTCAATCCCGAAAACGAACTATTTAATGTACTTTATCCGCTTGCTGGGTTACGGGTTGGTATTTTATCAGAGATTTTTATTGTATCTATTTACCCCTGTGTGATTCTTGTTGAAGCATATACTCCTCGGGGAGGGTAGGGTGCAGGGCAGACAATTTCAAAACAGATTATCCATTCATCAAATAGAGAAGATCACCAAGATTTTATGATTCGTTGTCGAACTTATTTTAATTCAATAAGAGATCTCAATATTATGCCTTGAAGAGGACTAGAACCTCCACGCTCTTTAGCACGAGAGTTTGAGTCTCGCATGTCTACCATTTCACCACAAAAGCATCTTGAAAGTGAATCGTATTCCATGAATATGATATCTATTTAGTGTGATGTATGACAAAGGTAGAGTGTTAGATTATTTTTATTGATTGGTCATGTCATATAGGCTCGAGTCGAACATCTAATTAGTTCGATTTGAATTATCTAGAGGATATCTTATTTATATAGATAGATAGATATAGATATTCTATAAAAAAAAATTGGACTAATTGAACCTATTTATCGATTCAATAGAAGTACCAAGAGATAAATTTAATAGGATCCTAAATAATGAGAGATATGTGAAAAACAGGTCCGATTACGCGTATTCCTAATCCATCATAAATAGAATGGACGCAGAGATCTATGTATAAACATAGTATCTATTTAGATACGCTCAAATAACCTCTTCTCATAATGAGAATGTATATAACCCCATTTCGGTTGGGTCCAAGATAGAATGAACGTAGAATCATGGAATCGACTCGATCATCAGATTTTCGATTCTAAGTTCATAACCCTAGCTCATTCCCATTTTGGGCGAAACATGTCTACTAATTATTTGATTCCAGTTAGTAAGGTAAGAGTTTAATTAAGAAATAGATTTTAGAAGCTAAAAAATGGTATCTTGAGCAATTTCAACAATAGGATTCATTGATATTCCTGGTATAGTAGATGTTATCACACATACAATCATA